>JAMPIV010017878.1:0-381527 GCA_024509875.1 Oreohelix idahoensis
CATGTGCATGTTCAAGAATGTACCGTCTAAAAGTATACGGGACCATAACTTGTTGTTTCATTTGTGATTTGTCATTAAAACATCTAATCAATATGTCATTTTTAATAAAAAAACAATGTTTGTTATTATTACCTGAGGATAGATTGTCAACTTTATCAACCAACTTAAAAAATTTTTTTAAAGATTTATCCTCTTTTTGTTTGGTTGCAAATGTTTCCCTGTCAATAGGTGAATTGACTACAAATTCCTCTTGGTTGTCTGCATCCATTTTATTATCATCAACTTTCTCCATGAGTTGAGTCTGCGCTCTAGTCGTCACGGCGTTTCCAGTGCATAGGTTATGTTTCTCCCATTCTATAATCTCATCTGGAGTACAATCTTTACTGCCGTGTATACGACCGACCATCAAATCAGCTATAGGCTTTTTTAGCATACATACTTTTACGTTCCCTGTGAAGAAAGGAGTGTTAACATGAATAATAGCTGTGGGGTAAAACTCTATTGTTCCACCAAAAGTCATGCAACGGACATATTCCCCCGTTGCACAGCTGGGATGTACCAGCGACTGTCGTACACCAATCGTTGTGGATCCCGAATCCCTCAACACTGAGACGACGGATCCATTAACTAATCCTCTGTTAAAAATTAATAGGCCTGTTCCATCGTTGACTGCAAGACCTACCTGTGGTATAATATGTCCGCAGTTAAGCACTGTTTCTTTCGCCTTCTGAAAAAATAAGATTGCATTGCTGGCAACTATTTGCCACATTATAATTAATAGCAAAACATGCAGCAGAAGACTGTGTTGTATTATTGTCAAGTGGGACCTGAGCTATAGGGGTAGTATTATTTGTAACTGCCGCCCCTGTATTATGGTTGTAATGAGATGATCCCCGAGAATGAGATCGATTCCGAGTATAATTGTTAGAATTATCTCGTCGTCCTCTATAGTAACTATTATCTCGATGTCTCGAGCCATGATTATTACCATTCCAGTTACTATTATTATTGGGAGTATGTGATCGATTATAATGAGTGTTATGTTGACCATTGTGGTAGTTTGTTTGAGGTGAATAATTTCTATCTCGTGATCTACCTCTGTTGAACTCATTTTTATTGTTGAAATCATTATTATGTCCCTTCTGAAAGTTAACATTGTGATTTCTTTGGAACCTGCTTCTGTCTACACTGTGATGTCTTTGTTTGCTATTATGATTGTAGGCCATATTAGACGCCACAGGTAGAGGTTCTCTTAATGAGGAGTTAGAAATGGTTGCATTCGGATGTGCCGAACAGTAGTTTAAAGAAATTTTTTCTAACTCATCCATAGTACCTGGTTTACGCTCCTGCAAATATGCAAAAAATGGCTGGCTAACTGAAGATAATACCTTATCCCGCAGTAGTAAATCAACTAATTTGTCGTATGATTTGTTGACTTCTGCCAGTTCAACCCATCTATTAAATGTATTGCGTATGTTCGCAATGAATCCTGCAAAATCCCTTGGAGATTCAGGTAAAATTCCCTTAAATTTCAACCTACAGTGTTCCTCGTCCAGGTGAAACCTTCGTAAAAGCAAGGACTTAATAGCACCGTAGTTATTAGCTATTGATGGGTCAGCATTTTGAGAAGCTGTCAGTGGTTCTCCAACCAAGAATTCATTTAATTTGAGTACCCATGACTCTTCAGGCAAATGGTTAGATTTGCAAGTCTGTTCAAAACGTGCCAGGAACGATGAAAGGTCGTCGACGTTCAAGTTGAAAATGGGTAATTTAAAATTGTAGAAGTGTTTAGGTTGGCTGGATGATGATCCATTTTGTGCGTTATTATTCTGGTTTGCATCAGCACTTTGTGCTTGTAATCTTGCTGTCTCCAATTTAATACGCGCCAATTCCATTTCTTGTTGTAAAATAATTTCCTCTCGTTTCAATTTATTCTCTTCTTCCTGTTTGGCGATTGTTCTTTGCTCTTCTCTTTCACGTTGAGCAATCTCTCTCAATCTATTTTCCTTGGCAATTTGCTTCATCTCAAGTTCTGCTTCCTCTTTCTTTAATGCAGCTTTTTTCTCTTCTTCCTCTTTCTTTAATGCAGCTTTTTTCTCTTCTTCCTCTTTCTTTAATGCAGCTTTTTTTCTCTTCTTCCTCTTTCTTTAATGCAGCTTTTTTCTCTTCTTCTTTTCTTTCATATTTTTCCAGTTCTGATTCAGCAAACTGACGAAGTTCTTGAGATTTATAACCATATTCACGACCAATCTTAACGAAATGGTCTATAGTAAGCATTTTGACTTTTATCTGTAAGTAATTATTGATAATTACTGATTAAAATAGTCAATAGTAGCTTCAGAGTAATTATTATACTTACTCAACTTAGAAATATTCAATATAAGTAATCACAATAGTACTGAACTTAATGTCTAAGTTCAACTAATAGACAATATTTTGTAACAATATTGTATCTAAATAATACTATATCATAAATAGTTATGATATCTGTTAAATATAATGTAATTATATCACACAATTAATCTCAATATCCAATAATGTTGGGTATAATTCCTAGTAATTATATTGTTCAATGTACTAAGTCACTCTCTTAGTACCAGAAAAGTATATTAAATAATATACAATGGGTCTATTACCTCAAAGGTAGCTATAAGATTATTTATTTTGTCAATATATATATTATATTATTATGCCCTAGGCATCTATGATAAATTGTAGTGCTACTTTCTTGGACTATCACTGCATAATTATGCAATGTCCCATATTAACCTTAAATTTCAGAAAAAATTAATTAAATTAAATTACAAGTGTATTATTGCATATAATTATCATATTATTAATGTAATATTAATATATATTATGAGGACAGACAAGCAATGATGCAACTAAAGGGTACAAACAATGTCAAGACGCAAACAAGACATTTTCACAATTAAAAATGAATTTATGAACTAAATAAAATAAGCGGAAATGTCACAGACCAAATGAAGGGCAAGGTCTGACCGGAGGTCAACTGAATATTCAAGGTACACACAAAAAAAAAATGACTGCGAAAAATGATGACGTCACAGGACTCATAACGGACGAAAATTTAATAATCATAAAATAAATGATAGTCAGAGGAGAATGGACGAAAATAGTAACGAACATGGTACAGAACTGAATAAAATTATTAACTGAATACGAATAAAATACACCAATTATCTACGGGACAGTACAGCTAACGCAAAATCGTCAAACGATAGCAGATTTGGACAACAAGTCCAATGTCAAACCTCAATGGGGTTTCCAAAGGTGCAATCGTTTAACTGCCCTAAGAAACGACCGAAATTAATTCAGGCATCGTGAGAGCCGCAGAATTTAATTTCAGTTCATCCTCCCTACCTCCCACGATTAGTAACAAATACATACGATGGAAAACAAATTTAACATATATACATGAAAATACATAGACATGCCTGATCAAAGCAAAATGGACTCAGTATTACGGTTTTGCAATGACGACAATTTAAACAGCTAGACTTATCTTTCCCGTTGCTTCGATCAGTGCTATAGGTCGTCAACAGCTAGGCTAATGCCCCTGACTGCCTGCTCCTGTAGTCCATTTCTTGTGTCTGCTTCAAATGACTTATTTTTCCCTTGGTTAGGCTTAAAAGAACGACTTCAGTTTCTCCGATAGTTTCACCTACACGAATTTCAGTGACGTCGCGTTGTTAGGCATTAGACTGAGTTCCACGTCATCTTCAGCTGGATCATGTGATCGAAAACTGATCGTAAATATTTCCTTCGAAAGTCATTCAAAAAATTTTTTTTGTTTTTGGTTGTTTTCTCGTCCCCAGACACCGGGCACCACTGTTGCAAGTGATCTGTTGCAAGGCGTGGTTTGGTTAGCTCTGAACAATGTTCCATGTGATATTAATAAAACAGTTATAAATGTCTGGCCATTGTTTTATCTTCTTGATATTCTTGAGTGATCGTGTATCGTGCCTTCTATGTAAGATTACGCGAATGCAGGGGTGGAAGATTCTGAACAATAATTGAACCTTGGAATACGATTGATGTGACAAGTCGGTTCATAGAGTCCACAAATATTTAATACAGTTTACACGTCAAGACGATTCATGCATGTTGATCACAAAGGTACATATTATAACTTGAAAATATATGGCATAGATATGTAGATATCCTATCAGTCCTTGTCCAATAATCAAATTACTGTATGCAGATTGTCATAGCTGTATGCACGCGCGGTTGGGGTTTTCCAACGGCCGACAGTGAGTCTATGAGTCTGGTAAAATCAAATACTATGGACTGTAATTCATCCTTCCTTAATTTTCACTTTCGTACTGACCTTTAATCATTTCAAATCTTCGTAATAGCAATGGACTGACCCATGTCCGTACTTGCATAAAATATATCTGTATGGCAATACCATGCTCAACATTGGAAGGAAAGTCAGACGCGTCTTAACAGCTTGACGGTCAATGTAAAAAGGGGTATGGTTTCTTAGTTACCGACTGTGTCCTAAACAACGCTATACACGTCATAATCGATCGTGTATGAAGCGTTCAGTAATTGAAACATCTATCGCAATATATTAAATGTCTTAACCTTTACAATTGCACGTCTGGTAACCTTTAGCAGACGGCGTTAATATCATATACCGTAACACTATAATAAGATCGTACCTGGGTACAGTTTCCATTTCCTTTTGTACCTGTTGATAGAACTCGTCCTTAATCTCTTCGTCGCTGTCATTTGTTGGTGCATAACATTGTATAATTGTGGTGTTGGTGAATCTCCCTCTCAGTCTTGCTCTTATTAGTCTGTTGTTAATGGGTTTCCATTCCAGTAGAGATCTTTCCATTCCTTTCTTAAGGATAATGGCTACACCTTCGTTGTGCTGACCGTCCTCTCTACCAGAATAAAGTACTGTTTCCCCTGTAGCTGTTTTTATTCTCCCCATCCCTTTTTAGATTTTAGGTGAATCAGCCTACCAAGAGTTAAAAGAAAAACTCACAAGCAAGCCTATATTGAAATTGTCCGACTTGAGTCAAGAGTTTGTTGTGAGAACGGACGCTAGTAACGTCGGATTAGGGGCAGCCCTATTACAAAGATCCAATTCACTTGATGGGGAATTAACCCCAGTTGCTTATGCTAGCCGTAAGCTGAACACAGCGGAACAAAAATATTCAACTAGTGAAAAGGAATGTCTGGCTTTGATATGGGCGATAAAGAAGTTCCAAATCTATCTTTATGGTAGATCATTTAGGATTCAAACAGATCATAAACCACTTGTATTTCTGTCGCAAGCAAGACATGAAAATGCTAGATTATTACGTTGGTCTTTGCTCTTACAGCCATACCAATTTATCATAGATCAAGTCGGATTGCCAAGACGAGAGTGAAAGAATAAAAGAGGGGAGGGATGGAAAGACAGAACCTAGGGAACGCCGTCTCGTGTTGATTTCACAAAAGCCAACTCGAGCAACATAGCCTTGGGCACGTTTCAAATTACGATACAAAACTAAAAAAAAAATATGGAATTATGAACCAAAATACATAGGGCCATACAAATTATATATTCGGATGCCTTATGATGTCCTGAGCAATAATATGGTGTCAGTTACCCACTAGTACAAAAAAATAACCAAAATAATGGCAATAATATTATGTATGATAAGACGGACTGACGAGAAAAAAGATCACGCCTGCTTAATTTTTTCATAACATATTTTGAAAAAAAAGCTTTGGGTAAATAGGACTAAAAGGTACCACGATTTTGATTGGCTGTAGTTTAAAGGAAGGCGAGAGGGGATTGGCTAACCTAACACTAAAAATATACTTGTAGTAGTAACCGTAGTATTTTGGGAATTGTTTTTTTAAAAAGTTCGATTTAAAATTCATAGTCGTCTGCTTCTATTGGCCAGCTTAGTTGATATTGAGGAAAAATTGTTAGGCTAGGACGCCATTTCTTTAAAAAATCTTGCCGCGAGACGATGAGATCAGAAGTGTAATTCTAAATACAAATATTATAAACTTCTGGACAGGGCAGTGATAACTTGGGCCAGATCTGCCAGTCATCGTTGTTTGTGTGTAATATTCATTGAAAATTGTGGTAAGATTGAATTTATTAACCATTTTAAAAAAAAATAAAGTTTGAATGTGAGATACTAACATACGACTGTAAGTAAGTGAGTCGATGGCAGACTTAGGCGAAGCCTAGAGATTGATCCATCATATGATAGCCTATCAGAGAGGTGTAGAACTACAAAATTATATATGATTGTCATCAAGGAGCATAACACCTATCCTATTGTATGGAAAAAGATTACTGTTGGAATTGCAGAGGCGTTGTAACCATTAGGGGAGAGGAATACTGGTATACATTGTCACTTCAAAATATAATGGGACAATAGGTTGTCATTAAGAGCGGACCCTATACGTTTGTTTGTACTGTTCCTGTAATTAACTGTGGAATATTATTGTATGCTGGTTATAAAGAAGGATGCATAACCTTCTTATTTCAGGGGTTTTGTGGCCCTGACAGTCACATAAAACCAGGCTCGTGGGAACTGATTGATTCCTGACTTTGTTGCATAATTCTGGCACGTACTGGAGGCCATTGCCTTTTATGAAGTGAACCAGATGGTCCATCGAGCCTAGGACAAGACTTACCAGGGTTCTCCTTCGAAGTTAAGTGCCCGTTCGGCACCGAAAGTCTCAACCTCTATGAACCTCAGTTATTAACCACAAAGACTGAAATTATCAAATAAAAGAATTTCACCTGTGACAAATGAAAAGAAAATAAACGATAGGGAGTGATGATAACAAACAACCTACCATTATACATATACCAGTATTATCCTATTTAGAAAACTACACCTACACACTTTTATTATATTAATACTTGTATTATGGACAGAAGATCCATTGTATAAATTGGATATTGTAAATAATTTCATTGATTTCACTTTTGATTGTCAATCCTGATTCAAACAAAATAGAGTCAGGATAATAAATTGAAAAAAATTATTAACGTTACACAAAATTCAACCACTGACTTACTTAAGATAGTCTTTTAAAGTGTAGTGTGTATATGATTGTTGTAGTACTGTTGTGTTGTGTTGGATAATAAAATACTTGTGTATATGTTTAGTTGGTTAATGCAACATTACCCTACTTATACATAACCCTAGACACCAAACGTAGTCATCATCATCATCATACATTCTAGTCACAGAATAAGTGTGAGTGAGATCATAACGGTGGTAGCAGAAAGGTGCCCTGTACTTTAACATAATATTTATTATATTCAGGGACCTTCACAGCTGACCTCATTCAGTACACTAAGAGTTCTTAACAACAACATTTCATAACATCAAATCCACCACAGGTACGTATGTCCAGTCCGTTCCCTATCAAACGCGGGTCACTGGCAATCATTCAAACTTTATTTAATATAGTCCTTTGGACATTTTAGGAATAGGCACACATTTCCTTACTAGAATAAGCCAGGGACACCTCAACCAAGTATATTGATGTCCTGGTGATGGAATAATTCAGGAAAAACACAGAATACTGCAGGAGCTCTAAACACATACGCCCGCTCACTTCCAAACACAAGCCGCATCTCTCATCCAGACGATCAGCTTACTTCTGCTTCAAATTTGTTCACGTCTCCCAGACAAACATGGCGGCATGACGACACTTCCTTTATTTATAAGTGACTCAGTATAAAATAAACAATAAAGGAGCCCTGTTGAGCTGCCTATTCTACCGACATAATCGTTATGAATTTTAATCATAACACCACTCCCCACCCCCCCCCCCCTTCCCCCGCAAAAATAATGTAAACAAAGTTTTCATTATTCCTGTGGTGTGAGTATAACATCACCAGAGTGAAATATGGTAACATCAAATTTCACTTTCAGTAAGAACTAGCATAGCACCTAGGTTTCTGAAATAAGGTAGGCAATTTAACACTAAAAGTGTGGTCCATGGTGTTAGACCATAGCCAATGTCTACTACGGACAAATTCCTTTTTAACAGTAATGTGAGGTCGCCATAACTAATAGTACCCAACATATTAAAAAATGATGGTAGCAATGCATGCACTCACATACCTCACCGTCCAATAACACCTATCAGTCAAGTCCAGTATCAGTTGTCAATTAATTAACTTATTGATCAACAGCAATAATGCAAAGCATTATAGAATATACAATTATGTAACAGCGTAAATAGATGAAATTAGGCAGACAATCATATTAGGAAAATGATTGAATGCAACATCATACGCTAAAAGATTAAAGTCATGTGTACATCTTAAGTACTTGTCATAAAAAGTATATTGTGGTGTCAATTAAAAAAAATGTTATTTTGAACATGACGAAGTTGTGTGTCCAATCAGGTAAGAATACGCTGATGTATGGTACAAATTACCAATAGTTGTGAGAACCATTAAAATGTTCAATCATATAATTAGTGTGAGTGTATTAATGCTTTTTGTCAAAGACAGAATCTCATCCCGCGAATTAAAATTAATCAACAGCTAATTCAGGCACTGTATTTAAAGTCACAATGATATATTGTTATATGTACTAGTGGAATAATAACCAACTAAAGTCCAGAGAAAATATTTATAATCGAGCGCAAAGTTCGTGTCCGTGATTCTCTGCTATATTATCGTATAAGTTCCTTTATAAGTTCACGTTAAGTAACAATGTTCAATGTCCAACCGGATAGAGAATAATAATGGCACAATTGGATTATTCTAGTTATGTCCCTTTGACCATGTGAAGCATCCTTGAATTAAGTCCCTTAATCTTTAGACGCCGTTCCAATAATAGAATAAATCAAGTTTTTGCATTCAAAATATCCAAATGTCACATTATTCTTAGACCATTAATGAATGTGTGTGTTTTTGCACATAAACCGAGTATGTAAACTGTTAATAAGGTCCAAAAAAAAAAAAAAGGAACCCGTTACACGCCCATTGAGGCATATTGGGAATATGGTGTTAGGCCCATATTATCTTGACCGTCGGCACACGAGGGGTGATGTGGTCGGCATCACGCCGGCCGCCTTAACCTCCCAGAGTAGCTCTGGTACCCATTTGGGGCTGGGTCGACCCAGGAGCCGTTTGTGGCCTAAAAATTTTTCCGCCTCATCTGGGGATCGAACCATAGACCACTGCGCTAGGAAGCCAGTGCACTAACCACTATGCTACCGCGGCTCCTAATAAGGTCCAAGACATCTATGTAATGCGCTGAGTAAAACGAGGTACAACTTGAAATTGGCGATATCAGCATTCATCATCATCAGGTGCTGAGTGAACCCGTTCAATACCTGTAAGCACTGTCAAAAGAGTCATTGAGCGATTTCCTTCAATTTTTTTGATGAAAAAATTACGATAGTCATTAGCCTTGTTATTCATCACAGGGTATAGTCATATATCCTCTTTACATAGTAGTAAAAAATAAGGAAATTCCTGTCAGCATAAGCATTGTCAGCAAAATATGTTCATATATCGTACACTGTTCATTGGTCAACATGTGGAGAAGTCAGTTGATAGGTTTGATGTAACTTCACAAGATACCTGCATTTGCAGTGTTGCTAGATGACAGTGAGTCTTTCACGCAACGTGATAACACATCCGCGACCACGTTTAGACTGCCTTTGATGACACGAATGTCATATTCGTAGGGCTGGAATGCAAGTGATGCTCTGGCAGCCTTCTCATTGCGAAATTTTGCAGTCTTCAGATACGACAAGGCCCTCTGATCCGTCTCCAAGACGAATTTCGCACCAATAAGGTAGCGTTGCAGTTTTGTAAAACAATATACCACAGCGAGCAACTCCCGCTCGACAATGGGGTATTTTTTCTTTTTATCTGTGGGTGTCAATTTACGACTGACATACAGAATTGGATGTAGACAATCATCGAATTCCTGCATAAGTGTACCGCCGATTCCCGAACCAGAGGTGTCGACTCTAAGGATAAAAGGAAACCGAGTATCAGGCAATCTTAAAATTTGTGATTTTGAAAAATAATACTTAAGCAAATTTAATGACTCATTACACGAATATGTCCAAACAATCTTATTTGGAGAGTTCTTTCTTAATATCGTAGACAGAACTGGTAATTTCTGAAACATTAGGGAAGAATTTTCTATAGAATCCTACAAGACCTAAAAGACTGCGAACCTGTTTTTTTTTTTTGTCTTAAGAATTTCTAGATTCAAGATCCTGGAGATAGTGGAATCCTCAGGCTTAAGAAAACCGCCTCCTACTTTATGACCAAGAAAAGAAATTTCAGTGAATCCTATTTTAGTTTTCGAAGGTCTAGCAATAAGATGATGGAGAAGAAGAGTAGTCAACAAAGACTCAATTCCAAGAACATGTTCTTCCCGCGATTGATGGAAAAGGCAAATATCATCAATATAGGTAATGATGTCATCACGACTAGAGAAAATTTTTCGCATCATACGAACAAAATTCGCAGGAGCGTTAACGAGACCAAAAGACATAAAATTAAATTGGAACAATCCCAAAGGTGTAGCGAAAGCAGTATAAGGTTTTGCTCTGTCCAACAAGGGGACTTGCCAATAACCTTTAGATAAATCAAATTTACTGAAAAAGTAGCTGTAGATAGTCTATCCAATAGAGAATTCAACAAAGGTAGAGACTCCGCATCCGAGATCGTCAAAGCATTTAAACGCCTGAAATCAATGCAAATCCGAATGGATTTGTCTTTCTTTCTAATTAAGACCATAGGAAAACTATATGGAGATTGAGAAGGAGAAATTATGTTTAATTTTATTATATCCCCTATTTCTTTTTGTACTTGTGGTTGAAAATGTACAGGGATAGGATAAGGTTTAAGTTTGATTGGTCTGAAATCAGTAAGGAGAATATCATGTTCAATGATTTTGTACGCACAGGAATATCCGTGAGCACGTCAGGAAAAGATTGTAGTAATAAAAAAATCTGATCTTGCTGATATGGAGCAAGAGTTGGCGAAATAGAAATATCCCTCCAATTCTCAGTAGATGAAAGTGGTAAAGTAGGTAGAGACAAAAGAGGCTCAGAAATATTAGGTAATTCAGACAACTCCTCCTGTATGATAGCTAAGGAAGAGCGATGATCAATAGGCTCGTCGATAGCCTCAAAGACTGGTTTAAGATGTGGAGGACGAGAGTGAAATTTTTGCAGCATGTTGATGTGAAAGGTTTTTTCCCTTTCCTTTAATAGATATAATGTAGTCAACATCTGACAATCTTTCCAGTACAGTATATGGTCCTCTCCAGGATACAAGTAATTTATTGTCCTTATTGGGTAACAATACATAGGCTTCATCACCCGGCCACAATTGGCGCAGTTTTCTGTTTTGATTAACAAACAATCTTGCCTTAAGTTTAGCTTTTTCTGATGCTTCTACAGCTATCTGGCATGCGTCGATAATTTTCTTTCTCAAGTTAACCACATATTGGTAGGATGTTGGAACATCCTCAGGCATGTCAGCTCCAACCAATAACTGTTTTAGTATGGACATAGGTCTTCTTGGCTTGGCACCGAAGACTAATTCGAACGGCGCAAATCCAGTATGTTCGTTTGGTATTTCCCGGTAAGCGAACAATACCGCTGGGAGTATTCTATCCCAATCCTGCGGGTATTTCGCAGTAAGCTTGCCTAGCATTTGTTTAAGACAGCAATTTTGCCTCTCAATTTTCCCGTTCGTAAGTGGGTGATATACACTACTAAGAGATCTATCTATCTCAAACTCTCTCGTAACCTGAGTCATAACGTCAGAAATAAACTGAGTTCCCCGATCTGATAATATGTTTTCGGGAAAACCCAATCGACTGAAAATTAAAAATAGCGCGTCAGCAACATCTGTAGTGGATATTGTTTTCAGAGGAATAGCCTCTGGTCAGCGCGTGCACATATCAATGCATGTTAGCACATAACGATGACCTCTAGCTGACGTGACTGGCAGTGGACCTATAACGTCGATTGCCATTTTTGCGAATGGACGCAAAGATATGTCTGATGCCTGGAAAGGCGCATTATGCTTGGGGCATTTAGCTGCCACATCTTGGCAAGTTTTGCACGTGCAACAACAGATTTTCACATCTCTTGTCACCCCAGGCCAAAAGAAATGAGACAAAACCCCCTGTTTTGTCCTGGCAATCCCTAAATGACCTGCACAATTAACATCATGAGCATGCCGTAAGGCAAATGGGCGGAAACCATAATTTGTTTTTTTACTGATTTGGATTCATGGAAATTCCGAATCAAGATCCCATTCTTGATAGTATACCAGTGTAAAGAATTATAATTAAATATCACATCATCAGACTTGGCAACATGAAAAAATTGCCTAAGAAAGGAAATTTACAAGAGTACACAAATTATAGAGGAATAATGTTACTATCAGTGCCAGGAAAAGTAAACAGAATCATCCTTGAGAGATTAAATGAGTCCACAGACAAGCAACTGAGAGATGAACAAGCAGGTATTCGACAAAACAGATCCTGTACAGACCAGATAGCCACTTTGAGAATAATAGTTGAACAAAATCTGGAATGGAATTCACCGCTATACATTGGATTCGTGGACTATGAAAAGGCGTTTGACATCACAATTTTGATGGGTGACATAAATGCAAAGATAGGTACAGTCAACACCGGCTTTGAAGAAGTCATGGGAAAACATGGGCTAGGAATAATGAATGAAAATGGGGAACTATTCTCAAAATTCTGTGCTTCAAATCAACTGGCTATAGGAGGAAGCATGTGTGATAGGGTGGGTGGGATAATGATGATGATAATTATTGTGACTTGTTTGAGCACTCTCTTTTCACACTCGCACCGACCCGAACAACAATAAAACTCTTGATTCTAGAGGCAGGGGCTGTATTTATTTTTACAACCCATTCAGTGACTCAGCAAACATTAAACAAATAAACCAACGAACATAACAAAACAAAACACCCAGCATGTGCCTGTTACGGTATATGATATTAACGCCGTCTGCTAAAGGTTACCAGACGTGCAATTATAAAGGTTAAGACATTTAATATATTGCGATAGATGTTTCAATTAATGAACGCTTTATACACGATCGATTATGACGTGTATAGCGTTGTTTAGGACACAGTCGGTAACTAAGAAACGCTACCCTTTTCACATTGACCGTCAGCTGTTAAGACGCGTTTGACTCTCCTTCCAATGTTGGGCATGGTATTGCCATACAGATATATTTTATGCAAGTACGGACATGGGTCAGTCCATTGCTATTACGAAGATTTGAAATGATTAAAGGTCAGTACGAAGTGAAAATTAAGGAAGGATGAATTACAGTCCATAGTATTTGATTTTTGCCAGACTCATAGACTCACTGTCGGCCGTTGGAAACCCCAACCGCGCGTGCATACAGCTATGACAATCTGCATACAGTAATTTGATTATTGGACAAGGACTGATAGGATATCTACATATCTATGCCATATATTTTCAAGTTATAATATGTACCTTTGTGATCAACATGCATGAATCGTCTTGACGTGTAATCTGTATTAAATAATTGTGGACTCAATGGAACCGACTTGTCACATCAATCGTATTCCAAGGTTCAATTATTGTTCAGAATCTTCCACCCCTGCATTCGCGTAATCTTACATAGAAGGCACGATACACGATCACTCAAGAATATCAAGAAGATAAAACAATGGCCAGAATTTATAACTACTTTATTAATATCACATGGAACATTATTCAGAGCTAACCAAACCACGCCTTGCAACAGACCACTTCCACTTGCAACAGTGGTGTCCGGTGTCTGGGGATCGACAAAAAAATTTCTGAATGACTTTCGAATGAAATGTTTACGATCAAGTTACGATCACATGATGTGCTGAATTATGACCTATGACGCAGTACTCAGTCTAATGCCTAACAACGCGACGTCACTGAAATTCGTGTAGGTGAAACTATCGGAGAAAAACTGAAGTCGTTCTTTTAAGCCTAACCAAGGGAAAAATAAGTCATTTGAAGCAGACACAAGAAATGGACTACAGGAGCAGGCAGTCAAGGGCATTAGCCTAGCTGTTGACGACCTATAGCACTGACCGAAGCAACGGGAAAGATAAGTCTAGCTGTTTAAATTGTCGTCATTGCAAAACCGTAATACTAAGTCCATTTTGCTTTGATTAGGCATGTCTATGTATTTTCATGTATATATGTTAAATTTGTTTTCCATCGTATGTATTTGTTGTTAATTCGTGGGCCGGTTGGAGAGGGAACTGAAATCTCTGGGAATGTCGCGAACAGCTGACCACCTAGATTTCAGTCGTTCTTAGGGAACTTAAACGATCGCACTTTTGGAAGCCCATTGAGGTTGCCATTGGACAGTCTGTCCAAATTTGCTACCGTTTGACAATTTGCGTTAGCTGTACTGTCCCGTAGATAATTGGTGTATTTTATTCGTATTTAGTTAATAATTTTGTTCAGTTCTGTACCATGTTCGTTACTATTTCGTCCATTCTCCTCTGACTATCATTTATTTTATGATTATTAAATTTTCGTCCGTTATGAGTCCTGTGACGTCATCATTTTTCGCAGTCATTTTTATTTTTTGTGTACTTTGAATATTAAGTTGACCTCGGGTCAGACCATGACCTTTCATTTGGTCTGTGACATTTCCGCTTATTTTATTTAGTTCATAAATTCATTTTTAATTGTGAAAATGTCTTGTTTGCGTCTTGACATTGTTTGTACCCTTTAGTTGCATCATTGCTTGTCTGTCCTCATGATATATATTTATATTACATTAATAATATGCTATTATATGCAATAATACACTTGTAATCTAATTTAATTAATTTTTTTTGAAATTTAAGGGTAATATGGGACATTGCATAATTATGCAGTGATAGTCCAAGAAAGTAGCACTACAATTTATCATAGATGCCTAGGGCATAATAATAATATAATATATATATTGACAAAATAAATAATCTTATAGCTACCTTTGAGGTAATAGACCCATTGTATATTATTTAATATACTTTTCTGGTACTAAGAGAGTGACTTAGTACATTGAACAATATCATTACTAGGAATTATACCCAACATTATTGGATATTTAGGTTAATTGGGTGATATAATTACATTATATTTAACAGATATCATAACTATTTATGATATAGTATTATTTAGATACAATATTGTTACAAAATATTGTCTATTAGGTGAACTTAAACATTAAGTTCAATACTATTGTGATTATCTATATTGAATATTTCTAAGTTGAGTAAGTATAATAATTACTCTGAAGCTACTATTGATTAATTTAATCAGTAATTATCAATAATTACTACAGATAAAAGTCAAAATGCTTACTATAGACCATTTCGTTAAAATTGGCCGTGATTATGGCTACAAATCTCAAGAACTTCGTCAGTTTGCTGAATCAGAACTCGAAAAATATGAAAGAAGAAGGAAGAAGAGAGAAAAGGCTGCATTAAAGAAAGAGGAAGAGAGGAACAAAAGGCAGCATTAAAGAAAGAGGAAGAGGAACAAAAGGCAGCATTAAAGAAAGAGGAAGCAGAACTTGAGATGAAGCAAATTGCCAAGGAAAATAGGTTGAGAGAGATTGCTCAACGTGAAAGAGAAGAGCAAAGAGCAATCTCCAGGCAGGAAGAAGAGAATAAATTGAAACGAGAGGAAATTATTTTACAACAAGAAATGGAATTGGCGCGTATTAAATTGGAGACAGCAAGATTACAAGCACAAAATGCTGATGCAAACCAGAATAATAACGCACAAAATGGATCATCATCCAGCCAGCCTAAACACTTCTACAACTTTAAATTACCCATTTTCAACTTGAACGTCGACGACCTTTCATCGTTCCTGGCACGGTTTGAACAGACTTGCAAATCTAACCATTTGCCTGAAGAGTCATGGGTACTCAAGTTAAATGAATTCTTGGTTGGAGAACCACTGACAGCTTCTCAAAATGCTGACCCATCAATAGCTAATAACTACGGTGCTATTAAGTCCTTGCTTCTACGAAGATTTCACCTGGACGAGGAACACTGTAGGTTGAAATTTAGGGGAATTTTACCTGAATCTCCAAGGGATTTTGCAGGATTCATTGCGAATATACGCAATACATTTAACAGATGGGTTGAACTGGCAGAAGTCAACAAATCATACGACAAATTAGTTGATTTACTACTGCGGGATAAGGTATTATCTTCAGTTAGCCAGCCATTTTTTTGCATATTTGCAGGAGCGTAAACCAGGTACTATGGATGAGTTAGAAAAAATTTCTTTAAACTACTGTTCGGCACACCCGAATGCAACCATTTCTAACTCCTCATTAAGAGAACCTCTACCTGTGGCGTCTAATATGGCCTACAATCACAATAACAAACAAAGACATCACAGTGTAGACAGAAGCAGGTTCCAAAGAAATCACAATGTTAACTTTCAGAAGGGACATAATAATGATTTCAACAATAAAAATGAGTTCAACAGAGGTAGATCACGAGATAGAAATTATTCACCTCAAACAAACTACCACAATGGTCAACATAACACTCATTATAATCGATCACATACTCCCAATGATAATAGTAACTGGAAGGGTAATAATCATGGCTCGAGACATCGAGATAATAGTTACTATAGAGGACGACGAGATAATTCTAACAATTATACTCGGAATCGATCTCATTCTCGGGGATCATCTCATTACAACCATAATACAGGGGCGGCAGTTACAAATAATACTACCCCTATAGCTCAGGTTCCACTTGACAATAATACAACACAGTCTTCTGCTGCATGTTTTGCTATTAATTATAATGTGGCAAATAGTTGCCAGCAATGCAATCTTATTTTTCAGAAGGCGAAAGAAACAGTGCTTAACTGCGGACATATTATACCACAGGTAGGTCTTGCAGTCAACGATGGAACAGGCCTACTAATTTTTAACAGGGGATTAGTTAATGGATCCGTCGTCTCAGTATTGAGGGATTCGGGATCCACAACGATTGGTGTACGACAGTCGCTGGTACATCCCAGCTGTGCAACGGGGGAATATGTTCGTTGCATGACGTTTGGTGGAACAATAGAGTTTTTACCCCACAGCTATTATTCATGTCAACACTCCTTTCTTCACAGGAAACGTAAAAGTATGTATGCTAAAAAAGCCTATAGCTGATTTGATGGTTGGTCGTATACACGGCAGTAAAGATTGTACTCCAGATGAGATTATAGAATGGGAGAAACATAACCTATGCACTGGAAACGCCGTGACGACTAGAGCACAGACTCAACTCATGGAGAAAGTTGATGATAATAAAATGGATGCAGACAACCAAGAGGAATTTGTAGTCAATTCACCTATTGACAGGGAAACATTTGCAACCAAACAAAAAGAGGATAAATCTTTAAAAAAATTTTTTACGTTGGTTGATAAAGTTGACAATCTATCCTCAGGTAATAATAACAAACATTGTTTTGTTATTAAAAATGGCATATTGATTAGATGTTTTCATGACAAATCACAAATGAAACAACAAGTTATGGTCCCATATACTTTTAGACGGTACATTCTTCAACATGCACATGACTCACATTGTGCTGGACATATGGGATATACTCGAACACGATCTCGAGTACTGTCTTCATTCTTTTGGCCAGGGGTGTCAAGAGATATTTCGCAGTATGTACGTTCCTGTACTACATGCCAAGAAGTGAAAGCACGTGGAGCTTTTCACACGGCGCCTATTCAGGCTTGCGATATCTCAGTGAGACCTTTTGACAAGATGGCAATAGACATTATTGGTCCATTGCTACCATCGGCCAGAGGACATAGATTCGTCCTTACGTGCATTGATTTGTGCACACGATGGCCGGAAGCTATCCCATTAAAGACCACCACTACCACAGATGTAGCTGATGCACTACATCTCATCTTTTCTAGAATAGGGTTTCCTAGAAAACTTTTATCAGACCATGGGTCACAGTTTATATCTGACACCATGAAGGAAGTCATGAAAACTTGGGACATTGATAGGAATTAAAGTAGTATTTATCATCCGATGAGTAATGGTGCGGTTGAAAGACTTAACCGTACACTTAAACAACTACTACATAAGGTTACTGCTAAGCACCCTCATGACTGGGACAGAGCACTCCCAGCTGTTCTATTTGCTTATCGGGAGGTACCGCATGAACAAACTGGCTTCTCTCCCTTTGAATTAGTTTTTGGTGCTCCCCCAAGAGGTCCTATGGGACTAATAAAAAACTTATTAATTGACGACGAGATGACTCAGGACACTCAGTCATCTTACGAGTACGTAATTAATCTTCGGAAGAACATTATTGAGTCTTGCCTGTTGGCAACAGCTTCTTCTGAGGCTGCAAAAGCTAAGGCTCGATCTCTACAAAATAAGTCTCGACGATTACGCCAATTATTCCCAGGCGACGAGGCTTATGTGTTACTTCCTCACAATAACAATAAATTATTGATATCTTGGAATGGTCCTTACAAAGTCATTGATAAAATTTCCGACGTCGATTACGTCTTAGATATCAAGGGACACAAAAAGATATTTCATATTAACATGCTCAAGCAATTTCATACACGTCCTGAACACTTACAGTCAATTTTTCATGAACTAGATGACAACACAGTATCCACTTGTCATTATACTAACTTATCTGTCATCCAGGAAGAAGAATCTTCTTTTCCTGAGGTACAGTTACCGTTACCTGTACCAGTAGTTCAACCTACTGAATCTTGGCGGGATGTAACCATCTCTTCAACGGTTACACCGCAACAGCGTCTACAGATTGCTAATTTATTACAATCTTATCCAGATGTGTTGACCGACGTTCCGGGTCGCACATCGGCTATCAGTCATGACATTACTCTCAATGACGATACACCTATTCGTGTACATCCCTATTCTGTTCCTTTACATTTCCTTGCTAAAACTACTAAAGAACTTGAACAGATGTTGTCTCTGGGAATCATTGAGACTAGTAATTCGCCATTCTCTTCTCCATTAGTGATTGTCCGGAAGAAGGACAATAACATTAGACTATGTGTTGATTATAGAAAATTAAATGCTAAGACTATAGTTGACAGCGAACCACATCCACTTATCGACGACTTACTACCACGTCTATCCAACGCAACTATATTTAGTAAGATAGACTTAACTAAAGGTTATTGGCAGATACCACTGACCGAAAAGGCTAAGTACTACACCGCATTTTCCACGCCACAAGGTCTATACCAGTGGAATGTGATGCCTTTTGGGCTTGTTAATGCGCCAGCTACCTTCATTCGCCTGATGCGACAAATTTTATCAGGTAGACCAGACGTTATTACATATATTGACGACATATGCTTGTTTAGTTCGTCGTTTGAGGAACATGTTTCGGGACTTAGATATGTTTTTGACACTCTAAGGAATTATCATCTAACTGCTAAACCTACAAAGGTGCAAATCGCGTGTAATGAGATAACCTTTTTGGGACATATCATTGGATCGGGATATATCCGAACGTTACCTAGTACAGTCTCAAAAATTCTAAACATAGCAATTCCTCAGACGAAGAAACAGGTCAGGAGTTTGTTAGGACTTGTTCAATATTACAGTAGATTCATACCAAACTTGTCATCCATCACGGCTGTATTGTCTTCATTGTTAAAAAAAGATATGCCGGTGAAGGTGACATGGACTGGTACATGCAATGAAACTTTCAACAAAATTATAAATTTGTTCTCACATGAACCAATTTTAAGACTTCCCGATGCTTCCAAAAGATTTTTCTTACGAACAGATGCTAGTAACTACGGCATTGGTGCATGCCTGCTCCAGAACCATGACGGCATTCTACACCCCACCTTATATATATCAAGAAAGCTGAAGCCGGCTGAAACAAAGTATTCCACAGTCGACAAGGAACTTTTGTCTGTGATCTGGGCAATAACGAAGCTGGAGAAATTCTTACTCGGTGCCCCCTTTACCATACAGACGGACCAACGTGCGGTCGCATCCTTGCGTCGATCCAACCACAAAAGCCAAAAACTTGCCAGATATTCAATCATCCTACAGCCATTCGAGTTCTCCATTGAACACATACCTGGCACTGAAAATTGTGTGGCAGATGCGTTGTCACGTAATCCTATTGACGACGAATAATCAACATTGACACTCTTAAACTACATCAATCAGAACTACATTGGATTGAACGAAGTATCAACTATAAAGGAACTAACCTTGCCTTCAATTCAAACTTTATAAACACTATATGCATCACAGAATTGAACGACAAGACAATCAAGGTATATATACTTACATTCGAACTTCGTATAATATCCATACACGATATACGAATATCATTGAACAATCATGGAATAATATCTGACGACAAGTCGAACTTATTATCCTATGGACTCTTAATTCTTCGATGCAGTTATAAATGACATTTCTTTCCGACGTGGACATTTGAACACTTTTGCCTAAAAGAATTCATCAGGATCAAGACTACGGATGGATCATCATATCCTATACTAATTAATTAGTTAACTTAACTTCTTAATTGAATTATTATCAATAAAATGAAAAGTGAGAAAAAAAAATTAAATGAAAAAAAAAAAAAAAAAGAGAACGAAATACTAAAAAGAAGAAATTATGAAAAGAGAAAATAAATCTCACACAAGTATTAGATTAATAATTTTTTTTTAATGTACCTATACAGTATTTAGTTAGTTAAGTTAGTTAGTTATTATTCACTAACACTTAACACACACAATTAAGTTAAAACTTATATTCGAATTTCTTTCTATTTCTTCTTACTTAGTTTGTCTTTTCTTCTCTCATAACATCGCGTGAAATTAGAATCTTAATAATTTAACTCTTAGTTTAATTAATTAATTTAATTTTAATTAGTCAAATTAAATTCTATATGACATACTAATACGACAGACCTTACTTTAATTTAATTCTATCATTCACTATTAACATTGGACATTTATTTAGTTGATATAATGACATGTATAATATTGATATATAATGTGATTTATGATTAGATGACTATGACAAATAGTTAGTTGACACGACCGCAACACGGTTCTACTCAGAACATCGTCGGCCATATGTCACAATTGTGTTAAATTTTTTTGAAAAATTGTTAAGTCGGATAGATATTGAAAAAAAATCTATCGATTTTTTTTTTTCCCCGGTGTACAGGGAATTGTTACGGTATATGATATTAACGCCGTCTGCTAAAGGTTACCAGACGTGCAATTATAAAGGTTAAGACATTTAATATATTGCGATAGATGTTTCAATTAATGAACGCTTTATACACGATCGATTATGACGTGTATAGCGTTGTTTAGGACACAGTCGGTAACTAAGAAACGCTACCCTTTTCACATTGACCGTCAAGCTGTTAAGACGCGTCTGACTCTCCTTCCAATGTTGGGCATGGTATTGCCATACAGATATATTTTATGCAAGTACGGACATGGGTCAGTCCATTGCTATTACGAAGATTTGAAATGATTAAAGGTCAGTACGAAGTGAAAATTAAGGAAGGATGAATTACAGTCCATAGTATTTGATTTTGCCAGACTCATAGACTCACTGTCGGCCGTTGGAAACCCCAACCGCGCGTGCATACAGCTATGACAATCTGCATACAGTAATTTGATTATTGGACAAGGACTGATAGGATATCTACATATCTATGCCATATATTTTCAAGTTATAATATGTACCTTTGTGATCAACATGCATGAATCGTCTTGACGTGTAATCTGTATTAAATAATTGTGGACTCAATGGAACCGACTTGTCACATCAATCGTATTCCAAGGTTCAATTATTGTTCAGAATCTTCCACCCCTGCATTCGCGTAATCTTACATAGAAGGCACGATACACGATCACTCAAGAATATCAAGAAGATAAAACAATGGCCAGAATTTATAACTACTTTATTAATATCACATGGAACATTATTCAGAGCTAACCAAACCACGCCTTGCAACAGACCACTTCCACTTGCAAGGGTGTCTTTCCGGCCCTATCACACATGTTTCCACATAAGAGAATACACAAGGCAACATGGATATCACCAGACCATAGAACAGAAAATCAGATTATATGCATAAACAAGAAGTTTAGATCATCATTGCAGGATGTAAAGGTATATAGAAGAGCAGATGTGGCATCAGATCACCACCTTCTGATAGCCAAAGTAAAAATGAAACTCAAGAGATTTGCAACAATGCAAAATTATAGACAACAATTTAATGTAGGACATCTAAGAAATCAAGAAAAATTTGTGGTCACAATATCTAACAAATTCCAAGTGCACCAACAGCTGGAAGATGAAGTGAATACAGAAGACTATTGGCAGCAAATCAAAACTGTATGGAATGAGACATGTGAAGAAATGCTGGGGAAAAAGGAACAACAACAAAAAGCATGGATAACAACAGAAACCATCAATAAGATAAAAGACAGAAAAAACTAGAAAGCAGATTTAAACACAAGCGAAACCAGAAGTTCCAAAGCCAAGGCTCAAGTAGTGTACAAAGAAGCAAACAAAGAAGTAAAAAGTATCAAAGGAAGTATGTTGAGGAGTTGGCAAGAGAGGCAGAGGTTGCTGCAGCCATAGGAAATATGAGAGAACTGTATAACAGCACAAAGAAGCTAACAGGGAAATACAAGCAAACAAGTTGCCTCATACAAGAATGGACAACTGCTTAGCAATATACAAGAGCAAATGAAGAGGTGGACAGAATATGTTGAGGATCTTCTCAATAGACCAGCTCAAAAAAACCCCCCGGACATCCAGCCAGCAGAAGAAGAGCTACAAATTAACGGTAAAAGACCAACGAAGGAAGAAATAAAGAAAGCTATAAAGCTTCTAAGAGATGGAAAAGCGTCTGGACCTGATGGCATTCCAGCAGACGCCATCAAAGCAGATATCGACATGGCTACAGAGATGTTATATAAATTACTTGGTAAAGTCTGGGAAAAGGAAGAGATACCAGCAGAATGGAAGGAAGGATATCTGGTTAAGTTGCCTAAGAAGGGAAATTTACAAGAGTACACACATTATAGAGGAATAATGTTACTATCAGTACCAGGAAAAGTATTAAACAGGATTATCCTAGAGAGATTAAAAGAGTCCACAGACAAGAAACTGAGAGATAAACAAACAGGTTTTCGACAAAACAGATCCTGTACAGACCAGATAGCCACTTTGAGAATAATAGTGGAATTCACCACTATACATCGGATTTGTGGACTACGAAAAGACATTTGACAGTGTAGGCAGAGAATCACTTTGGAAATTGATGAGGCATTAGGGAGTTCCCCTGAAGATCATTAATTTAATAAAGAAAACATATGAAGACATGACATGCAGAGCTCTTCATGAAGGACAACTTACAGAACCGTTTAGGATTAGAACGAGAGTGCGACAGGGATGCCTCTTGTCTCCATTTCTTTTCTTACTAGCAATAGATTGGGTTATTAAAACATCGACATCGCACAACAGAAATGGAATCCTGTGGAATCTGACTAAACAGCTTGATGATCTGGATTTTGCAGATCTTGGCTCTTGTGTCCCATAACCATAATCAGATGTAAGACAAAATAAAAATATGTGATGAGAGATCACAAGTTGGTCTGAAAATACACAGGAAAAAGGCAAAGATTATGAGAATAAATGCAAGAAATGATAACAAGGTTGAACTTGAAGAAGCACCACTAAAGGATGTAGAATCGTACACATATCTTGGCAGCAATATAGAAAAAGTTGGAGGGACAAACAGTGATATCAAAATAAGAATACAAAAAGCAAGAGGTGCTTTCATTGCATTGGGAAACATATGGAGATCAAGAGAAATATAGTCCAACACGAAAATAAGAATCTTTAACTCAAGTCAAGGCAGTCCTATTGTATGGCTCTGAAACATGGAGAACAACAAAAACAACAACCAAAAGGCTACAAACTTTCATAAACGGATGCTTGCGAAGAATAGAAGGATTGAAATGGTATGACAAAGTCACAAATATGGAACTAATGACAAGAGCCAGACAAGTGCCGGTGGAACAAGAGTTGAGAAGAAGACGCTGGCGATGGATAGGACACACATTGAGGAAACCTGTTGGGATTCTAGAACAAGGCAGTCCTTGTTCTAGAATCCCCAGGGAAAGAGAGGCAGGAGTAGACCGAAAAACACAAGGGAGAAGAGAGCTAGATACAGAAGTGAAAGTGATGGGGAAAACATGGAAAGACCTTGAGCGGATGATACGTCACAGGAGGACTTGGCATGTGTTTGTTGAAGGACAATACACCTCTTGGGAGCTAAAGGGTATTGATTGATTGATTGATTGAAGATGAGCACGGTCCTATTGCGCACTGTCACACGCGGCTGCTCGGTCTCCGTCCACCCTGAGAGCGCTAACTTCGCACGGCGTGCAAAGTTTTAAAAAAAAAACTTTTATTTTTTTTCATCACGATCTCTCTGCCTTGTAACGCTATCATTTGCTTTCCTCAATGTGTATCCTATCCAACGCCATAGTCTTCTCTTTATAGATAGGTTTTACTGATATTATTTGGTTCTTTCTCTAATCTCTACATCAGTGAACGTGTCATACCATTTCAATATTTCTACTTTGAGCATTCCTCCGTTATAAAAGTCTATAACTTCTTGATTACAGCGTTTGTTATTCTACATATTTCAGGGCCAAACAATAAAACTGTTGTGATATTTGAGCTGAGGATAACCAGGTATCACTCTGTTCAAAATAAGCCAAGCAATAATCAGTGGCGTAACTACCATGTAAAAGGACCATGAGCACACATAAAGAGGACCCACCTTGTATAATGGGCTCAACAATCATAACCAAAAAGAGACAAATCTGTATTGCAAAATGCTTAATAATTACTATTAGTTTATAAAGTGTTAAAATTAATTTTTAAATTTAAAATAAAGAAAGAAATAATTTGTAACGTCATATTCATGAATTTTGAAACGAATCTTGCCATTGGCCAGAAATTGCTCAT
The DNA here is from genome assembly GCA_024509875.1 of Oreohelix idahoensis. Classification (NCBI taxonomy): domain Eukaryota; kingdom Metazoa; phylum Mollusca; class Gastropoda; order Stylommatophora; family Oreohelicidae; genus Oreohelix; species Oreohelix idahoensis. Next base: position 25,127 of record JAMPIV010017878.1, read on the forward strand.
CGAGTGGCAAGAGTAAGAGAGACAGGGGAATTGATGATAGCTTAACAGCATCGCTAACTCTAGCGTCATTTGAAAACGTTTGCAAAAATTTGAAAGTTCACCTCCAACCACTAAGTGCTGGGGTCCCTAGACGTGCCTGGTCCACAGAGGTGGTAGTTATGCCATTGGACATAATCAAACTCTACCCCTCAAGTCTTAACCCTAGGTCTGTTCCGGATCCAAGATCGTTTCGCCGACTGTTTTACAGAGATAAATTGGACTAGACTGCCAATGCTCCTCTTGTGTGTATCCAGCAAGGGAATTAGGACACCGCTACGTTTGGACCTCAAACAATGAACCTATTCACAACAATGTACAGACGATTTCCCCAGACACGGCGGCCATTTGCAAACATGCCAGCCAGAGGGAAGAAAACAAAACTCTCTTTATCAACGAGATCTCCAGACTTTTAAACATGCGTTCAGACATTTGCTTCTCAGAAACATTGGCAGTATTAAACGTTTAGCATCGCCTCGTTAATCAAAGAGTACTGGATTGAATCAGCGTCCTTTGTCTGCCCGCCTGACACAGTATCACGTCTGCCAGTCTGACACAGAACCGACGTGGCTTAATTTCTGCACAGTGCGAATGTGGCATTGTCTGTGAGATTTATCTGGAGTTCATACTTTGTTGGATATTTCATTATGCAACCAATGGACAACTTTTAGGCTGCCACAAAAACAATGAATAATAAAGAAAAAATAGACAAAACGGGATATTTTTCTTCATTAATTAAAAAAAAAAAAAAAATAGACAAAACGGGATATTTTTCTTCATTAATTAAAAAAAAAAAAATAGACAAAACGGGATATTTTTCTTCATTAATTAAAAAAAAAAAAATAGACAAAACGGGATATTTTTCTTCATTAATTAAAAAAAAAAAAATAGACAAAACGGGATATTTTTCTTCATTAATTAAAAAAAAAAAAAAATAGACAAAACGGGATATTTTTCTTCATTAATTAAAAAAAAAAAAATAGACAAAACGGGATATTTTTCTTCATTAATTAAAAAAAAAAAAAATAGACAAAACGGGATATTTTTCTTCATTAATTAAAAAAAAAAAATAAACAAAACGGGATATTTTTCTTCATTAATTAAAAAAAAAAAATAGACAAAACGGGATATTTTTCTTCATTAATTAAAAAAAAAAAAATAGACAAAACGGGATATTTTTCTTCATTAATTAAAAAAAAAAAAAAATAGACAAAACGGGATATTTTTCTTCATTAATTAAAAAAAAAAAATAGACAAAACGGGATATTTTTCTTCATTAATTAAAAAAAAATAAATAAAAAATAGACAAAACGGGATATTTTTCTTCATTAATTAAAAAAAAAAAAAATAGACAAAACGGGATATTTTTCTTCATTAATTAAAAAAAAAAAAAAAATAGACAAAACGGGATATTTTTCTTCATTAATTAAAAAAAAAAAAAATAGACAAAACGGGATATTTTTCTTCATTAATTAAAAAAAAAAAAATAGACAAAACGGGATATTTTTCTTCATTAATTAAAAAAAAAAAAAATAGACAAAACGGGATATTTTTCTTCATTAATTAAAAAAAAAAAAATAGACCCAAAAAAAAAAAAATGGTTTCAGGACCCACGTTTATTATTCCTACCAAATCCACGCGGAAACAGAAAATAAATGTGTCTTACATTCTACTGCATAATGCAATCCGATTGACATAGCGGTTAGAGCGCTGGTCTCTCGCGGTAAAGGTGCTGGATCGAATCAAGGTATCGGCAGGCTCCAGTCTACGCAGCTGTAAATGGATGCCTGGCTCTGCTGTTTGAGTTAAGGAAGGAAAAGGCAGCGAGGAAGGGAACTGGCCACCTTACCTCTCGATGCTGGATCTAGTATGGTGAAGTCTCTAACACTTCACTCCCCCTACGGCAGTATCTGTTATGAGACTACCTATTTACTGCCTAAAGTAAAAGTGTCTGACCACTTTACAGTGCGGTAAGCCTGCATCAATCAGTAATTCGTTACATCTGCTACATCAAATTTAAAAAAAAAGTACATTTGTGAATGATTCGACCAATTAACATTTACTTCTATTTTTAGTACATTACATCATCATCACCCGTCAGCTCCACAAGGAGCATAGACCAATCAACAAACTAATACCAGATCTTCCTGTCACGTGCCTCATTTCAATGTCTGTCCATGTCTCCTTTATACCTTTCATGTTTGTCTCCAGTTCTCTTCTCCATGTGTTCCTTGATCTCCCACTACCTCTCTTGCCCTGGGAGGTCCAGAATGAGGACTGCCTAGTAATGCTATCAACGGGTTTCCTCAATGCCTGTGCTATCTATCTCCAACTTTTTATTTCTTTTGGTAACAATAAAAAACAAAATAGAGATCCATAAAACATGTTATTGTATGATTCTAACTCATAACTGAATATTATTTGTTGTCACTTCTGCCAAGAAACTTTCACTTTTGAATAAAATATACTTTGGTAAGTTTAAACAACTAATGTAAAGCTCATAAGAAAGTTGTTCATTACTATAACGGTGTTTAACACAAAACACGTGCTGACCTAGTTATTTGAAACGACATTGATTTAATCCGGCACATCACCGATGTTCGCCACATCTGATGCAAAACACAAACTATATTCGCTGATACAAAAAAAAAGCGTAATTTAATTGAGTTATTTCCATCTTGTTTTAAATTCTTTTAGTTATTAAATAAAATCGGCTAGGGCAGTGCCGATCAAAACTTAAAAGATTAAATTGAACCAAGAAAGGGAGCGGCAAGCATAGTTTCGGCTCATTAATATTAGACAAACACAAAGGTATGTTTTCAGGCACTCGTAAGAAATAAAGAAGTAGAACACTTAGACAACAGAAAAACAACAGACGTGAGTGGCTTACCCAGGGTTCGAACCCCGTACCTTCCGTACGACAACACCGCCTAGCTATACAAGCGAATCACACTAACCTCACGGCCAGCTAGGCATCCCCCCAAAAAAGGATGCTTTACTGACCGGTCATCAGTGCGAAACACAAGACAACACCGGAAGTTTACAATGGGCACCTCAGCCTATTAATTAGATATGCGATCAAAACATGCCGGATATAGAAGTGGTTGGTCATAACATCAGGGCCAGCCTTAGGCCGATTTCACTTATTTGACCAAATCGAGCCCCTCGCACACAGAAGGCCTCACACTCAGGTTCGCAACTCCAGCTTCGACAAAAGTAAGGAATGAAGATTATTTCAAGTTTAGACATCAGGAATACACGCTGTTGAATGAACGACAAAAGTAAGGAATGAAGATTATTTCAAGTTAGACATCAGGAAAACACGCTGTTGAATGAACGACAAAAGTAAGGAATGAAGATTATTTCAAGTTAGACATCAGGAATACACGCTGTTGAATGAACAACAAAAGTAAGGAATGAAGATTATTTCAAGTTAGACATCAGGAATACACGCTGTTGAATGAACGACAAAAGTAAGGAATGAAGATTATTTCAAGTTAGACATCAGGAAAACACGCTGTTGAATGAACGACAAAAGTAAGGAATGAAGATTATTTCAAGTTTAGACATCAGGAATATACGCGGTTGAATGAACGACGAAAGTAAGGAATGAAGATTATTTCAAGTTTGTGACGGTATTGCCTCCCCTGCTTTGTAGTAGTGGTCCAACAGTGGCCAACAGTATCTATTATAGGCTTCAATGGAGTCTATCTTTACACAAGATTACTCTTGGCAGAAATGTAGATAGAAGAGTAGTAAAGCTTCTATCACATTGGAGTCTTCTCAAGATATTCAGATAAGCGAAAACAATGCTGGCTGTCACTAAGCACGTTAATTCTATAATCTGCCGACACTTTTATGAAGAATTAGCAATGGTTTATTCTAGTTCGTTAACCCCCCACCGCTGAGTTAATCAGTGGAATTATTATTATACTGTATATATAGCTCTGTTTAGAATGTGTGTTTAGTAACTGTGACTGAGACAAACATGTAGTACATTTAAAAGGATTAAATAGAAGTTAAATTTGTAACATTACAAATAAACAAAATTAATAATAGTTTCATTTAAACTTGTGGAAAAGTTTGAAACTTCTATTCATTAAAATGAATATGTTTATAGGGACATTTACACTGTTTTGAAAGCTTGAAAACTTATATTAATTTTAAAGTGAATATGTTTATAGGGACATTTACACTGCTTTGAAAATGTAAGTATTATTCTTAGAATGTACATCATTTCTTTCATCTTTCCCTCCCTGCTCCATAGAGAACCTGGAACTATTTTTGCTTTTAGTTCACTTTACGAATCTATCAATAAAGCAATCATCAGCCCTTGCAGTGGTGGTTCATGAATCATCATTCTAGATACTGAGGTTGCCAGCCTCACATGACGTTGACATCCAATAGCGAGTTTCACACATTAAACTTCACATGGTACTATATACATATATATGTTAGTTCACATGTTAGTAATAAAATATGAAAGGTAAATCACAACTTACGCCAATCCTGGCTACAGACTTGTTTGCTCAAATGAATAAAAGAGACGAATTGTTTTCTTACACGCGTCTGGGATGTCTTTAATTTTACAATAGATTGCCCCTTCTGACTCCGTGTTTTTTTTCAGTTTCCTAGTCCCGGTGTTCCTTATTAAAATTTGAAAGAGATTTCCTGTGCTTTGTAAGTTTTATCTTCTTCTTCTTTGATCATTAGCCGCCGACCGTCAGAGCAGTCAGTGGCCATCACGCCTAGTGGCGTCTTGTAGGGCAACAACAAATTGATTCCACTTTGCTCGGTCGGCGGCCATCCTTCGTACAGTGCCCCAACTCTGGTTCATTCTTTGCATCTCAGTCTCCACAGTCCTCCGCCAGGTTGTTTTTGGTCGGCCTCTCTTTCGTTTTCCTTCAGGGGTCCAAAGCATAGCTGTTCTTTTGATGGCATCGGGGTCTCTTCTGAGGACATGGCCAACCCAGCTCCAGCATCTGCCAGCTATGATGGTGTGCATGTCCTCTTGCTTGCTCCGAGTAAGCAGATCTTGGTTGGTGATGGTATTCGGCCAAAAGATTCGGTGAATTTTTCTTAGGCATGTTGTGTGAAAAGAGGACAATTTCGACATTTCCTTCTCTGTAACTCTCCAGCATTCCGCACCACAGAGAAGCACAGAAAGCACACAGCTCTGATATAATCTTAATTTTGTGCTTGTGCTGTATTGAGAGGACTTCCAGATGTTGTTAAGGCTAAAAAAGGCTGTTCTTGCCTTATTCATTCTGATGTTGATGTCTTTGCCTGCCCCGCCGTCTGGTGTTACTATGCATCCTAGGTATGTGAAGGTGTCTGTCTGTACCAGTTGCTGATTCCTTACTGATATGGGCTCAGGGTTGCTCACATTGAGCGTCATGACCTCTGACTTCTTTAAATTGATGTTCAAGCCCACCTGCTGGCTAAACTTATTAAGTCTATCCGTTTTTTCCTGGATGTGTTGATGTGAATGTGCTAGTAGTGCAATGTCATATGCATATTCCAGATCCTCCAATGTAGAAAATGTAGTCCATCTTATTCCTCTTGCACTGCCCTCTGTTGTCTGGCGCATCACCCAATCTATGACTGTTAAAAATAGAGTGGTTGATAAGGGGCATCCCTGTCGTACTCCTGTCGTCACCTAAAAGGTTAGGTTGCTCTGCCCAACACTACACGTAAAGTTGGCATAGAGGCTTTTTATGATTGACACTATGCAGCTTGGAATTCCATAAGCCCTCAGTATTTTTCCATAAACTGTCCCTATGTATGCTGTCAAAAGCCTTTTCAAAATCAACGAAATTAATGTACAGCTGTCTTTGCCATTCTGAGCACTGCTCTATAATATTCCTGAGAGTGAATATATGATCTACACATCTTCTGTTCTTTCTAAATCCTGCTTGTTCTTTCCTCAGTTTGTGGTCTACTGCATTTGAAATTCTCTGTATAATTATCCTGCCTAGTATTTTGCTGGGAACTGAGAGAAGAGTGATTCCTCTCCAATTATTGCAGTCTGCAAGATCTCCCTTCTTGGGCAATTTGACAATTATTCCTTTGTTCCACTCTGATGGTGTTGTCCCCGTTTTCCAGACTTGTGCAAATAGTGGTTCTAATAGTTCTGCTGCTAGCTCAGGGTCTGTCTTAAATAGCTCTGCATTTAAGTTATCATGGCCAGGAGCTTTTCCGTTCTTTAACCCTTTGATTGCTGTGATGATTTCTTCTTTTCTTGGAATGTCTGTATTTACATCTAGATCGTTTTCAGCCTCAGGAACATTCAATTGTGTCTCTGGTGGTTCCTTGTTCAGAGTTTCTCTGCAGTGCTCTGCCCATCTTGTTTCCTGTCCCTCTGCTGTCGTGATGAGATTTCCTTGCTTATCTCTTACTAATGTAACATTGTTTGCACCTCGTTTTCCGCTGATGATTTTAGTTATTTTGTATACTGTGCTTTGTTCATTTCTCAGTGCTGCCTCTTCTGCCTGTCTTGCAAGATCGTCTAGGAAATTCCTTTTGTTGGCTCGGGTTTGGCGTTTAACTTCCTTGTCCAGCTGACTGTACTGTTCGCTATATAGTTGCTTTAACCTGGGGGACTTCGCTTCTGTTTTCTTTCTTTTCATTTCCTTTCTCAGTGTTATGGTGTTTAATGTTTCTGGTGTTATCCAGTCTTGCTTCTTCCTTTCCTGGAATCCCAAGCAGGATTTGCTCCTTTCCTTATATATTGTTGAAATGGTGTTGAATTTCTGGTCTATATCATCAGTCAATGTCTTTTCCTGACTTTTGGCAAATTGATATCGTTTCTTTATGTCAGCCGCAAAAGCTTTTCTGGTAAGGAGGTCCTTCAATTTGCTGCTTCTGTCCATCTGCTCTCGCTTATCCCTAGAATGTGTAACCTATAGTTTCTCATTTCTGCCGTACCTGTTTTAGTTTACCCGTCTCATTCATTGTCCTGACATTCCAAAATCCTATTCTTGTATCATGTTTTGCGGTCAGGACGTCCGTTCTCATGTCAGTGGCTTCCTTTCGGCTTTCACCACTGACAGTCATACGAACCTCAGACTCCGGATGTCCGTCCCGCAGCAAAGTTTGTTTATTCGTTGTTGTTTCCGTAACTTCAATTTTTGTTACGTAGACAGGGGTGTCAGCCCTGTGCTAAAACCCCACCTGGAGGACCAGGGTGTCTGCTTTAGTCTGACCCCTGCCCGCGCAAACATGTCCAGCTTGGTAGAACCTTCCAGGAGTAAAACTCCCGCTGGCATAGCTCTGTGGGTAATCAGGGTACGCAAGCCGCCACACCTCGACAAGGTATTGACACCGGTGATGGCTGGTTCTCCAATAAAAGGTCCGGTTAACAAATAGGAATTATGAATCTATTCTTCACTCTGGCGAGGTCTGGTGTTTTCTTGGCGAGCTTGAAATTCACTGTGAGATAAAACTGCAAAATGGTCAGCCTATATTCCCCTTAATGTTGTTATGAATCTAATCAGAAAGATCCAATAATTTCAAACACGTCGGGTGTGGCACTTTCAAAATACGAGGGACGGTCAAAAAATAATGCCTCGTAATTTTTAATTTCATTCAATAGACCAAAAAAAAAAAAAAAAAAAATCACATTGAAATGTAGCCCCAAGTCTGAACTTCAAAAATTTATTTCTCAATGTAGTCTCCGTTATTTGTTACAGTTTTTGTCCATCTTCTCACAAGGGCACGTATCCCCGCACGGTAAAAATTTGTGTCCTTTTTCATAAACCACTGGCATACGGCGCGTTTAAAGGTCTCGGTGTCCTCAAGGTTATGTCCGCGAAGATCTTCTTTCAGTGGTCCAAGCAGATGGAAGTCAGAAGGTGCAAGATTGGGACTGTAAGGGGGATGTGGTAATAATGTCCAGCCAAATTCTGCACTCGCATCAATGGTGCGTTTAGCGGTGTGTGACGTGGCATTATCGTGCAACAGTAGTGCAGTTCTCTGATCTTTTAATGGGTAAAGTCGCCGAAGACGACCTCTAAACTTCTTCAAAGTTTCAATGTAACGGTCTGCATTCACTGTGTTTCCCTGTTCCAAGAGGTCGAGAAGAATCACACTGTCACAGTGTGATTAACACAGCTGTGGACTGGCGGTGCTCCGCTGGGGGCGGGTACATAATGTCAGTTGGGTGTGAGAGGTGTTTTCATACACTTAACTTAACAACACGAGACAGCGAGGTCAGCAGGTCAGGAGTGAACGCAAGGGGCGTTCTGATTGGGCAGTGAAGAAGAGAGAGTAGAGCGAGCGAGGAGGTTTTGAGGTGATGATGGCCGACTGGTATTGTCGAATGCAAGAGGATATTTAGTTGTGAGAAGATAAGGCATTCGGTTATCTGAGATTTTCATCAATGTGTTACACTTCGCTGACTACATATATTGTTGTGATTTTGTGGTGATAATTATTTGAATACATTAGACAGAGTTGGGAACATTGCTAGTGTTCGTTATTATTTGAATGTGTTCCACTCCACCCCTCTGTCTCTCATGTGTAGTATTTCGAGGACTAAGGCATATGTGTATTTAATACAAAATACCCTGTGTCAGGTGGGGAGCTCGTATTTGGGTCCTCGTGTTTGATTATCTTTGCACGTCAATGCAGCGCCAGGCCAGAAATCTATTGTAGGTCACATACACTGTAGGCCTGTTTTTTCAGTCACGTAGTTGTCAGGTACTTTTTTTTTGAATAGTGAGTCACGGGTCACGGATTAGTGATGCACAGTGAAGTGGGGTATTTATTATGAACAGTACTGCTGTGTCAGAGCTAACAAAATGTCAGGGCGACATTGAGCACTCTGGTTAAGAAAAACGACGCCAAAGTCTGCGGTGTGAACCAGGTTGTGGCAGGTTCGTTGACATTCATTTTGGTGTCTGCGGGGCTGAGAGGACGAATATGTTGCTGCTAGTACAGGTTGGGCGAACAAGTTGATGGCAGCCTTGGTAGCATTCATTTCAGCGTCTAACTAGTCAAGACTAGAGGCCGCTGCAGCGCCGTTTGAAAGCCAACAGTGGGACAGTGTTGCCACTACACAGTGTTTACTGGCTCAGGAGACGACGTACCTGTAGAAATCAAGTGGTTGAGTCTTCTTGTGGAACGGGGTGCATGCCGAACACGGGAACTGGTGCATTACAGTATCAATATTTTACACACGGTCGTTACGGAGGTTGCCAGAAGCTGAACAGTACTAGATTTACGTTACGATCTTTGCCTTATACAAAACACTGCAGTCCATCATCATAAACTGTACTGAACTTTTTCTCACGTAGAAGGCTGCACTACACCTTTGCAAACGGTGGTAACTGTCATGAACTCGTGAGATGTTATTGGAGTGGAGCTGGCAAATCCTCGCCTTGGGCTGACAACGAGCTAGTATACAGTTGTGGTATAACTTTGATGCGTTTGGTCTAACTTTTTGCGTGACATCCCTGTGATATTTCAGTGAAGACAAGGCACTATCTGGTGACAAGCGTGGACTTCGTGCCTTACTCAGGGGTCACCCTAATTGACAATATTTGTAACTTTACGTAACTTTGGAACGTGTCGTTCGTTGTGTGGACCATTGAATCATTAGTGACTAAGGTGCTGTAGATATCAACGTCATCATCAGGAACCCAGACCTGCGGAGATCATCAATTTAATTGATTTATAGTTAATTTTTTAATGTTGTATTATTACTATTATTATATATTATTGGACAATTATTTTTCTTTTAGTACCTTTCTACTTTATAATATTATATAATTAGTAATCATTCTCCTGTGACCTCTTTTCCATTTGGTTGGTGAGTACGTCATCCAACTGGTGTGGTGTTGCAACATACTACCTGTCGTCACTTCATTGTTTATTGTAGGTTTTTGTTGTGTCTTCGTATAAGTATAATTTTGGTGTCATTTGGTTGTTGTGTGGGTTTAGGATTTTCTCTTTTGCATTGCGGAAATAGATTATGCTAAACTGTTCTTTAGGACTGTTGCTAGGTGAATCGTGTTCCGGAGCACGGGGACATAGAGCTGACCCTATTGGCTGCCCTGCATAATTCACGTTGCACATTTTAGTGTAGTAGTGGTGCAGGTCTGGTTTGTTTGCACGGTGTCATATGTGTAATAGTGTCTCTTTGTCATGTTTAATTGGAGTATTCTCTTGTATTCTTCTTACTATCATGTACATACGTTAATTTCCCAAACTCTTGTTTTCATTTGTTAACAGCTACGGTTTATAATTAGACATCTGCTGCTGTCTGAGGATTTTTTTTCTTATTCCACCGTACTGTTGTGTTCGTTCGTGTAGTAAGGTCGTCTTGATCATCTTCATTATTGTCATCATTGTTTGTATTTATGTTTGTTTTGTTGTAGTGAAGTGTATCTCAATTTCAATTCCAGTACTGATGGCATAAGAGTGGGTTGTGTATTTTTGCTTGTGTAGACGTAATTTTCTGGTTTGGTTGAGAATCTCATGTATGTTTATGCCATTAAGTATATTGCAGTGGGGTTTAGTTTCACTGCTTAAATATTATGGGTGTCATGGGTACAGCAAATTATGCTGTTGAATAACTTCACACCATTATACTGAATACACCTATGTGATTGGTACAGTCAGTATTTCTGACTAGGCATTACATATAATTTTGATCCTTTTTTTTAAGTACAATATGTGATAATTTTCCAGTGGGGAATACTGAAGGCATTTTTTCTGTACACTCAGTACTGCTTTAAGAAATTTTAATTTAATTACATTACATTACGATGGCTAGCCTCTTAGAATTTGTTGAGGTTGGTAAAGAGCTAGCATTATCAGGCCCTGCTCTACAGGAATGGGCAGAAAAAAAAATTGAAAGAAAATCAGGAAAATGATAGAATGGAACGGTGTGAGGAGAGAGAATTCCAGAAATTGAAGATTGAAGCTGATAAATTGAAGATAGAAGCAGAGAAAGAGATGAAGAAGATAGAAGCAGAGAAAGAGATGAAGAAGATAGAAGCAGAGAAAGAGTTGAAGAAAATTGAAGCTGACAGAGGAATAAATCTAAAGAAGCTAGATAATGAGTCCAGGAAGCAGGATTCAGGTGGGAAAGAATTCTCACGTCCCTATAGACTACGGTTACCAATTTAATCAATATTTGGACAGTATGGACGTGTATTTGGAACGTTTTGAAGCAGAAGTTTTGGCTTGGAAGATAAAGAAGGAGGAATGGCCTGTTCTGCTGGGAAACTTGCTTTCAGGATCTGCGTTAGAAACTGTGTATAGTATCCCTTTAGCCGACAGAGCAAATTATGACATAGTCAAGGAGAGGTTGTTAAGGAAATTTCGACCAACGGCGGAAGGGTATCGGGCTCCTTTCCGAGAAGTGACCCCAAGCGTCAATCAGGATTTTGAGGATTTCATTGAGACCATTCCTCAGCTATTAAATCGATGGATTGAGATGGAAGGTATTACTAAAGACTTTGATGGGCTTTTCGACCTTATGTTACGGGACAAGGTATTGTCATCGTGTTCATCTGAGCTTATTGCGTTTTTCCAGGAACGCAAGCCCAAAAACATCGGTACAATGTCAGAATTAGGACACCAATACGTGACCGCGCATCCAGGAAAGGTCCATACACAGGGAGAGTATCTCTGAGACTTTCTCACGAGTATAGGAAAGATTACTAGAAAACCTTACAATCAACATAGATCGAAGAGTGCCGATAGATTTGGCCCCAGAAGATTTAATTATGATAGACCCTACTTTCGAGGAGACAGATCACCTGCACGGTATGACAATTATCGGGACCATAGATCACCGAGGAAGAAATTTAACTATCAATCTGATAGAAATCAATACAGATATACTGGAGACAGACAGGATAGGTACCCGCGGAATCAGATCCAGATAGATGCGCCAAACGAGCAGGAACAAAGACGATTTCGCAAAAGCTCACCTTACCAAAGAAACAAATCCTTTGAGAAAAAGGAGTCAGACCGAGTAGTCAGACACTCTCCAAACAATAGTCCGAAAAAGGATAGCAATATCAGCTACACTGTAGTCTTTGTAATGGAACAGGACATTTGGCAAAGGTCTGTGCTAATAATTCAGAACGAGCGAATTCGGCTTGCATATTAGAAACCTTTAACAATGAGAATTGCGAAGGGTGTAGGCCATTATTTGAACCAGACGGTAAGCCTATGCTTATTTGTGGTCACACTCTGCCTTGTCTCTCTTCTCTTGAAGAAAATGGTCATTTGGAATTGCATCCAGGATTTGTGCAAAAGCAGGAAGTGTCTGTGTTGAGAGACACGGGTTGCACAACTATAGGAGTTCGTAGATCCTGCATTGACGACTCATGTTTGATAGGTAAGACAGCAAGATGCGTCACTTTCGGGGGTAACATTGAGTATTACCCTCTTGCCATTATTGAGGTGGACACACCCTTCATATCTGGTAGAGTACAGGCCTGCGTACTCGAAGCACCGATAGCGGATTTGATTGTGGGTAATGTGCAAGGGGTGCAGGAATGTACACAGATGGACATTAGGAAATGGAGGGACAATCGTGTGCTTAAGGCCAATGCGGTGATTACGAGGGCGCAGTCAAAGGCAGATGACGCATTAGAAGCGACGCATCCTGAAGCTAAGACATCGGAATTGGTCAAAGGGAGTCAGGATACACAGGTGTCGGACTTTATCCAGCACCAACGGTCAGACGGATCATTGCGTAAATTTTACAACTTTGCCGAGAGAGGTGATGTAAAGTGCACGAAGTTGGCCAGACATTGGTTCGAGCTCAAGAATAATGTTCTCACAAGGTGTTTCGCGAAGGGAGTACAAACTCAGCGCCAAGTGGTGGTACCGTGTAATTTAAGAGCAAAAGTGTTAGAGGTTGCACATGACTCCCCTTTCGCGGGGCATATGGGTGTGGCTAGAACGCGCCAGATGGTGCTGTCACAATTCTATTGGCCATTGTTTACCAAGGACATTAAACTATATTGTAGGTCCTGTAAGATATGCCAACAGATGAGGCATAAAGGCAGAACTCCCAAAGCTCCAGTGCAGGTTACGGACTTGTCAGTACGACCTTTCCAGAAAGTAGCGATTGATATAATAGGCCCCCTCTCGGTCACTTTAGACAGGGGATATCGTTTCATTTTAACGATGGTAGATTTGTGCACCAGGTGGCCGGAGGCGGTACCGATGAAGAGTATTACTTCACAAGCAGTCGCAGAGGCTTTGCAGATGTTGTTTTGCAGGTTTGGTTTTCTGGAAGAGATATTATCGGATAGGGGCCGTCAGTTCATTTCGAAGGAGATGTCAGAAATCACTGGGCTGTTGGGTATTGCCCAAACATTCACGAGTCCATATCACCCTCAGTCAAACGGAGTTTGCGAGCGTTTTAACGGTGCATTAAAACACATGCTGGCAAAAGTGACCGCAGAATCTCCGCAAGAATGGGATAGGTTACTCCCAGCGGTCCTGTTTGCCTATAGAGAGGCTCCCCAAGAGAGTACAGGATTTTCCCCTTTCGAATTACTGTATGGGGCAAACCCAAGGGGGCCGATGCACATATTGAAGGATTTATTAACTGGAAAATGTGCAAATAGCACCTCAGTTACGAGTTATGAGTATGTAGTGAGCCTCAGAGAACGTATTGTAAAATCTTGTTTGGTGGCACGTGATTGTTTGGTGGGGTCGTTAGCACGGTATCGGAAGTACGCAAATCGAAACTCCAAACTAGTATCTCTGATTCCAGGTGAGGAAGTTTGGCTACTTTTACCAGCTAAAGAGGATCGCTTGAGCATTACGTTGCAAGGACCATTCAAGGTGGTTAAAAAATGACAGATGTCGATTACCTAATTTCGGTCCGAAATAAGGAGAAGGTATTTCATGTGAATATGCTGAGGCCATATGTAGAACGACCTGAGTCATTGAAAGCAGTCACAAGGGAAGCACAGACTAAAGCAACAGTGGCATGTACGGCAGTCATTGATGACACGGGAGATGAAAAAGGTGAAGGGAATATCCAGTTATCCCTCGTACCCCTGGTTCCTTCAGAGTCATGGAATATGGTGCGAATCGGGGATGACCTAACAGTAGAACAAAAGTCGGAAGTACAGATTATATTAGCGGAGTTTAAGGATGTCCTCACAGATCTGCCAGGACGGACAGACCTGATTTGGCATGATATCACTCTGACATGTGATCAGCCTATTAGGGTAAAACCGTATCCATTGCCCAGGCATTTCAAATCAACTGTCGAGAGAGAAATTGGTGACATGCAACGACTGGGGATCATTTCTTCGTCTGATTCACCATATTCTTTTCCAATGGTTGTGGTTCGCAAGAAGAACGCATCTCTTCGTATATGCATTGACTTTCGGAGATTGAACAGCATCACCGTCGTTGACGCTGAACCAATACCTAATCGGGAAGATCTGTTAACACAACTCACCCACGCTACATATTTCAGCAAACTCGATCTGTCTAGAGGCTATTGGCAGGTACCCCTCGCGGAGGCTGCGAAACCTCTTACAGCATTTAGCACCCCCAAAGGATTGCTTCAATTCAATGTCATGTGCTTTGGCTTAGTGAACGCGCCCGCCACATTTGTGAGGATGATAAGATTGTTAGGACATCGTTCAGATGGGGTTATCTTCCCTATTGCGGTGTCTAAGGCAGCATAATTTGACGGCACGGCCGAGTAAAGTTTGCATCGGTTTTAAAGAGTTAAGTTTCTTAGGACATACTGTAGGTCATAAGCACCTGAAACCGGAAGATGTAACAGTTACAAAGATTTTACAGTTGCAGACACCTAAAACAAAAAAGCAAGTGAAAAGTCTAATTGGACTTGTGAATTTTTATCACAAGTTCATCCCTCAGTTCTCTTCCATTGCAGCTACACTTACCTCGCTAACGAGTAAGGGGATGCCAAATAGGGTCGTGTGGACACAAGATTGCGAGATAGCCTTATCTAGAATCAAGAGGGTGTTCTCTAGGAAACCCATCTTACTGATGCCAGATTTACGCAGACCCTTTGTTGTGCGGACAGACGCATCTTCTGGAGGAATTGGAGCTTGTTTAATGCAAGACCACCAGAGTACCTTACATCCAGTGATGTATGTGAGTCGGAAGCTGTTGCCCGCTGAGACTAGGTACTCCACGATTGAAAGGGAGTGCTTGGCAATTGTGTGGGCAGTTTCAAAGTTGTCCCGGTATTTGATAGGTGCACATTTTGTATTACAGACAGACCATCGACCATTCTCATTTTTACAGTCGTTGAAATCGACAAGCTCGAAATTAACTCGTTGGGCTCTCTTACTGCAGCAGTACAAATTTACTGTTTTACCCCTAGAGGGTAAGCTCAACGTTGTAGCTGACACTCTGTCTCGTTTGTAGAATGATTTTTTTTTTCTTGGTTTTTCACCCCACACGATGTTTAAGTGAGTATGCAAGATATATGAAGACAAGAAGGATGTGAATGTATCTTCTTCTTCTTCTTCTTTGATCCTTAGCCGACCGTCAAAGCAGTCAGTGGCCATCACGCCTAGTGGCGTCTTGTAGGGCAACAACAAATTGATTCCACTTTGCTCGGTCGGTGGCCATCCTTCGTACAGTGCCCCAACTCTGGTTCTTTCTTTGCATCTCAGCCTCCACAGTCCTCCGCCAAGTTGTTTTTGGTCGGCCTCTCTTTCGTTTTCCTTCAGGGGTCCAAAGCATAGCTGTTCTTGTGATGGCATCGGGGTCTCTTCTGAGGACATGACCAACCCAGTTCCAGCGTCTGCCAGCTATGATGGTGTGCATGTCCTCTTGCTTGCTACGAGTAAGCAGATCTTGGTTAGTGATGGTATTTGGCCAAAAGATTCGGTGAATTTTTCTTAGGCATGTTGTGTGAAAAGAGGACAATTTCGACATTTCCTTCTCTGTAACTCTCCAGCATTCCGCACCATAGAGAAGCACAGAAAGCACACAGCTCTGATATAATCTTAATTTTGTGCTTGTGCTATATTGGGAGGACTTCCAGATGTTGTTTAGGCTAAAGAAGGCTGTTCTTGCCTTATTCATTCTGATGTTGACGTCATTGCCTGCCCCGCCGTCTGGTGTTACTATGCTTCCTAGGTATGTGAAGGTATCTGTCTGTACCAATTGCTTATTCCTTACTGATATGGGCTCAGGGTTGCTCACATTGAGCGTCATGACCTCAGACTTCTTTAAATTGATGTTCAAGCCCACCTGCTGGCTAAACTTATTAAGTCTATCCGTTTTTTCCTGGATGTGTTGATGTGAATGTGCTAGTAGTGCAATGTCATCTGCATATTCCAGATCTTCCAATGTAGAAAATGTTGTCCATCTTATTCCTCTTGGACTGCCCTCTGTTGTCTGGCGCATCACCCAGTCTATGACTGTTAAAAATAGAGTGGTTGATAAGGGGCATCCCTGTCGTACTCCTGTCTTCACCTCGAAGGTTAGGTTGCTCTGCCCAACACTGCACGTAAAGTTTGCATAGAGGCTTTTTATGATTGACACTATGCAGCTTGGAATTCCATAAGCCCTCAGTATTTTCCATAAACTGTCCCTATGTATGCTGTCAAAAGCCTTTTCAAAATCAACGAAATTAATGTAAAGCTGTCTTTGCCATTCTGAGCACTGCTCTATAATGTTCCTGAGAGTGAATATATGATCTACACATCTCCGTTCTTTCTAAATCCTGCTTGTTCTTTCCTCAGTTTGTGATCTACTGCCTTTGAAATTCTCTGTATAATTATCCTGCCTAGTATTTTGCTGGGAACTGAGAGAAGAGTGATTCCTCTCCAATTATTGCAGTCTGCAAGATCTCCCTTCTTGGGCAATTTGACAATTATTCCTTTGTTCCACTCTGATGGTGTTGTCCCCGTTTTCCAGACTTGTGCAAATAGTGGTTCTAATAGTTCTGCTGCTAGCTCAGGGTCTGTCTTAAATAGCTCTGCATTTAAGTTATCATGGCCGGAGCTTTGCCGTTCTTTAACCCTTTGATTGCTGTGATGATTTCTTCTTTTCGTGGAATGTCTGTATTCACATCTAGATCGTTTTCAGCTCAGGAACATTCAATTGTGTCTCTGGTGGTTCCTTGTTCAGAGTTTCTCTGAAGTGCTCTGCCCATCTTGTTTCTTGTCCCTCTGCTGTCGTGATGAGATTACCTTGCTTATCTCTTACTAATGTAATATTGTTTGCACCTCGTTTTCCGCTGATGAATTTAGTTATTTTGTATACTGTGCTTTGTTCATTTCTCAGTGCTGCCTCCTCTGCCTGTCTTGCAAGATCGTCTAGGAAATTCCTTTTGTTGGCTCGGGTTTGGCGTTTAACTTCCTTGTCCAGCTGACTGTACTGTTCGCTATATAGTTGCTTTAACCTGGGGGACTTCGCTTCTGTTTTCTTTCTTTTCATTTCCTTTCTCATCGTTATGGTGGTTAAAGTTTCTGGTGTTATCCAGTCTTGCTTCTTCCTTTCCTGGAATCCCAAGCATGATTTGCTGCTTTCTTTGTATATTGTTGAAATGGTGTTGAAATTCTGGTCTATATCATCAGTCAATGTCTTTTCCTGACTTGTGGCAAATTGATATCGTTTCTTTATGTCGGCCGTAAAAGCTTTTCTGGTAAGGGAGTCCTTCAATTTGCTGATGTCAAACCTTTTCTGTGTAGTTACAGTTGGTGCAGCCCTTCTTAGTTTCACTTTCAGTTTTGCTACTACTAAATGGTGATCACTTCCCACATCTGCACCTCTTCTTACCTTCACATCTTGTAATGCATGTCTCCATCTACCGTTAACCATGATGTGGTCTATCTGGTTTCTGTCCCGACCATGTGGTGATTCCCATGTTAATTTGTGAATTTCTTTATGTGGGAAGAGTGTTCCTTCAATGACCAGGTTATTAATTAATGCTACAGAAACTTATTAGTTTATCTCCATTTTCGTTTGCTGTTCCGCTGCCGCATTTCCCCATTGTTCTTTCATTATATGTATTGTGTGTACCAACTTTCGCATTGAGGTCTCCCATTACTATAACAAGATCATATCTAGGTGTGTCTTCCATTTCTTTCTGCAGTTGTTGATAGAATTCATCCTTGACCTCCTCATTGCTATCATTCGTTGGTGCGTAGCATTGTATTATTGTAGTGTTGATGAATCTCCCTCTCAATCTTAATCTTATCAGTCTGTTGTTGATGGGTTTCCATTCCAGTAATGTCCTTTCTATTCCTTTCTGTAGAATAATGGCTACGCCTTCATTGTGTTGTCCATCCTCTCTTCCAGAGTAAAGTACTGTTTCTCCTGTTGCTGTTTTAACTTTTCCTGCCCCTGTCCATCTGCTCTCGCTTATCCCTAGAATGTGTAACCTATAGTTTCTCATTTCTGCCGTGACCTGTCTTAGTTTACCTGTCTCATACATTGTCCTGACATTCCAAAAACCTATTCTTGTATCCTGTTTTGCGGTCAGGACATCCGTTTTCATGTCAGTGGCTTCCTTTCGGCTTTCACCACTGACAGTCATACGAGCCACAGACTCTGAATGTCCATCCCGCAGCAAAGTTTGTTCATTTATTATTGTTTCCGTAACTTCATTGTTTTTTTTTTTACACAGACAGGGGTGTCAGCCCTGTGCTAAAACCCCCAACCTGGAGGACCAGGGTACCAGCTTTTGTCTGACCCCTACCCACACAGACCAGTCCAGCTTGGTTGAACCTACCAGGAGTAAAACTCCCACTGGCATAGCTCTGGGGATTATCAGGGTACGCAAGCTGCCATACCGCTACAAGGTATAGGTACCATTGATGGCAGATGTGAATGTATACTTGGCTCAAAAGCCGGATGTTGGGTGTTTGGAGTGCGCCCTGCCGCCTTCCAAAAGAAAAGAAAAAAACTTTGTTTTTTTCCCCAGGGGGGGAGAGTAGATGTCACAGTGTGATTAACACAGCTGTGGACTGGCGGTGCTCCGCTGGGGGCGGGTACATAATGTCAGTTGGGTGTGAGAGGTGTTTTCGTACACTTAACTTAACAACACGAGACTGCGAGGTCAGCAGGTCAGGGGTGAACGCATGGGGCGTTCTGATTGGGCAGTGAAGAAGAGAGAGTAGAGCGAGCGAGGAGGTTTTGAGGTGATGATGGCCGACTGGTATTGTCGAATGCAAGAGGATATTTAGTTGTGAGAAGATAAGGCATTCGGTTATCTGAGATTTTCATCAATGTGTTACACTTCGCTGACTACATATATTGTTGTGATTTTGTGGTGTTAATTATTTGAATACATTAGACAGAGTTGGGAACATTGCTAGTGTTCGTTATTATTTGAATGTGTTCCACTCAACCCCTCTGTCTCTCATGTGTAGTATTTCGAGGACTAAGGCATATGTGTATTTAATACAAAATACCCTGTGTCACACACCCTTCTCATCCCAAAACACGGAGGCCATAACTTTCCCTACAGATGGTGAACTTTTGAACTTCTTTCTTGTCGGCGATGTTGTGTGATGCCATTCCATTGACTGCCTCTTGGATTCTGGTTTAAAAAATGAACCCAAGTCTCACCACCTGTCACAATATTCGATAAAAACTCTTCTCCTTCAGTTTCGTAACGGTGCAGGAGGTTGATGGCTATGGTTTTCCTTGTTTCTTTATGTCTGTCTGTCAACATTCTGACCCACCGTGCACAAGCCTTTGAATAACCCAGGTCTTTAATGATGTTTTGGACACTGCCTTTACTAATGGACAACATGGAAGAAAGTTCATCCAGTGTTACTCGACGGTCAACACGAATGATGCCATCAACTCGATGAATATTGTGTGGAGTCACTGCGGTAGACGGACGGCCAGTCCGCTTTGCGTCAGCCATTGAGGATTGACCTACTTCAGCTTCGTCACAACGATGTACCCAATGTCGGACAGTGCTAACATCCACTGTTTATTCTCCATAAACATTCTTCAAACGTTCGTGGATGTGAATTGGGGTCTCGCCTTCAGCATTGAGGAATTCCATGACATAACGTTGTTTCAACCGTACGTCTTTGGCAGCCATTTTTAAACTGTTACAGTGGTGCCACCTGTTACTGAAACAGGTTGGTAATGCTATACAGTGCAGAAGAGTGTTTGAGGAATCCTGCTAAATGTACAAATTGCACATCGATACAGTATTTACATACATAAAAAATAGGAGGCATTACTTTTTGACCGTCCCTCGTACATTCTACATGGACAAATTTTGCAAAAGGTCACATCTCCCATATATGGTAATATGATGTCTTGCATACACTCTCACAAACACATTTGTAGACTCATATTGTCTAAAATGTAATAAATCCCTGATTACTTTTAACCAAGTGACCGGAAACGATTATATCACACTTGTCTGCCCACAGGTGTCACACAGACGGTAATCTCGTTATCTGTCGTATGAGTACGCAAACTCCGCGTCTTATCGGAGATTTAAGCCGATAGCGCTGACCCGATGCCGCGCCTATAACCACAAATCTGGATAGCGTCAAGCAAATGTGATGGATCATATCAGCCGCTCCTGCAAATATGATATTTATCACCTACAGGGTGATTTGATAAAATCAAATATCTGCTGTTTAGCAGAAAAATAAAGAAGAAAGAAAGAAAAGAACGCAAAGTGCGATAATTGACTACCAATATTAGATTATTTGCAGGCATCAAATGTATCTATAAATATAGAAGAAGTGTTAAGAATAGACAGACCTAGAAAACTGCATAATATAGTCAAACAATATTTAACATGAACAAATGTTAATATATAGTAATTGGGAATGTGAAGGTCTGAGGCTGTTCTTCCAATGCATTTGACTTTTGACTGGTGAAAGACAAAGTTAAAATTAATTCAGAAATTGTATATGAACCTGTTTGTGTATGAAGGTTTATGTTTTTGCGTTTTCTTTAACAATTTTGTGTGTGTGTACATGTATCTTAACCCTTTTTGCCCAAGGCAGTTTTTAGGATTACCCAGGCACCTCAGTCGATGCCAAATGTAATTTTTGCCTCCACATCTGATGTTTTAAAACAAGCAGTTAACATATATTTATGAGAACATATCTCGTAACATTTATATCTTCTTCTTCCTCATACACTCTCAGACGTATACTTGAATATGTTCAAAGAAAGCAGTGGTCAACTTGAGGCTATTTCCATCTCCATAGTTTTTTCAGAAACGGTACTGGTGATGGCCATATGTGCTTTCTATGTTCCCCATATGTTGGGCATCTTTGAAGCAGATGTTCAGCTGTCATTTTATCACTGCCACAGATACATTAAAGTCAGTTGTATAACTGGAATCACCAGGCCTTTACACCCCTCCTCCTTAATATTATTCTTGTTTGGAGTTTCTGCTTGATTTTGTTCGGTTTTATCTCGTTTTTGTTTGTTGTTTTTTTTTTAAACATACAAGCATAATTGGTAATTGTGATTTGCCCTATTTACAATGATTTGACAAATGTGATGCCACGTTCCCATATCGGCAGCTGTTCATATTACTTGGAATTGGAAACAATATATATCCTAATTATAACCCGTCAGAGGTTGAATGGGATATTTTCATAATTAATTTTTTTTTTTAAATATCGTTATTTATAATTTTCCCGTGTTGGCTAAATGCCTTCCGCATCTTCTGAGTGTTGATAATTATATTTATCATGGGTGGCCGGAGATGGACACAAATAGCGTGCCCTGCAAAATGGCATTTTTTTTTTTTAAATGGAAGAAAGAGAGATAATAGTGATAACTAAGATAATATAAAAAATGTTAAAGTTGACGACACTAAACTGCAATGATGTAGAATTAAAAGGAGATGGAAAGCAGTAATCTATACACAGAGCCGGCCTTGGGCAATGTTCAAGGTGGTGCGAGATCTCGTTATGCCGCCGACCCTTTCCCCATCCCCTGGCAGGACTGTATGTATTTTACAAGACTCAACTTTCTGCTACTTAGTTGCACCACAGTGTTATTTCCGCAAGCGATGCTCGCTATAGCATTATACACAAACATAATACATTTATGTCATTGAAACCTTATTGTAGGGAATTTGTATTTATTCATTGTCAATTACAAATAGACGCTCGATGCACCGTTAAAAAAAAAAAGAATAATGTAGACATACAGGAAGACGACCAGTTTCATATCAGCAAATTATTTGTTTACTTTGAAATTTTATTTCATTTTTCTTGTTTAACAATTTTAATGTTCTTACGTTATTTTTAAAACAAAGCATTTCGACGCCTCCCCCAAGTCTGTACACATCATCATCATCCATCACCCATCATCAACATCAATCATCATCATCCATCACCAATCATCATCAACCATCACCCATCAACATCATCATCCATCAACATCATCATCCATCAATCATCATCACCCATCATCATCAATCATCATCCATCATCATCATCATCCATCATCATCATCATCTGTCTTGATGCTCTGGAGTATGAAGCTGTGCCTGCTGCTGATCCTCTTGCATGAACCCTGCACTAAAGAATATACCCCTGCAGCAGTAGTTTGATTAGTTATTTGTTTTATATGATGAGGTTACCAGTCCCCATACACATCCTCATGTTAAACATCTATTACGACATGCCGGGGGGGGGGGGGGGGGAAAGCAGTAATGGTAAACTTTCTGTGTCTCCTCAGAGACCCCTGACAAGTATATAAGGGGCTTTAAGTACGGTCATCATCATCATCATGTTCCATTGAGCTCCTGATGGAGCATGACAGCACTACTACAACTGATCCCCTTGCAGGAAACAGTCACATGCTCTTGCAGCAATGGTTACTATGGCAATTAGTTTAACATAATGAGATTGCCAGCCTCATTTTAGTGACCTTGTACAACATGGCCTATTTACAACAGTGGTTCCATTCTTTCTTTGTCTGCTCAGAAAAAACCCTGGCAACTATACAGGAACTTCATGCACAACTCAGGTCACAAAATGGTTATAACAATATGAAACAACGGTCATTTAAAATAAGAAGAAGAAGAAGAAAAGTTACAATACCCACTGTATTAACAACAACAACCATATTCAATGTAGTAGTAACAATAATAATCATAATAGCAGTATTGTAGTAGTAACAACAAATAAGAAAAAAAATTTGTTTGACTACAGTTAGTACATTAACTAACAACTAAATGACATGGCAGATTTAAAGTTGTCAAAGACTCCTCAAATAATCCTCGAAGATCACAGAAATAACATAAACACAAATCCTTCTGCAGCAGCAGGTCAACGCACAATTCCGGGCCCTTTACAAAAAAAAAAAAGATTATAATTAGATGTTGAAATTCAGATTTAACGCTTACTAAGAGCAAATGAATGCACCACAATATAATACAGTGTTGTCTCAAGGGCCACCTGGCATGCCTGTTTGATTATAGTTAGGTTTCCTCATTTATTTACTTTATATGATATAAAAACAATAATCTGTTGCATATTCAGTTCTACAAAATAATGTTAACTGCTTGTTTTAAAACATCAGATGTGGAGGCAAAAATTACATTTGGCATCGACTGAGGTGCCTGGGTAATCCTAAAAACTGCCTTGGGCAAAAAGGGTTAAGATACATGTACACACACACAAAATTGTTAAAGAAAAAGCAAAAACATAAACCTTCATACACAAACAGGTTCATATACAATTTCTGAATTAATTTTAAGTGTCGGGTACCTCAAATATGTTCATAAAACTTTACAGCAATCATGCAAAAAAGCAGCAAAATTCAGACACTATTCTTATACACTTAAAAATCCCTGTATTGCAAAGAAAGTACCATATTACTTCCATGACATATGACTGTGAAATTATATTATCTTCACTACATATGACTATGAAATTATATTACTTCCATGACATATGTCTATGAAATTATATTACCTTCATTACATGTGACTATGAAATTATATTACTTCCATTACATGTGCCTATGAAATTATATTACCTTCATTACATGTGACTATGAAACTGTATTACCTTCATTACATGTGACTAAAATTATATTATCTTCATTACATGTGACTGAAATTATATTACCTTCATTACATGTGACTATGAAATTATATTACCTTCATTACATGTGATTGCAAAATTATATTACCTTTATTGCATGTGACTATGAAGTTGTATTACCTTCATTACATGTGACTATGAAGTTTTTATTATCTCATTATTATGACTATGAAAACTTCCAGATTATGAGGCAAAAAGGGGTTCCAATTTGACATGTCTTACACATGACATGTGACTATGAATTTTTATTACTCTTCCAGGAAACCTGACTATGAAGTTGCAAAAACAGTTGGGTAACTCTCCGCTTCATACTGTAAAATTACAAACAGGTATGATATAGTTTTAGTAATTACAACACTATAAGTTATTTTAAGATTTTTTGATCGGGTACAATACTCATAAAAATATGTTGTAAAACTAAAGCAATACATGCATTAAAAAGTTCAGCATTGGGAAATTCTGACACTAATTCCTTATACCTTAGTAAATGGGATACCTGAAATTTGCAAAATAAATACCATTATTATCAGTAGTTTGTTGGGGATACAAAGACAAGCATGACTGAGAAATTGAATATTAGGAGTTGTAGACACTCTTCACTACATATGACTATGAAATTATATTACTTCCATGACATATGTCTATGAAATTATATTACCTTCATTACATGTGACTATGAAATTATATTACTTCCATTACATGTGCCTATGAAATTATATTACCTTCATTACATGTGACTATGAAACTGTATATTTACTCCTCATGTTACATGGTGACCTAAAAGCTTGTTATATTGGATGCCCTGCACCCCTAGTGGACTATGAAACATTCATAATGTGACTGAAATTAGTGCATATGGAACCTTCATTACGCATGTGACTATGAAATTATAATTAACCTTCATTACATGTGGACAATGAAATTATATTACCTTCTATTACCAAACATGCATGATTGCCATTTGTTCTTATATTTCCTTTATTGCATGTGACTATATGAAGTTGTATTACCTTCATTAGTTGTGACTATAAGTTGTTGTATTATCTTCATTATATGTGACAGATGAAGTTTTATTTTCTTCATATAGTTATGTGACTATTGAAGTTCTATTATCTGGACATTACATGTGGACTATGAAGTTCTATTATCTTTCATTATCTATGTGACTAATGAATTTTTGTTGGTATTAACCGTTCATTATATGTGATCTATGAATGTTTACTATTCAACTTTTATCTTCATTATATGTGACTATGAAGTTGTATTATCTTCATTATATGTGACAATGAAGTTGTATTATCTTCATTACATGTGACTGTAAAATTATATTACCTTCATTACATATGACAATGAAATTTTAGTACCTTCATTACATACGACTATGAAGTTATAAAGTGTGCGTATATTGATTTTTGATGACAACTCAATTTAATATGTGTGTAAAACTAAAGTAACTACATGCATTATTAAAGCAGCATTGGGAAGTATTGTCTGCTCATGTTAATAAATGATTATGATGTTAGTAAATGGGAAACTGAATTTTAAAAAAATTATCAATTAATAATATATAGGAGTTTGTTGGGGAACTGAAGAGCAATGAAAGAATGAAATGAATCATTAGGAGCTGAACTCAGTCACTACAGAGTTGAATAGGGGAAGAGACAGCTGGACCACTCAACCATACAAAGCATATCACGCAAATAAGAAAGGCTGTGAATGGAAAGTGTAAAGCTGAACTAGTAATAGGTATACTTGGAAGAAAACAATAAATTAGAAGTATGTAGGACATGCATCATTCATAGATTTCCTATTTTACTCCTTATGTAGCACGGGGCCCACCACAGCAGCTTGTCTGTTTGCAGGAAGCCTGCACCAGAACATTCATGTGCTCTAGTAGTGATGGTGGTTTACATAGCAATCTGTTTTACATGTTGAGGCTGCGTGTCCCCCCCATGCATAATCTGATATTAGTTGCTTCTTACAACATGCATGAGGGCCCATTAGTTTTATTTTTTTTCCCCCTGTCTCTTCAGCGACCCCTGTGATTTTCACAGGGCCAGTACAGTAGGGCCCCCACTTTTCCATGCACTGCTAATATGACACTTTTTAATGATATTCATGTTCATAAGTTCGGTGCTTGATCTGCTTTTTCGGCATGATACACTCAGCAGCTGAGTCTGAGAATGGCTTTGGGCTCAATTTTATTGTCGGTAATTCAGTCTGTTTAAGTATTTGTGTTCTCGGCGTCTTTCTGTATTCTGGCAATTTTACTAATTTTTCAACTTTTTTTCAAATTTATTATATATGTATATTTTTTTTTATTAATAACACCTGCATCTAAGTGTAGTAGTGATAAAAATAGGAGACATAAGACTCTTACTTTAAATGTTATATATTGAATGATATTCATTTTACTTTCATACAGTTTTTTTTTTAGGCCTAGCTCTATTGCACACTAAAAATATAATAGTGTAAACATCTTATTATGATTTTATGTGCATTTGCAATGAAAGAATGAAATGAATCATTAGGAGTTGAACTCAGTCACTACAGAGTTGAATAGGAGAGGAGAGAACTTGACCACTCAGCCATACAAAGCATATCAAGCAAATAAGAAAAGCTGTGAATGAAACTAGCAACCTCATCATGCAAAAATAGGCTACATAAACCACTTGCAGAAAGATCAAATGAATTACTTTGGTGCAGGCTTCCTTCAAAGGAGCAAACTGCAGCTGTGACCTCATGCCAGTTAAGAAATGAAAAGGAACTAAGAGAACATAAATGAATGATTTTGAGCCAACACTTTTTCCTTTCCTTTGTCCTGATCACTTAAAAATTTAAAAAAAAAAAAAAAAAGACTTGCAATGTTTTCCCCTCCAAACAGGGACAGAAAACTTACTGGCACTTTTCATTATCCTAATGTCCTGTTGCAAGGATGAACACAAATCTGTTACATTATAATATGCTTTGAATGTTTTGATTACAATATTTCAAGAATACTGGGGGAAAAAAAAAGATGTTTTCTTTCACTACTTAATGTGTTTGTTATTTGACTCTGAGGCTGGCTTGTGAAGGCCAAACTGGCAATTTTGTTTTTTACTATGTAGTTTGCTTTAGATATATGACAGCAAATAGCATGCAGGTTGTTTTGTTGCCTGCAATGATCAAAGGCCTCTAGAAGCTATTCTAATGATTTGGACTTCAGTATGGAGACAGTAGGGAAGATATTGTTGAAAACATCCACCATTGTTGAGAAGGATAAAAGTGCTGATGTGGACTTGAGTAGTATGGACAAAGGAGATGGAGCTAGAGAGGTGGCAGATATTTAATCCAGTAAATATTCTGAATGTATATACAAGTTTATAATACAGAATTAGGCAGTGCACTAATGTGTTAACAAGAAAACAAAAGAACCGACATAAAGACTTCCTGGGCCAGGTATAACAATTCTGAATTGAACAGGAAATGGTTAATATCTATTTAAAAACTGGCCATTTACCAGAAGAACAGCATGTTATTCCGGAGATAAACATTCTGAATCACACATGCTTGCCAGTTTGCCCAGAAAAAACTGTTTGAGTCAATGTTGTGCTTAATTGCAACAATGTAAAAAAAAAATACAGATATCAAGTGCATGTGACATATGATTTATTCTGTGACATTAAAACAAAGAAATAGTCAATAATCAATCGTGAATTATTTTAACAATGACTTAATCTATCTGGCTCTTTTGATTGTGATTTTTTTTTAAAAGGGAGTCTGGAAATGAATTACTGTATATAATCATTACAACAATAAGCTAAGCTTAATATCTGAATTAACAACATCTCTAAAGATGAAAGTCTAGCCTCAGTAACATAATATTCATGTACAGTACACATTTTAATGAGCATGACACAAAAATATAAGTACATGACATCCTCTTCAGAAATCATTTTTTTGTTCCTACAACTGATATTTCCGTTTACTGACAGTCCAGATTAATCACATCCACACAACAGTATTAGGGCTAGCAATACCACGTGAAGCCCAAAAAGGAAGCTAAGAATACTAACAGTGTACCCTTCCATGCACGTTATAGGACACGACTAAAGGAAGTTGAACTCGAGGCTGCCTACCACACCCTGTAGACATTTTAATCAACAATAACAAAACAAAAAAAAACTTCAACCTCAACAAGGACTAAGACAACACAAGTAATTGTCTTAAATGGATGCTTGTGTAGAGTAGAAGGATCACATGGTATGACAAAATCATTAATGTGGAACTGATGACAAGAACAGGAAAAAGTTCCAGTAGAACAACAAGTGAGAAAGAAGCTGGCACTAGAAAGGATACCAAACTAAGGAAACTTGTGAGAGCATTACAAGGCAGTTCTTGGTCTGGAGTCTCTCTAAGATAGGAAGAGGGAGATTGAAACTCACAAGGATAAAGAAACTGGAGACAAACAGGAAACAGACATGGAAAGACACTGAACGGATGGCACAGGACAGGAAGGCTTGGCATGAACTTGATGAAGGTCACAGGGAGTTAAAGGGCAATGGTGATGATGATACCATGTGATAAACACTGACTTAGCCAGTATTACGTGACTACGTACAATAAATCAGTCAATCATAGTTTCACAAACAAATAAGTTCAACATCACAATATAACAAATGTATTCACTTCTGGTACAGTGGAAAATTTCAAACTAACATAAGAACTCCAAATATAATAAATAAACCAGGCAATAAATGCAACCAACAATGCTTAGCTTAGCCTGGAACAGCATTAAAATCATAATTATATATTCAAAATTTGATTTAGGTGTGAATTAGTGGGAACAGGATAATACTGAGCTTTGTGCAAAATTTTAATATTTAACAAAACATGAAACCTCTTGAAATGAAAAACAATGGGACCTCTTCTCTGATGCCATCCAAATAAGTCACCCACTTCGTTAGTGTAAGAATTAAGGTTAGAGTTTAGGATTCCTAAACCTAACCATTACACCTTATTACTGCATCTCTGAATTATTTTGTTATGCCCACAAGACACGGCCCACTAATTCTTCATTTTAACCCATGAAACCAAATAAATGACATTTAACAAAAGACAGTTGCAAGAATTGCTAAAGCTCCTCGATGTCAGTGAAGCTGTGAAAGCAAATCATAAATGGTGATGTTACTCTCTGAATCTCCTACAAGAAATGATCAGCTTGCAAACACATACAATAAGCTACAAATATTGTTTTGCATCTCCAGAGGAAGATTGTGCTCAGTCATAAATGTCTCAGGAAGGTGAATTTTTGCAAAGTAATAAAGTCCTATATTCTTCCTTGCTTCTCTGCAGCAAACCCCATCTGTATCACAGCACTGATAAACTCTTGTAGTGGTAGATCCTGTTACGCTATTTGTTTGATATAGTGGGGTTGCCAGTCCTAGTACATCACCTGACTTGATTCTTACAACATGTATGGTTGGAATAGTGGTCCTGTTCTTTCTTTTTCTCATCCTAGCGGTGCCCCCCCCCCCTCCCCCCTTGAAGCTGATTAAAGGTCATTTTTAAAACCAAAGTCAAAGAATGAACAATATTTCGTCACATATACTCAAGAAATGATAATGGTCGACAATCAGAAAATAATTATCCAGTGACATCATCATACATCACATTTCAGCCTCAGTTTTCTTGAAGATGCCAGAGTCAAATGAAAGACAATGTGATAGAGTTACTGTGATTTATATTTCAACAGGCCCCATTTCATTCTTCTACCTGAGTTTGCCCCAGTCTTCTTCTCTTTGTAACTATATGAGTTGCACAATAGTTCTTCTCTCTGTATATATATATATATATATCGAGTTTAGTCTCTTGTTGTAGGGAATTTATTGCGTTTTTTTTTCTATAGGGATTCTATAGGGTTTAAGTACAGATTTGCACCAGTCTTCCTTTCCTTAAATTAATCGCGATCACGTAGTCTCATTTTCTTTGTGTAATTAATCGCGGTCAGTTTATTGTATGAGGCGCTTGCATTAATTGGGGTGGGTGATAAACCTCTATCCATGTATGTAAGAACGGGCGCTGGAACGAATCAAAAGTTAAATTTGCTCACGCGGTCAGCATAACATGATTTAACATGACATAATTGGAATGCGCGCGATTGGGATAAACAGAACTCGTGAGTATGCTTTAAAATCTATTGGCGGAGGTCACCGTTGTTAATTTTTCCGGTAATTCCATTGGTTTTAGAAGGACGCTAAACTATGACGTAGGGGCATAGGTCAGCGTGGGGTTTTTAATTATATATACTCGCGCATTTTCAGTAGTGGGTCTCTTTGTTTGAAAAACTTCATGCCGTGAAAGTTTACGCCTGTATTCTATATACATAGTTCGTCTGCTCTACGGAGAAATTCGACTAGGGTAAGCCATAACTTACAGTTTGTTTTAAATAAGATCTTAGCCGAGTAATGTAAAGTTTCCTCAATAAGTTTTAAATTAATTTCTTTTAAAAAAAACGTGCCATCAATTACGATCTTAGAGATAAACTGGAAATGTAAGGGTGCATAAATTCTTTCTATGATAATAGCCATATCTAGGAGAGGGTAAAGAGTTTGAGATATTAAGTGTGTGCTCTGTAATATTTAACAGAAGGTCTGGAGAAAATCCCGCATCTTTGATTTATGATAATTTACAGATATACGGGAGCGGATATGTGTAATTTTAAGCACGTGTATACTGTTAATAAATTGAGTATTAATTCAGGACGATATTCAGTTGGAGGAGGAGGAGCGAAGTTAACATTATTGAGAATACAGGAACGTGTGTATTTAACTACAGGGGTTAAATTGATAACCTTGATTGTTTATAATTTTTGGCTGTATGTATATGCTAGCGTAAATTTTATACGTTATTTATGGTGCATTTTTATTACTGTGTAGTCAGGAGATAAGAGATGAAATTTATATTTCTGATAAGGGAATAATTTTAGTCCATAGAGATGTAATTAATTTTATGGTGAAGGAGATTTAATTATTCCTAGAGAGCCTAATTTAATTTTTGGGTTAGGCAATGAACACCAAGGGTCAGTGATAAAGTAGCCTTAAGTATTACAGACAGGATGGGTTCTTCAAGTTTGAATGTTGTGACACGTGGCTAGTCATGCAGAACAAAAGATCTAGGTCAGCCCGTCTGGGAGTTATCAACAGACCAGTGTTTACTTTGTAAAACGGGATAGATAGATCAGAGGGGAGATTGCATGGGAGGCTGACCCTTTTGGGGCATAAATAATTATGTATCGCTGGCGCGGGAATAGAGAGGGAAGAGGTATTTATTTTAGGGGAGTTAAGGGTTTGAGATGTGTAACTTTTGACGTGTTATATAGCTGTTGTTGTTGTTTGTTCCACAGCGAGTTTTCACGGCAAAACTGGGAGGGAGTAACCGGCCTTCCAATTTACAACTGAAAGTTGTTGTCTCAGGAGCCTAGTGCTCGAGCTATCGGCAGAGGTGAAGAGCACTAGTGACGAGGTGGTTACTGGGCCAAGTATGGCTGTCACAGAGAAAAAGAAGCAGTTCCATTTTCAGTGAAGCATCATTCAGCGAACAGATTTCTTAAAATTCTGAGCTCTAAGCTCATATACACACATGAAACAAAAGCATGTGGCCTGGTGTCGTCGTTTAAGAAAGTCAGTCATAATAAAACCGACGGCCCTAAACCCAATGAGGGGTAACTGGGCAGGTGAAATTACGTTTTCGTCAGCAGTGAATCCTCTATATACTAAGTCAAGTACCAAGTCATTATTGTCAGAAGTCATCAGCAGCAGTGGTCTGGGCAGGAGAGAGGGTCAAAATTCCTTTTCTGACCAAAACCGAGAATAGTGACTTAACGGAGACGCCACCTCAGCAGAATACGGCAGTGTCAGAGTAGTCACTGAAGCAGAACCAGAGGGGAGAGTGAGGTGTTAGAGGCAGATAGAAAGAGTGTTAGGACAGCCTCTGGGTTAGCAAATGCAAAAGGTTATTTAGTGGACCAGTGCTTGTGAAGCAGTGGTTAACATTGTAGGACACCAGTTAAATGAAATTATAAGAGTGTAGACCCTTAGTACGTCTGCAGCCAGACTGTGGTGTTATAGTAATAGTTATATTATTAAAGTAGAGAGTGGTGGCTAAAGTTGAAGCCCCACCAATTAGCTAGCGGTTAAATCCTTAATCATTCTATTTTTCCCCAACAGGGTGAAAGTAGGAGTGAACGAGGTCGTTTTTCTAGTGTCTGTCAAATTTAATTGTTTTCTTGTTTCCAGGTCTGTGCAGCATTGCACGATATTTATTTTTTTTGACTGTTATTTGATTATGTTGATTTGTTTAAATAAAACTATATAAATGTTCACTGGATCAGTCTTCTAATATATAGCTAACTATACCGTGCATATACAATTGTCTGTATAGTGTGTCTGTGGTCTTAGTACACCCTTATCTCCTTTGTGAAGGTAGCCAGAGGGGGGTGAGTCATAGCAATTCTTGAAGTCACGAGTGGCGAGGGAGAGTCAATCTCGGTTCTCATCCCTCGAAGCCAATAGGCCCATCTGTCCACATTCACTATCATTTCTCATCTAAATCTATCTTCTCAGTCTCTCTCATACTAGGGTCTTGTCTATACACTGGACACACTCTAAACTTAAATCCACTTCGTGACAGACAAAGAACCATATCCTACCAAGTATGTCATTAAAGGCAACAAAGAAGAGCTGGACATGGGACTGGCTACCCCATTTGGTAGAAATGTAGATTACTACAATAACTAAGACAGGCTTACTGAAGCAACAGCTACAGACTTAAATGCGCGCTAGCATAGAATAAAAGGACTGAAGTGGTATGACAAAATAACCAATGTGGAACTGATGACAAGATAACCAATGTGGAACTGATGACAAGATAACCAATGTGGAACTGATGACAAGAGCCGGACAAGTACCAGTAGAACAATAGATGAGAAGAAACTGGCGATAGATAGGACCCACACATTGAGAACACCAGATGATAACATTACCAGGCAGTCCTTATTCTGGAATCCCCAGAAATAGAGGGAGACCAAGGAATACATGGAAAAGAGAACTGGAGACAGACATGAAGGGGATGAAGAAGATATGGAAAGACCTTGAGCTGATGGCACGTGACAGGAAGACTTGGCAGACGTTTGTTGAAAGCCTATGCTCCTTGGGGAGTTGAAAGATGATGAAGACAATAACCAAAACCAGACTGAACTCGTGACATTATCATCTGTGATGATAGCAGTATCAGGAGACCAGAATACCGTATCGATTCTCTCTGTTGAACAAGCTCATTTAGAAGAGTCACAGTACAGCTCTTAGATGATAATCAAACATGTATTTAAAACAAACAAAAAATTTAAACATACAATATTGCACTGGAGATCTGTACACAGAAAATACTGGGTTGATTTGTAGAATTAAAAATATCACACAAAGAAACAAGGAATTGCACAGGAGCTTTGAAGGCCCAAAAATATTTTACATAGAAAATACTGGATTGATTTGTAGACTTAAAAAATATGTTATAAAGAAAAAGGGAATTGCACTGAACATAAGCATAGTGAAAAATGATACAAAAATAACAGCTATGATCATTATTACTATTATTATCACTACCATGGTCATCATTCATTACAAAATATATTTTCTCATAGAAAAAAGTTGACAAAGAAAACATAGTTTTTTAGATGAAGAGATTTTGTTGTAACAAAAAATACAAAGACCTTGACAACATGGTCACAACAACATGACCACAACAACATAGTCTTCTTGAGAGCAATGGAAGCAAACATTTCAGATCTGATCTTCTAATCCAGTGTTTGTCAATCAGTGCTTAGTGAGAGACACACACAGACACTGCTCCCTATCCCAAATCTGTGCTGAAAGGTCTGAGTAGTGCAATCATTAATTTTAATGCTACCATATCTGAAAACAACAACTCAACCCAGCAATCTAATACAGAAAAAGAGGCTTATGATGCAACCCAGAGAAAGCTGAAAGGAACCAAGGTTGCTGCCTCACTTTTTTTCTTCTAGGAAAATCTCCAGGTTTGGCACCTGCAATGTTCATACAGTAAATAAACAAGAGAAAACTACACAGATGGCAGCAGAAATGAGAGAATACAAGATTCCTTACTTACTTAGTCGTTCCCCTTCTACCGTGAGGTGTAGAGGTTTGGAAGAGAGAGCGCCAGACCATTCTATCAGCTGTCTTCTTCCTGGCCTGGTTCCATTCTAGTCCTCGGTCCTTCAAAGATTGTCTAATGTTGTCCTCCCAGCGGACTCTGGGTCGTCCTGGAGGTCTGGATCCCTGGCTCTTTGTTTCCCATGCTTGTCGTGGTAGCCGATCTTCTCCCATTCTGCAGACATGGCCAAACCATCTTAGTTGGGACTGTTCTATTTGGGTCTGCAGCGGATGGGATTTTAGGCCTTGACGGATCGTCTGGTTGCGGACCATGTCTCTTCTTGTTACTTCAACCACTTTCCTCAGATACCTCATTTCTGAGGTTTGGATCTGGCTTTTGTGGGTTGTAGTCATTGCCCACGACTCGCATCCATATGTCAAGACTGGGACATAGGTGGAGCGGTATACAGCCATCTTCGTTTTCTTACCAACCTCGTTCTTGCTGAGGAATCCACGATTTATGGCCTGAAAAAGTCTCCCAGCCGCTGCTTTTCGAGTGGCCAACTCTTCTTTGATGCCTCCCTTTCGGTCTATAATAGCTCCGAGATATTTAAAGTGGTCAACCTGCTCCAGGACCTGTTCTCCCAACTTAATCTGATGTTTTCTTTCTTCTCGTGATATCACCATGGATTTTGTTTTAGAGCTGCTTATGACCATCCCTCTCTTCTCCAGCTCTTCCTTTCAGGCTTGCAGGTTGGATTGGAGATGTGCCTCTGATTTAGCAATCAGGGCAACATCATCAGCAAATGCCAGCTCCGAAATACAGACCTGTCTAATCTTCCAGTACCCCACTGAATACTTTCTTGTTCTCTCCTTACATGCCTTGATGACATCGTCCATGAGGAGTATGAAGAGGTAAGGTGATAGGATATCACCTTGTCTTACACCAGTGGTGGTCCTGAACTCTTCTGACTTATGGTTTGCTGTCCTCACATAATTTCTGCAAGACTTGTAGAAGCTCTGTATAGCATGAATCAGAGGTGCTGGAATATTCTTCCTTGCCAAACAGTCCCAAAGTTTGCTCCAGGGGACCCTGTCAAACGCCTTTTCCAGATCTATGAAACAAAGATGGATCTCACTCTTATACTCAAGGGCCTTTTCACTCAGCTGTCTGAGTGTGAAGATTAGGTCTTGAGTACTTCGGTTTGCTCGGAATCCGCACTGGACCTCATCCAATTGTGGCTCAGCTAGGCGTCGGAGTCTCTGCTCTAGGATTCTAGAGTAGATTTTACCAGGGACACTGAGAAGGGATATGCCTCTATGGTTTCCACATTGTCGATTGTCACCCTTTTTGAAAATTGGTGTTATGATGGCAATCTCCCAATCCTTTGGTATGGTCTTGTTGCACCATGCTGCCTGTAGGACCTTTAAGAGTAATAGGTTGCCTGATGCTCCCATGTACTTAACCATTTCTGGTGTTATACCATCATGCCCTGCTGCTTTGCCCATCTTGATTTTCTCTAGTGCTGCCCTCAGTTCTTCCATCTTTAAGTCATCTTCACCATCATTGGTTTCCTCTTCTGTGTCAGTGGTTATCATTTCTGATGCTTCATCATGCTCACCATCCAGGAGTTCTGAGAAATATTCTTTCCATCTTTCCATTACTTCCTTCGGGGCAGTAAGCAATTTGCCTTGCTTGTCCTTTATAAATTTGAGAGGGCATTGTTTTTCTTTCCTCATGTTCTTTAGGGTCTTATAGAACAATTTCTGGTTTTCTTGTGCATCTTTTTCTAGCTTTTCTCCAAATTCTTCCCAGGACTTCTGTTTTGCTGCTAGCACTTTGTTCTTTGCTTCTGTTCTGAGTGTCACATATTCTCTATATTTTTCCATTTGTCCTGTTGTGTTTTTAGCTCCTAAGTATTGTTTCCATGCCATTTTCTTCTCTCTTATTTTCTCTTTGACTTCCCCTGTCCACCAAGGTGTCCTCTTTCTCTGGTTCCCAAGTCGGACTTCAGCACATGCTTCTGCTGCAGCTGTCTTTATGATATCCTTGAATTTATTCCAGAGGGTTTCCAAGTCATCAGGTCGTTCTTCTGTGTTGCTCACTGCTGTAGCAATAAGCCCCTGATATCTGGTCTTAATTTCTGGCTCTCTCAGCTTGTAGGTCCTAATGCTCATTTCTCCTGCTCGTTTACTTGGTTTCTTGCATGATGTTGGGCAGTTCCTAGGCTGAGCAACTCTTTCAGTTGTTCGTTTGATTGTTAGCAGGTAGTGATCACTTCCAATCTCTGGCCCCCTCCAGACTCTTGCATCTCGGACATATCTGAATGAGCTTCTCCGAACAATGGCATAGTCGATCACTGACTTCTCATTCTTGGTTGGTTCACATCTAGTGTATGCATGTATGCGCTTATGGGGGAACTTTGTGTTTGTAATGATCAGATTCTGCTCACTGCAGAATCTAAGGAGTCGCTTTCCATTGTCATTGAGAGTATCTTCTCCATATCTTCCGATAACTCCACCCCATCTAGCATGGTCATTTCCAACTCTGGCATTAAAATCTCCGAGCATAATAACTTCATCTAGGCAGTCATCCACTGTCCTTTGAAGCAGCTCGAAGAATTCCTCCTTGACCTCTGCTCTCTCATCCTCAATACAAGATTCCACATTCTGTAAATACCCAGGGTAAGGGAAGCAGAGGTAGACCCAAAAAAACACGGAGAAGAGCACTGGAGACAGAAAAGAATAAGGAAGACAACAACTCAACCCAGCAATCTAATACAGAAAAAGAGGCTTATGATGCAACCCAGAGAAAGCTGAAAGGAACCAAGGTTGCTGCCTCACGTTTTTTCTTCTAGGAAAATCTCCAGGTTTGGCACCTGCAATGTTCATACAGTAAATAAACAAGAGAAAACTACAGAGATGGCAGCAGAAATGAGAGAATACAAGATTCCACATTCTGTAAATACCCAGGGTAAGGGAAGCAGAGGTAGACCCAAAAAAAACACGGAGAAGAGCACTGGAGACAGAAAAGAATAAGGAAGACAGGTGTGACACAGGACAGGAGGACTTGGTGAGTTTGCTGAACTCCTATGCCTCTTGGGGAGCTGAAGGTAAATGAAGATGATATGTGAACAAGAAATATAATAACACTATTTTGTCTTACTTTCATTACTTATCTTTGAGCAAGTCTTAATTCTCATTAACTTTTATCATTCTCCTTAACCAAGCATAGAGAAGACCATCATTGCAATTTGTTCCCTTGTATCAAGCCTGTGCCAAAGCCTTCATGTGTTCTTACTATGTCATTTTATGTAGCAGTTTATTTTATATCAGGCTGCCTGCCCTAGGCACAGCCTTAGTCACTTACAATGTCATTTTACAAGGGGCTTGACATAAGTCTTGGGCCTGACCATGAAGGAGTCACAGGAGGAAGATGAAACTCGGCACATTTAAAGTTCATCATATTTGCACTGAATGTGTGAAGTACACGTTTGTTTCTTCAATGGGTTTTCCCGCTACGGTGCACGGTGCAATGTACCCTATTGACCGGATCTGCTGCTCCAAAGATTTGACAAAACAATGGAAAAGAAGGAGGCCAGAGCTGTGATAAAATTTCTGATGTTTCAGGGAAAAACACCTACAGAAATACACAGGGAGATGGAACCAGTGTTTCGTGATTCTTGTCCTTCATATACTTCGGTAAAAAACTGGTGTCAACAGTTTAAGTGCGGCCGCTCAAATGTTGCTGATCTGCCAAGATCTGGTAGACCAGCCTCAGAGTGCAACGATGAAAGTGCAACGATGAAATTGCAACAAGAGTGAAGAAAATCATTGACCAGGATCGAAAAATGACAATTGTGGAGATAGCTAGTAGAGTAAAACTGAATAAAAGAACAGTTTATAGAATTTTACACAAAAGACTGAACATGAGAAAAGTGTGTGCACGCTGGGTTCCGCGACTGTTGACACGTGAACAGAAGCAAACGAGGGTAAATTGCTGTCAACAGTTGCTCAGAAAGTGTCAGTCAAAAAACTTTTGGGAGACCATGGTGACAGTAGATGAGACTTGGGTACACCATTATGACCCCGAATCCAAAATTGCCAGCATGCAATGGAAAACCCTGGGCTCCCCAACACCTGTCAAGCCGAGAGCACAGAAATCTGCAGGAAAAGTGATGCTGACTGTTTTTTGGGACGCCAAAGGTATCCTGTTGAAAGATTATCTGCCTCGTGGCAACACAGTTAATGGACAGTACTATGCAGATCTTCTCACCAAACTAAGAAAGGTTGTGACCAGGAAACGAGGGATAACGCGCACTCAAAATCTTCCTTTGCTTCAAGACAACGCGCCCTCTCACAAAGCATGGCTTGTGCAGCTAGCAGCCAACGATTTGAATATTGAAATTCTTCCACACCCACCATATTCTCCAGATTTGGCTCCATCAGACTTTTTTCTATTCCCAAATCTTAAAAAACAGCTAAAAGGAAATCATTTTGACAGCGATGAAGAAGTTATACTGGCATGTGATGACCGGTTTAGTTTGAAAAATAGGGTGTTTTACTCCCAAGGTCTTTTCAAGGTCAAGCAGAGATGGCAGAAGTGTGTCAACTCAGACGGTGGCTATATTGAAAAGGAATAAACACTATACAAAATTTCAGCTCTCTGTGACATGTCCTTCATGGTCAGGACAAAGACTTATGTCAAGCCCCCTGTATGTAGCAGTTTATTTGACATGATCAGGCTGCCTGCCCTAGGCACAGCCTTAGTCACACTTGCATCGTCACACTTGCAGTGAGCAGTGTTTCTATTCTTTCTTAGTCTCCTTAAAGGCTCCTAGACCACATGGGTTCAACATACATCCTGTTAGCCTGTTAGTGGATAACTATGGGAAGGGACCCTACAAACAATCACAGACAAATACATGTCAGATCAAGTATTAACTCTTTCTATCCTAGAAGCCTGACAGTGTACCACAAAAAGGTTACATTATTCTCCCAGTGACCACCTGGTGTGCCCATTTGGCTTAAGCCTGAATTAATCATGTCTGCTAGTTAATAAATATAAAATGAATTTAACTGTTGCATCTAAAACTTTAAAAACTTCAAAATATTCTTCAGCCAAATCTTTAGTCCCTGTGGAAAAATAAACTAGCATCAATTCTGTGCCTGGGTTAAACTTAAAAACTGACTGGGACAGAAACAGTTAAACCAAATCATTAAGAAACAATTTACTGATGAAAAAGATGATACAGATATTTAAACTGAAGTTTTATCATAGAATTATTATCTGGAGCTGTGTCCAGAATTTCCAACAAATCTAATAACTAGGCCTAACTACAAACAAAGTTTAAGATACACAGATGTGAAATAATAACAAGAATGTTTATATCAGCGTAAGGACATGTTTGTGGCCTGGAAGGGAATTAATATCAAATGGTAAATGCTGGTCTTGTTTTGGCAGAAATCTGCAAAAACAGAAGCCCCTCATAGACAGTTAAATGTTGCTTTGACAATATATGCCATTTTTTTGTCTTACCCATTTAAAAAAAAACATTGGTTACATACAATTGTAACTACTAGGGCTGGCTGTTAAT
Organism: Oreohelix idahoensis; assembly: GCA_024509875.1. NCBI lineage: Eukaryota > Metazoa > Mollusca > Gastropoda > Stylommatophora > Oreohelicidae > Oreohelix > Oreohelix idahoensis. Next base: position 64,943 of record JAMPIV010017878.1, read on the forward strand.
AGTCCTACACAACATGATGTAAGCTTTCCATTATATTTAAGAAAAGTTAACATTTAAAAAAATTATTTTATATATTATTCACATGTTGCAGTTTATTTTCACTTTTCAATCTGGCATCTTGTGTTTATTTTCCTGAAAACGGCTTTTTAATTTGGCTGGTTAAATTAAACACAGAAATAAGAGGGCAACAAACTACACCAAAAACTGGCATCATTAAAAACATGAAACAACAATAGACATAATGGAGAAACACATTTTAAATTGTATAATACAAATGAGACAGAATTTCCTCCATACTATTTCAGATCTTCATTTTCATTCTTATAGATTAATTATGTGATACAATATTATTTGAGAAAATACATCAATTCACCACATAAAATGATATATGCACATCAATAATTACACAAATAAATTTTACACATTGGAGGACATATCATTACAGCCCCACAATAACAAGCAACATCAGTCGGGCAACATCAGTCAGGTAAAATCAATCAGGTAACATCAATCAATCTCTAGAAGAAAAAAAAAGTGATGCTAACAATATGACAGCCGTAACAAGACTATCATCATCATCTTCCCATTTATTCCTTATGAAGTAGGTAGCCACCATCATCTTCCCATTTATTCCTTATGAAGTAGGTAGCCACCACTACAGCTGGTCCTCTTGTAGGAAACATGAATCAAGCATTTATATGCTCTTACAGCGGTGGTTTCTGTAGCAAGTTGTTTTACATGAGGTTGCCAGCCTCATATTAGTTACCTGAAATGACGAACCTGAAGAAGCAGAAGTTCGATTCTTTCTTTGTCTCATCCCAGACCCCTGAGAACTAGACAGGGCAATGAGAATATACTGCTCTGTTAAAAGTACTGTTGGTTTCAATGATGCCTCATAATATACAAATGACATATATACATCACTACAAACAAGACTACAAATTAAACACAATGATGATAAATTAAATCATCTATTGTAAACTTATGTCACAGCAAGTTTTCAAACACAAGTAAAAATATTCATTATGCTTAAGTTTTAAAATGCTGATTGGTAAACACGTAAATTATGAACATGTCAAGGTAAACTTGATCCAATTACAATAAACAACTATGAATAGGTCACCATTTATGAACATGTAACGTTGACATTTATGTCATGTGAAACTCAATCCACTTACAATACACAACTAGGAATAGGTCACCATAAGTAAACATGTAACATTTACATACATGTCATGGTAAACTTAGTCAAGTTACAGTTTACATAAATGTCATGGTAAACTTTGTCAAGTTACAGTAAACAACTAGTAATAGGTCACCATAGGTACATATTTAACTTTTCCATACATTTCATGGTAAACTTAGTCAAGTTACAGTAAACAGCTAATAATAGGCTACCATAGGTACACATGTAACATTTACATGCATGTCATGGTAAACTTAGTCAAGTTACAGTTTACATAAATGTCATGGTAAACTTAGTCAAGTTACAGTTTACATAAATGTCATGGTAAACTTAGTCAAGTTACAGTAAACAGCTAATAATAGGTCACCATTAAGTAAACAAATAACTTTTACATAAATGTCACATTACACTCCTTAATCAATTTTTTTACAATAAACTGTAGGATCATGTGCTACGACTAAGTACTCCACCCAACTTACCAAGTGGCCCTATAGGTGCGAGTTGCAGTTATAGAAAAGAAGCAATCTACCAAACTTATCATAAGGTTCTATAGAGGCACGTTAGAGAAAAGAAGTGATCTACCAAACTTATCATATGGCTCCATAGAAGTATGTTACTGAAAAGAAGCAATCTATGTAACTTACCATACGGTTCCAAAAAGAAGAAATCTACCAAACTTATCATATGTTCCAAAATGAAGCAATCTACCAAATGTATCATCTGGCTCTATAGAGGTATGTTATAGAAAAGAAGCAATCTACCAAACATATCATATGGCTCCATAAAGGCATGTAATAAATACAAAGCACTCTACCAAACTTATATGGGGATTTATGAACATGATAAACTTGTTTGTGCAGTAAGAGTCAACTGTGTTGTGACTATGGCTGCCCACACATGCAATAACTCGTATGTAAACCTATTAACTGCATGCATGTGGGTGTATGTGAGACCACGGATGTGCCAAATAGTGCTAATATAATGAAAACTTCTAAATAAAGTGCCATCATGACAAAAATTGACAATGCCACAAATCATTTTAAAGCGCTGTCAAGAGAAGTAAGACATCATGATGATTTCAACAAGTGCTTTTAGGAGAAGTGAGACTTACATAATTTAGTTTAATAAAAGATTGTTAGTAAAAATGACTCTGCATGTGGGGAGAAAGATGCCTTAATTCTTGAAAATATTACTAACCGATGGAAGTGTACACATAAACAGGCTAGCATGTTATGACCATTTGTGCAGCTTAACAAAGATTTGTTGATTTCAGTCCCTTGAAATAAAGGGGAAATTGTCAGCAGACTTCAACAGTCTTCAGCAAGCTTGCGCGAAGACATATCTTAATTTAAAGCCACATAACCACATATTTAAGTTACATTTAACAGAGAGACTTTCATACGTGGGTGCTTGCGTAGAACTGCAGGATTAAAATAGAATGACAAAATGGCCAATGTAAAACTGATGACAAAAATCACACATATTTCAGTGGCACAAGAGTTGAGGACAACTCTGATAGGACACATTGAGGAAACTTGTTGATAGCATTACAAGCCACCCCCTGTTCTGGAAACTGACCAACACATGGAGAAGGGAAATTAAGACTGAAATGAAGAGGATAAAGAAGACCTTGAACAGATGGCACATATCGAAGGCTTGGCATGAATGTTTTCAAGGTCTGTGGTAACTGTCAAGGCTAGGGCATGAATGTTTTCAAGGTCTGTGGTAACTGTGAAGGCTAGGGCATGAATGTTTTCAAGGTCTGTGGTAACTGTGAAGGCTAGGACATGAATGTTTTCAAGGTCTGTGGTAACTGTGAAGGCTAGGGCATGAATGTTTTCAAGGTCTGTGGTAACTGTCAAGGAAAATGTGTATACTCTAGTGGAAAAAAAAGGAGAGAGAAAAAAAAATTATGCATTGTTACTTTTAACTTTCACAGTAAGTGAGAAAATCCATTGTTTGTGTGTGTGTGTGTGGGAGATTTAACAGAAGCTAGAGTATTTACTGAAGGTCTGTGTGTGTGGGAGATTTAACAGAAGCTAGAGTATTTACTGAAGGTCTGTGTGAGTGTGTGTGTGAGAGATTTAACAGAAGCTAGAGTATTTACTGAAGGTCTGTGTGTGTGTGTGTGTGGGGGAGATTTAACAGAAGCTAGAGTATTTACTAAAGGTCTGTGTGTGTGTGGGAGATTTAACAGAAGCTAGAGTATTTACTAAAGGTCTGTGTATGTGTGTGGGAGATTTAACAGAAGCTAGAGTATTTACTGAAGGTCTGTGTGTGTGCGTGTGTGTGGGGGAGTTTTAACAGAAGCTAGAGTATTTACTGAAGGTCTGTGTGTGTGTGTGTGTGTGTGTGTGAGATTTAACAGAAGCTAGAGTATTTACTAAAGGTCTGTGTGTGTGTGTCAGAGATTTAACAGAAGCTAGAGTATTTACTGAAGGTCTGTGTGTGTGTGTGTGTGTGTGTGTGAGATTTAACAGAAGCTAGAGTATTTACTAAAGGTCTCTCTGTGTGTGTGTGTGTGTGGGAGATTTAACAGAAGCTAGAGTATTTACTGAAGGTCTGTGTGTGTGAGAGATTTAACAGAAGCTAGAGTATTTACTGAAGGTCTGTGTGTGTGGGAGATTTAACAGAAGCTAGAGTATTTACTAAAGGTCTGTGTGTGTGTGTGTGGGAGATTTAACAGAAGCTAGAGTATTTACTGAAGGTCTCTCTGTGTGTGTATGTGTGTGTGTGTGTGAGATTTAACAGAAGCTAGAGTATTTACTGAAGGTTTGTGTGAGTTTAAGTGTGTGAGATTTAACAGAAGCTAGAGTATTTACTGAAGGTCTGTGTGTGTGTGGGAGATTTAACAGAAGCTAGAGTATTTACTGAAGGTCTGTGTGTGTGTGTGTGTGGGAGATTTAACAGAAGCTAGAGTATTTACTGAAGGTCTGTGTGTGTGGGAGATTTAACAGAAGCTAGAGTATTTACTAAAGGTCTGTGTGTGTGTGGGAGATTTAACAGAAGCTAGAGTATTTACTGAAGGTCTGTGTGTGTGTGTGTGGGATATTTAACAGAAGCTAGAGTATTTACTGAAGGTCTGTGTGTGTGTGTGAGATTTAACAGAAGCTAGAGTATTTACTAAAGGTCTGTGTGTGTGTGTGTGTGTGTGTGTGTGAGATTTAACAGAAGCTAGAGTATTTACTGAAGGTCTGTGTGTGTGTGTGTGAGGGAGATTTAACAGAAGCTAGAGTATTTACTAAAGGTCTGTGTGTGTGTGTGAGGGAGATTTAACAGAAGCTAGAGTATTTACTAAAGGTCTGTGTGTGTGTGTGGGAGATTTAACAGAACCTAGAGTATTTACTAAAGGTCTGTGTGTGTGGGAGATTTAACAGAAGATTGAGTATTTACTAAAGGTCTGTGTGTGTGTGTGTGTGTGAGAGATTTAACAGAAGCTAGAGTATTTACTGAAGGTCTGTGTGTGTGTGTGTGTGTGTGTGTGTGTGGGAGATTTAACAGAAGCTAGAGTATTTACTGAAGGTCTGTGTGTGTGTGGGGGAGATTTAACAGAAGCTAGAGTATTTACTAAAGGTCTGTGTGTGTGTGTGTGTGGGGGGGGGGGGGAGAGAGATTTAACAGAAGCTAGAGTATTTACTAACGGTCTGTGTGTGTGTGTGTGAGGGAGATTTAACAGAAGCTAGAGTATTTAATGAAGGTCTGTGTATGTGTGGGAGATTTAACAGAAGTTAGAGTATTTACTGAAGGTCTGTGTGTGTGAGATTTAACAGAAGCTAGAGTATTTACTAAAGGTCTGTGTGTGTGTGAGGGAGATTTAACAGAAGCTAGAGTATTTACTGAAGGTCTGTGTGTGTGTGTGGGAGATTTAACAGAAGCTAGAGTATTTACTGAAGGTCTGTGTGTGATAAACCCACATTAAAGATAAGCGTAAATGGGAAAATCCTGGAACAAGTCAAGAGCTACATATATCTTGGTCATATAATAACAGAAGATGGCAGATGTGAAACAGAAATCAAGAAGAGAATAGGAATGGCCAAAGCTACATTCAACAACATGAAACATTTACTGACATCCAAAAAGTTATCTCACAAATTAAAACTGAGAATCATAAAGTGTTATATATATTCTGCATTTCTGTATGGTGCAGAAACATGGATGATGAATAAGCATTTGGAAGAAAGAATTGAGGCTCTTGAAATGTGGATATATAGAAGAATGGGGCGTATCTCATGGAAAGAGATGAAAACAAATAAGGAGGTCCTAGAAAATCTAGGTATGAAAAGAGAACTAATGAGGGAGGTCAAAGTTCGGCAGCTAAAATACTTTGGCCACATAAAAAGGCATAACACCTTGCAGAAGACCATAACAGAAGGGAGAGTTGAAGGCAAGCGTGCAAGGGGAAGACAGCGCTATAAGTGGGAAGATAACATCAAGAGATGGACAGGAAAGAGTCTATCAGAGTGCACCAAGACAAGAGACAGAAGACGTTGGAGATCCATTACAGCCAACCTTCGTTGTGGAGATGGCAACTGATGATGATGATGATGTGTGTGAGGGAGATTTAACAGAAGCTAGAGTATTTACTGAAGGTGTGTGTGTGTGTGTGTGAGATTTAACAGAAGCTAGAGTATTTACTGAAGGTCTGTGTGTGTGTGTGTGTGGGGGGGGGGGGGGGGGGGTTTTAACAGAAGCTAGAGTATTTACTGAAGGTCTGTGTGTGTGTGTGTGTGTGTGGGAGATTTAACAGAAGTTAGAGTATTTACTGAAGGTCTGTGTGTGTGTGAGGGAGATTTAACAGAAGCTAGAGTATTTACTGAAGGTCTCTGTGTGTGTGTGTGATTTAACAGAAGCTAGAGTATTTACTAAAGATCTGTGTGTGTGAGGGAGATTTAACAGAAGCTAGAGTATTTACTGAAGGTCTGTGTGTGTGTGTGAGGGAGATTTAACAGAAGCTAGAGTATTTACTGAAGGTCTGTGTGTGTGTGTGAGGGAGATTTAACAGAAGCTAGAGTATTTACTGAAGGTCTGTGCGTGTGTGTATGTGAGGGAGATTTAACAGAAGCTAAAGTATTTACTGAAGGTCTGTGTGTGTGTGTGTGAGGGAGATTTAACAGAAGCTAGAGTATTTACTGAAGGTCTGTGTGTGTGTGAGGGAGATTTAACAGAAGCTAGAGTATTTACTGAATGTCTGCACACTTTTATCCTAAATCCTCCGAGACAGCTTTGTTTCAGAAATCAGATTTTTTCAGTTTTCAGATGTCACCTCAACCTCAAGTACATTCAAAATGTGGCCCAAATCAGCAAAAAATGTGTTTGAAAAATAGCCCAGTCACCAAAAATAGTCAGAAAATGCCCAAATTGAGATCGAAAAATAGCCTAAAGAAATTTTTGATTTTCAAAATATTTCAGTTTTCAGATAAAAGGTTATAGACCTGTACAGAATAATGTGAACTCTTTGGTGGAAAGTGAACTTACCTTGTATTGGTTTCAGGCAAGAAGTCTATAGCACTAAAAGTTAACTGAAAGTGAAACTGCTGACGCAAGCCTGTGTACAGTGTTCTTTGTGACAGGGCTTTAAACAGAAAGGTACTTTTTCAAGCTATGAGAGATGATCAAAATGGTCTGAATACTACATTGAAAAATACACATTTTTGGGCAAAAAAGTAGTACGGTCATAATAAATATTACAGAGTTATCAAGACGTTAGGTAAACGTTTAAAATACATTTTTTTTTTCTACAACACTGCCAAATACACATTTCTGGACATAATATAAGTAGAGTTACAATTAAGATTACAGAGTTATCTCGGTGTTAGGTAAACATTCAACATCATTTTTTTTTTTCAAAACCGATCTAAAACACTTGCTGATACACATTCTTAGACATTATGGGAGTCGGGTCATAATAAAGATTACAGAATTATCTAGTGTTAGGTAAACATTCAACATCATTTTTTCTTCAAAATGAATCTAAAACATTGGTTGATAGACTTTTTTACGCATAATAGGAGCAGTGTCATAATAAAGATTACAGAATTATCTAGTGTTAGGTAAACACTCAAAAGAATTCTTTTCAGAACCTATCTAAAACATTGGCAAATACACTTTTCTGGGCATAATATGAGACATAATTAAGATTACAAAGTTTTCTAGGTGTTAGATAAATGTTCAAGGTAATTTTTTTCCTACAACACTGCCAAATACATATTTTGGGCATAATATAAGTATTCATAATTAAGATTACAGAGTTATCTATGTGTTAGATAAACATTTAACATAATTTTTTTTCAAAACCGATCTAAAACACTGGCTGATACACATTTTTAGGCATAATAGTAGCAGGGTCACAATAAAGATTACAGAGTTATCTATGTAAACATAAGATAAACATTTAACATAATTTGTTTCAAAACCGATCTAAAACACTGGCTGATACACATTTTTAGGAATAATAGTAGCAGGGTCACAATAAAGATTACAGAGATATCCAGTGTTATGTAAACATTCAACATACTTTCTCAAAATTGATCTAAACCATTGGCCGATACACATTTTTAGGTATTAAAAGAGGAGGGTCATAATAAATGTTACAGAGATATTTAGTGTTATGTAAACATTCAACAGACTTTCTCAAAAACTGAGCCAATACATTGGCTGATACACATTTTTAGGACATAACATACCTGAGGTTGCTAAGACAAGGTACAGAAATATATATTGTGCTGAACAAAAAATTGTTTGTTGAAGGCCTGAGCTCCATGTGGAGCTATAGGATATTGATTAACAAAGGATCAACAAATTTGTCAAACTGGGTACACTTATCAGCTGACAAACATTCTGGGACATGACCTTGTGAGAGATCTGTATAAAAGGTATAGAAATGTCTATTTTGATTAATTTAAAAAAAAAAAAAAAAATTTAATACACATTTCTGGGCACAAGATTACAGTCTTCTTCTCTGATCCTTAGCTGCCGACTGTCAAAGTAGTCTGTGGCCATCACACCTGGTGGCATCTTGTTAGGGCAGCAACAAACTGCCAAAATTATAGTGGTCTTGATTAAATAGTACAGAAAGATGAAGTTTTGTAAAAACAAATTTCAATTTTCAAAAAAGTGACCACATATTTTGGGATATGACATGCTGACAGACCTAGATAAAAAAAAGTATCAAAGACTCTAGTATTAAAAGACATATTCCATACATTTTCAAACACAACTGAATTTTTCAGCTGATACTCATTTTCAGACATGGTTTTATCAGAAGTCTTGAAAAACATTTACAGGAATATTAAGTGTTAACAATTCAGAAATCAGACTTTATTACAACCTGGCACATCTGAATTTAATGCGTACATTTATTATTAAAAGTATTTAGCAATGAAAATGTGCTTAGTTATACAAATAGTGCCATGTAATCTAGTCATGCTAAAACAGTAACAATTTATCTCTCTCATGAGACAAGCACCTCTGCCAAGCTTGAATAATGCAACTGCAGGAAGTATGTTCTTGCTTGCTGACATGTTGTTCTCTCAGTGCCAGCCTTTTATGTGAGACAGACCAAGTTTAAAAAAATAGTGGTCTACAAATGTCAAGGTCAAAGATAACAAATGACACTTTAGTCACTTCATCCGTATTCTACATATTCAGTTTTTAAGACATACAAAAATGCATGGACCATAATTTATTTTGCTATAATGCATTTAAGATTGTCACTGCGAATCAAAGTAAGCATTAAGTTGTGCTATAAATCCCTAATCCACATTAAATCAGTATGGACACTAATTGAGATTCTGTCTACAATTCTTGTTATGCACTGCATTACGATTGTACTGTGCTATAATCATAAATCCTCATTTTATTACTAAGAACATTAACGGGATTACTTTCTTCTTCTTTATTATACCACAATCCTGTGTTACCTTATAATTCATACTTTACATGTAACTATCTGTTATAACCTGGATTCTGCTGCTCTGTAATCCTGGTCTGACATCACTAAAAACCATGATGAGGATTTTCTTGTTCTATTTCACATTATGTCCTATGGACCACAAAGGTGACTGTATGCAACTCCCAACTTGTTAAGCTACATTATGTCAATAACACAAGCACAATAAAGCCTATCAAGTCTTCAGCACAACTTTCCTACAATTTCAGACTCCATATCTCTCCACATGTAAGCCTACCTTGCCGTGGTTGGAGAGCTTGAGCGCCTCAATGATCCCGGGAGCTATGCCGGCGGGAGTTTTACTCCTGGCAGGGTCACCCAAGCCGGACAGGTCCTGGGTGAGGGGCCAGACTAAATGGGCTGAGGAGTGGGTGGAACCCTATAGGTGTAGATGCACATGGGTTAAATGCTTTCTTGCCTCATTCTTCACTGTTTGTCGTCTATCACGCCCATGGCGACCGTTGCCTCAATTGGCTGTGTGTGGTGTACCCGGAAACGGGGCCTCCCAGTACTGAGGCAAAGTTAAGTCCCCGATGTCACTTATCGGTGCAGAATTGAGAGAGATGGCTGAGCATCACAATCCCTCCTGTGTTGCAGCATGATGAGAACCCAGCATTGCACACTGAGCTTGGGGGGATCACTTGGGCACCAGACTTAATACTGGCTCTTGACTGGATGGCCGCATGCAGGAGATTTCTACAATGGAGGGTTGGCAGGTGGTGGCTATCGGGAAGTGGCTCTGTGCAGGACGTGAGGATTCCTTGGGAGAGCCCAGAACCAGAGCACAGCATTGTGCAAGCTCTGCATAGTTGGAGAGCCCCCTGGATGACGGGGAATGCACAGTGTGCTACCCCACCTATCCCCAACTGCTAACTTAGAACCAGAAGTGGGGTCCTCTGTATGCGTGCCAGGCCAGGATAAAATGCCTGGGAAAGAGACTGGAGCTCAGAACTCCCTAACTCAAAGTTGCAGGATGGCAGAAAAGCCACGGGAAAAGACAGGGCTATTTTGAAGATAACGCAACCATATTTTCACCATACGAGCTCGGACGCCGCCTCGGTAAACAAGGTCCGCGCAGAGCAGTGACACCCCCAGGCTGCTTGCGAATAGTCTACTACTGGGAACATAAACAGATTAGGGATGAGCCCACTCTCCCGTTGAACAGGTGCTAAAGTCGTAGATACTGGGCCAGAAGGCGCACCGGAAACCACAGTATCACGCAACTCGCTTTTTTTTTTTCTATGGAGAGTACACCGTCAAATAAATCTCGTTCTGGTGCTCGCCCTGTGGAGCTCCACCAGGCAGGTGCAGTGCCGGGCTCTGAGCCTCGACAGAGCCCACCCTCAGCTACTGGAGGACCCTCTAGACCGTCTTGTGGAGTCAACAGACGGCGGAGGAGAACTACTGACCAAAACAAAACAGAAAAAGAGAAACCCAGAGTGCCACTTGTCATGATGCACTGGAATGCAGAGGGAGTGAACAGCAAGCAGGCTGGATACAGCAAAAAGACAGAGCTGGAAAACATCTTGTATGAGAAGCAAGTCAGTGTTTGCTGTATCCAAGAGACTCACTTGAAAGCAGATCAAACCTTTAAAATAAGGGGATATCAATGCTTCAGATCCGACAGACAAGATAGACGAAAAGGAGGAGTACTTACTCTTGTAAGGAATAACATTCCTGCACACGAAAGGAAAACCTTCATGGATGGAGCAGAATATCAGCTGCTGCAGATAAAGGTAGACAAGATGGAAATAGAACTCCTGAACTATTACTGTCCGAACAACAAGCCCCTGAGTCTCAGCTCTATACAGGTACCAGCCACCAACTTTATAGCAGTTGGAGACTTTAATAGCCACTCCCAGAGCTGGGGCTATAACCATCTGGATCACAGAGGTGAAGAGGTTGAAACTTGGCAAGATGATCACTCCCTAATCCTAGTCAATAATGCCACAGATACTCCTACCTTCTACTCCAGAGGATGGCACACAACCTCAACACCAGATCTTGCCTTCTCCACACCAGATATAGCTGGATCTATTAGTAGAGAAGTAGGAGACCAACTAGGGGGAAGCGACCATCGCCCAATCTTTCTTACTGTCCAGAGTGCAACTCTCAGTACAGGCCCAGCCATTACAAGATGGAACTACAAAAAAGCCAACTGGGGTTTATTCAGGCATCAGGTGAACACGCTGCTGTCTACCCTCAAGGTACAGAACAGAGACATTAATGAAGTGGTAAAAGACTTCAACAGATGCATACTACAAGCTGCAAAAGAAACCATTCCCAAAGGATGCCGGCGTAACTACATACCATACTGGTCCAGCACACTCCAAGAACGTCAGGAAGCTATGGACAAGGCTAGAAAGGACGCAGAGTCTCAGCCTTCACTTGAAACTCACAACAAATGGAAAAAGGCTGTAGCAGAGTTTCAGAGAACAAAGCTAGAAGAAAAGCGGAAAAGCTGGAGAACTAAAACGGCATCGCTGAACCTTGAGAAAGACGGCAGGAAACTTTGGAGATTAGTCAAGTCTCTAAATGAAGAGCATTCCTCACCANGGCAGACTATACGGTACCCCAAGTATGGAGAGAAGCCACCACAATACCCATACTAAAGAAAGGGAAATGTAAGACCGAGGCTGCAAGTTACCGGCCAATCAGTCTCACAAGCTGTGTTGGGAAGACTATGGAGCGAATAGTCAACCACAGATTGAAATGGTATTTAGAGTCTGAGCAGATCCTGGTGCCGGAACAAGCTGGATTTAGAGAATGCTACAGTATAGAAGACCAAGTTACTTACTTGTCTCAAGCAATAGAAGATGCCTTCCAGGAGAAGAAAAAGGTCCTAACGATCTGGGTCGACTTCAAGCAGGCCTTTGACAAGGTGTGGAAAGATGGCCTCATTGCAAAAACTTAGGAGAAGTGGAATCAAGGGCAACATGATGAATGGATCAGTCATACTTGCATAACAGGAGAACTAGAGTCATCCCCCCCCCCCCCCCCCCCCCCTCTCTTGACGGTCTGCAGAGCAGAAAAGTGTTGCTCCATCAGGGGGTACCTCAAGGACGGAGTAATTTCCCCAAACTCTTCCTTGTTTACATCAATGACCTGGTGAAAGATCTCCCTGCAGGAGTTAAAGCTGCCTTATATGCAGATGACCTAGTACTCTGGTGCGCTGATGAAAATGTCACCACAGCAAATTATAGAATGCAGCGGGCAGCAGACATGCTAGTGTCATGGGCAGAGAAAATGGCTTATCACAATAAACACAGACAAAACCTCCACAACATGTTATCCCTCGCCCCAAGGGACAAACTCAGCTAACATACACCTAGGGACAACCGTGATCAAGGAAGAAAGCTACCCCACCTATCTTGGGGTGACATTTGACCAAAGGCTTACATGGAATAAGCATATTGAAAACGCAGAAGGAAAGGCCCGAAGACGACTAGGCATACTCAGAAAATTAGCAGGTACCAACTGGGGAGCAAATGAACGAAATCTAAAGAAGATTTATAATGGAGTAATAAGACCACACTTAGAGTTTAGCTCAGCAGCATGGTCATCAGATGCTAACTCACATCTGCAGTCTTTGGACAAGGTGCAAAATCAAGCTCTCAGGCTCATTACAGGAGCCATGAAAACTACACCAATAACAGAGATGCAGAAGGTTGCTGGATTACAGCCATTGTCCCATAGAAGAGACACAAAAACCATGATCCAGATGGAAAAGTACAACAGTATGCCAATGCACCCAATGAAGGCAAGACTAGATGATCTGGCATTGGGACGTCTAAAGCGTAGCAGCTTTGTGCATCGGGGGAAAAGACTTATAAGACAGCATCAAGAAGACCTATCCATGAAGACAACACCACTGAAGCCCACCTTATACCCTGTACCATGGGAGCAGGCCAGCAGTGCCCTCCAAATTAATACAACAGTCAGTGGTCTCACAAGTGGATGTGAGTATAATGATCTGCAAAACGAACTGCTACATTGAGTATGATCCAAGAAAGCTATCCCGATCAATCATGGATACATGCCTATACAGATGGATCAGCAACTAATGCTGTTAGGAATGGAGGTGCCGGTATCTTTATCTCATATCCTGACAACCACTATGAGACTAGGCACATTCCCACTGGTAAATTCTGTTCCAACTATACAGCTGAGGTTCAAGCTCTAGAGCAAGCTGCAAATATGATTTATAACACCAACTCTGACTGCCACCAGGTAGTCATCCTCACAAGATGCACTGTCTGTCCTGCAAGCTCTCAAGGGTGGTAAACTCCCGCATCTGAGAAATGAACTAAACAAGGTAGCTGCCAAAAAGAGAACCATACTTCAGTGGGTACCATCTCATTGTGGTGTTCCGGAAATGAAAAGGCAGATATAAATTGCAAAAAAGGGAGGAGAATGTGAACAAGAAGATAATGAAGTCACATACTTTGAGAAAAAGAGAGCTATCCAGACTATCAGAAGAGAAACAGACACCAACCCAAAGACGGACTATCACACTCTCGACTGCAGGACAGACAATGGGTTTTTTCGACTCAGGACAGGGCATAAACAAACTGAATAAAACACATGCACAAAGCTCCGATTGTCGGCCTTCACCACTGTGCACATGTGGATATAAACGAACAAAACTGCAGGAGCATGTTCTACAGGATGTCCTCTGTATGACCAGGTGGAAAGATATACTGGCCCAATGACTCAACACTAAACTCAAAGCTATATGGAGTTAAAGAGGAACTTCAAACAACAGTCGAATTCATCATGAGAACTCGTCTGACGGTGTAATCATCAAAGATGCGATTGCAAGAAGAAGAAGAAAGACTCCATATCTGGAAAAATTAAACAAGCTGTATTTCTGTCAAGATATTCCAATATTTCTACAACCATAGTTTTAACATAGTGGTGACACCCATCAGTGGTATAACTTCAAGACCTCCTCATGAAGCAATGGTCTTATGTTGGACAACTACCATTCCCTCAAACTTGCCACTGGCACATCACAAAAGCTGGGAACCTAGCAGGCCTTGATCCTGGAATGGAGAAGATATACGATACATTACTGCACAAGTGAAAAATATAATCACAAGAAAATTAGCTTCAAACTACAAACATCTCTAAGAAATTGAAACTCTAAATCATCAACACCACTTTCATACCTACACTGCAGTATAATTACGAAACATGAACATTAAACACAGTTACAAGAAATCACAGATTGCGAAATGCAGTGCCTATGAAAGGAAACAGTTACAAGAAATCACAGACTCTGAAATGCAGTGCCTGTAAGAGGAAACACAGTTACAAGAAATCACAGACTGCGAAATGCAGTGCCTGTGAGAGGAAACACAGTTACAAGAAATCACAGACTGCGAAATGCAGTGCCTGTGAGAGGAAACACAGTTACAAGAAATCACAGACTGTAAAATGCAGTGCCTGTGAGAGGAAACAGTTACAAGAAATCACAGACTGTAAAATGCAGTGCCTGTGAGAGGAAACACAGTTACAAGAAATCACAGACTGTAAAATGCAGTGCCTGTGAGAGGAAACACAGTTACAAGAAATCACAGACTGTAAAATGCAGTGCCTGTGAGAGGAAACAGTTACAAGAAATCACAGACAGTAAAATGCAGTGCCTGTGAGAGGAAACACAGTTACAAGAAATCACAGACTGTAAAATGCAGTGCCTGTGAGAGGAAACACAGTTACAAGAAATCACAGACTGTAAAATGCAGTGCCTGTGAGAGGAAACACAGTTACAAGAAATCACAGACTGTGAAATGCAGTGCCTGTGAGAAGAAACATAGTTACGAGAAATCACAGACTGTGAAATGCAGTGCCTGTGAGAAGAAACACAGTTACAAGAAATCACAGACAGTAAAATGCAGTGCTTGTGAGAGGAAACACAGTTACACGAAATCACAGATTGTGAAATGTAGTGCCTGTGAGAGGAAACACAGATATAAGAAATCCTAGACTGTGAAATGCTGTGCCTGTGAGAAGAAACAGTTACAAGAAATCACAGACTATAAAATGCAGTGCCTGTGAGAGGAAACACAGTTACAAGAAATCACAGACAGTTAAATTGCAGTGCCTGTGAGAGGAAACACAGTTACAAGAAATCACAGACTGTAAAATTGCAGTGCCTGTGAGAGAGGAGCAACATTTATGAACAGTCATGTGATTTTATGACAGCTTCTCTTTCTGCACAATTTGGCCATTCCCTTAACTCTTTGACTCCACAGCAACGCTCTGAGCGTTGCAAAATTCAACACGCCGTGCCCCAGCAACGCTCAGAGCGTGGTTTTTAGTTGATCACGAATAAACCCTAAAAATCGTCCGCTTAATGCAGTTCATATATTAAAACTCGTAGAATGACTTCCGCTACTATTTAAACAACTAATTTGACTTTAGTTAATCAGCACTTGTGCGTGTTTTGATGTTATTATCACAATTTTTGTGAAGATTCCCGTGTTTACGTTTTTTTTGCTAGAGAAATATGTCACGCTTTATATTTACATTTTCTAAGTCTCCTAAGCAAATAATTGTGTCAAACTACTTTGAAACATTGCTGATGATTGTTTGGTAGTCACAGTTTGTTGTCAAAATACGGAATATATGCAGAAAAGCTAGACACACTAGATTTAGTTGATGAGTGGGCGTAGTCACATTCTGGCCGATCACAAAGCAACAAACTAGACCTACCGTAACATCTAATCACTAGTTCTTGGTAGAAGATGAAGCTAGGGATACTATTAAAAAACATTAAACAATGAGTAAAAAAGTATTTATATGACGTTATTCTTTTATTTATTTGTTTGAAAAATTACGTAATGCACGATTGCATAATTTATTTTTTTCTTACAAAGAACAGTTACAAAACTGGTCACATAACACTAAATCTAAATTTTGGCCATAAGCATGTTTTTTTTTTACTTTGTATATGGATAAAAGACGTTTGAAAGACTAAAAAAAAAAAGCAACAGTTTATTGTCTACGACAGTAATTTGTCTTTGGTAAGATCGTATTCTACAGTCAACTTTTTAGCGTTTTTCAATTTTACATGCAAAATGATTAAATTATACCGAACATACTTGTGTTAATACTACCACAGACATTATATATTTGAATTCTCTATCCATTTCCCTACAGTTTGGTATATAATAAGTACATGTTCAAAGGAAAATTCACAAACAAATTTAGACTGAAAGATGAACACTTCACTCTATAAAATTCTGCCCACAAAAAAAGTCTGGCACAGCGTGCAAAATAACTCTGGAATGAAAGAGTTAAACCATCTGTTCTAAGCCTTCCACGGTATCCTATTTCCTAATAATACAGCTTACAGCTGTTGGTAAATTTTAATTCTGACCAGAATTAAATCTAGCTTATTCACTGTTGAAGCATCTATTCCATGGGCCTCAAATCTGTGATTTAATTTGATCTCTCACATTACTCATGTTTACTGTTTTCAAGTGAACCATGTAGATAATGGAAAGGGAGGTGAGGGGGGGGGGGGGAGAGAAGCACTGACGAGGCAAAGAAAGAATAGAACTACTGCTCCATCAGACACTTTGTTTGAGGCAACTAATATAAGGCTGGTAACGGCATCATGTCAAATACATTGCTACAGAAACCAGTTGTGCAAGAACCCATGAATACTTTGGTGCAAGTTCCCTGCATAGGGGCCAGCTGCTGACCCATGCTTCATGAGAAGGAAAAAGGAATCTGATGCTGATAGCACCCACACAACACTTACATTAGTCACACTTATGGTTGTGCTTGAGGGAGAAGTAAACCTACTTTTTTCCTGTCTTCTAAAAAGACTCCAGAGAACTATACTGGATACTAACACTATAAAATAATACAAATATAATCAGTGGTGACATTATTATATTCTGATGTGTACAACTGACAATCATTCAGAACTAACCATCAATCAATCTATCAGTCAGCCAATGACCTGTCTCTCTTGGGCAAACTGAACATGACCTCTACCTTTTTCCAGTTGTATTCTCCGTTCTTCATTCCTTTGTTAGCTTTTTTTTCTCCACAAGTTTCTCCAACATTCTCTTTTTATACACATTCATCACTGTTTTCCTTTTCACCCCATTTGAAGAATGGAACCATCACTGCCATAATAGCCTTCATGTGCTCTGGCAGTTGTAGTTTCTATAGTACTTTATTTGACATAATGAGGTTGCCACCTCCATGCACCATCTCATATAGCTCACCTCTTACAACAAGCCAGAGGGAACAATAGCACTGTTCTTTCTTTGTCTCAGAGATCCTCAAGAACTTGAGTTGTCGTCAAGTCTTTTCTAACAAGTCTCAAGTATCTTAGTACAAGTCTCAAGTCGAGTCTCATGTATCTTAGTACGAGTCTCAAGTATCTTAGTACATGTCTCAAGTCTCTTAGTACAAGCCTCAAGTTTCTTAGTACAAGTCTCAAGTCTCTTAGTACAAGTCTCAAGTCGAGTCTCATGTATCTTAGTACGAGTCTCAAGTATCTTAGTACATGTCTCAAGTCTCTTAGTACAAGCCTCAAGTTTCTTAGTACAAGTCTCAAGTCTCTTAGTACAAGTCTCATGATGAGTCTCATGTATCTTAGTACAAGTCTCAAAGTAAATAAATTATTAAATAAAGGTAATTAACAGGTACTCGTTGGACACTAGACAACAGAAAAGAAAATATAAGTGATAGGCTTACCGGGAATCGAACCTAGCCAATTTTGCTGAGCGTTCTTTCACGATGTACTGTCACAGCAAGGCGATGGCACTGTTTGGTTGGTCCTAGGTTCGATTCCCGGTAAGCTTTCACTTATATTTTCTTTTCTGCTGTCTATTGTCATCCTTTATGTCCAACGAGTACCTGTTAATTACCTTTATTTAATAATTTATTTACTGTTCACAGGACTCAAGGTTTCCTTCATTATTTATTTAAATCTCTTAGTACAGGTCTCAAGTACTTTGGTACAAGTCTTAAGTGGCTTAGTACAAGTCTCAAGTACTTTGGTACAAGTCTCAAGTGGCTTAGTACAAGTCTCAGGTCTTTTTGTACAAGTCTCTTAGTACAAATCTCAAGTTGAGTCTCAAGTATCTTAGTGCATGTCTCATGTTGAGTCTCAAGTCTCTTAGTACAAGTCTCAAAGTACAAGCCTCAAGTATATTAGTTCATATCTCAGGTCAAATCTTAAGTATCTTAGTACAAGTCTCAAGTATCTTAGTAATGTCACAAGTCAAGTTTCAAGTGTCTTAGTACAAGTCTCTAGTATTTTAGTACAAGTCTCAAGTTGAGTCTCAAGTATCTTAGTACAAGTCTCAAGTTAATTCTCAAGTATCTTAGTATGAGTCTCAAATATCTTAAAACGACTCTCAACTATCGTAGTACAAGTCTCAAGCTGAGCCTCAAGTATCTTAGTACGAGCCTCAAGTATCTTAGTGCATGTCTCAAGTATCTTAGTACAAGTCTCAAGTATCTTAGTACGAGTTTCAAGTATCTTAGTATAAGTCTCAAGTATCTTAGTACAAGTCTCGTCGAGCCTCAAGTATCTTGGTACAAGTCTCAAATCAAGCCGCAAGTCCCTAACACTGGCTTCAATTCGAGTCCCATGTCGAGTCCCCAGTCGAGCCTCATTTTAGATCTAACACTGTTTATAGCCACAATTGTGCATTGTCAAAAAATTACATCAATCACTACAAATAATAATATATATATTTAGTACTTTTACTATTTTATTTACTGACTTTTTATTTGACCAAAGTAAATTTTCAGTTTAACATTTTAAAAATATTATCTTTTCAAGCATATTGTCCCACCCCACCCCCAGCCTACAATGGAATGAATGGAATAATACACTTGAGCAGCACTAAATCTTATGCATAAGCAAATTTACAGGGTTAAGGAAATAAATACTTTTCCGCCTCCCCGCGCAGGGTATATGTTCCACCACAGTCTGGATGGTAATGTTTACACAACCAAAGAATATTACCGTGTCTTGTACACGCTGTAATGTTTGGGTGGTATCATTTAACCCAAAAGCATTTTTTGTTTCTCCTTAATTAAGAGTGCATTATGAATGAGGAAGGCCAGTCATTTCACCAAAAGTGGCAAGTCTGGAGCAGAGTTACTAATGCCTAAATCACAAGTCGTCTCAAGACGAGTCGCTGTGATGACTTAAGTCTGAGTCAATTGACTGAGTTGAAAACACTGCCAAGAACAGACAATAGCTAAAACCATTTCTATATATATTAGTAAGAAAGCTAAACAGAAGAGATATATTCTTAATGAAGATCCAGCTTAAGACTGAGTCAATTGACCGAGTTGAAAACACTGCCAAAAACAGACAATAATTTCTATATGTGAGTAAGAAAGCTAAACAGAAGACAGATATTCTTAATGAAGATCCAGGTTAAGAGTGAGAAACTAACATATTCATAAAACTTTCCCCTTCTTTCTAACCCAGCACATACCTGTACTATGGGACAACACAGCTGTCATCTGTCTGTCCATCCAACTGACAGTTCTTGGTAACATTCTCTTGTCCAGTTATCCTTTGCTCGCTGACGCTAGGGTTAAATTCTGGCAAAGAGACCTCAGAGTACAGCTCTTCCAGACTTGGAGATTTTGCAGCCGTTATGGCTGCAGTATGCAAAAGAGCAGCCAGTCTAAGCGTTTGCTCACTGGCAGTGTGTTTAGAGCACAGCTCATCAGCAGCAGAATTTTTACCATTCTCCAGTTCTGTCAGAGCATCAGCATCAACTCTAGCTGTGTGGCTGATAGAGCATGGGCTATCACCCAGGGCAGTAGCATTATTCTTTGTGTCATACTCTTTCTTCATACAACTAGTGCCATCATCATCATCAACCTTCTCAAGAAAGAAATCACCATCAGGAACATCATACACAGACTTTGGTCTGCTGCTGGACTGGTTGTCCCCGCCCTCAGAACTGTCTACCTCTTGATTAACAAATGCTGACATTGGCCGTGACTTGGGGAAGTTCTCGGCATTTTTGTTTCTGGTGGCTCCTGCAGTAGTGATAATCTTACAATTCAAATCTTTCTCCTCTTGCATAACCTTTTCCTTGTCAGGATTA
Organism: Oreohelix idahoensis; assembly: GCA_024509875.1. Taxonomy (NCBI): domain Eukaryota; kingdom Metazoa; phylum Mollusca; class Gastropoda; order Stylommatophora; family Oreohelicidae; genus Oreohelix; species Oreohelix idahoensis. Next base: position 85,185 of record JAMPIV010017878.1, read on the forward strand.
TGAGCCTTGGATTTGAAGAAAATAGACTTTATTTTACTGGGTGGACGTTCATCTGTGCTTTTGTTGCTTTGACCAGGCAATTCTGGGATACATTGAGAAACTATTGGACTATCTTTGGCTGTTTCAGGCTTCTTGATTATAATCTCATTGTTTGAAGTGTTTGGCAAGTTCTGTGCTTCCATTACCATGTTCCCAGCCTCATTTAGAGCTACTGTAATAGTCTCCTTTGCAGCTACTGTACTAGTCTCATTTGCAGCTACTGTACTAGTCTCATTTGGAGCTACTGTACTAGTCTCATTTGGAGCTACTGTACTGGTCTCATGTGCAGCTACTGTACTAGTCTTCTTTGGAGCTACTGTACTAGTCTCATATGGAGCTTCTGTACTAGTCTCATTTGGAGCTACTGTACTAGTCTCCTTTGTAGCTACTGTACTAGTCTCATTTGGAGCTACTGTACTAGTCTCATGTGCAGCTACTGTACTAGTCTCATTTGGAGCTACTGTACTAGTCTCCTTTGGAGCTACTGTACTAGTCTCATTTAGAGCTACTGTACTATTCTCATTTGCAGCTACTGTACTTGTGTTATAGTTAGTTTCCCCATCACTGATAACTGATTTCTCCATATTTTTGTTTTTATCATGAGGTAGTAGTATTCTATCAAAAAAGGACAGTATGCTGAAGCCTGTTCTAGGGGACTTTTTCTGGGTTTGAGGAACTGATTTTGTTGGAGGTTTTTGGTTGTCTCCATGACCATCACTAGTACTGTTGCTTATAATGTTTTTATTAATTGATATTGCAGGAGGTTTGCTTTCTATACTGGTTGATACTGTCTCTTTGCATTTTGTCTGAGCATTGGTCAGCCCAACTTCTTTTGTTTTAGCATCTTCATTCAAACATTCTGCTGGAGGATTTCCATGGTTGACATCACCACATGAAGTGATGTTGGCTTTCTGTCCAGCATTCACACCAGGGTTCTGATTCCCTTGGAAGCCACATTTTAGCTCAGCTCCACATCTTCTAGCTGTCTCATCACATTTCTTCACACTTGCTGGTCCATGTACTTCAGAGCCTCCTGCTGTTTTAGACTGCTGGTCAATATTACTCACATGTTCTCCATACTTACAAACATTGTCAGATTTTGCAGAGTCTGTATAGTTCTCATTCACTATCGCCATTTGCAAGAAAGGTCGGCCATTCTCATGTTTGAACAGCTCATTCAGTTCTCTTGCTGGCACCTCAGGTTTATCTTTATGCAAGCCTGCAATGTTTTTCTTTACACCATTATCACAAGTTATATTCTCAGTTTGTTTAGTCTGATGACAATTTGTATTTGTGTGATCAATATTATCTTCAAAGTCTACTGCTTCTTGAATAAAGAGATCTGATGTATCATTTTGGCCATATCTTTCAGCTGAGCTACTGTGATCCCTCACAACAGCAGGGAGAGACAAATCAACTGGGATGTCAACATAAACAGATGAACTTCTGCTCTCATCACCATTCTGTCTATCTAGGTTTGCCCCATTGTTTCTGTTTTCTCGTTCTTTCTGCATATCATGTTTATTTTTTTTCCCATCCTCTCTCATCTTTTCTTCATCTTGGCTTGCCTTTGGAGAAGGACCTCCAGTCGTTGATCCAATCTTAGCAGCAACAGAGGCCAGAGCATTTGAAAATGATGGACTTTTAAACCATCTCCATGCAGAACCACCTCCAGATGATGGTGATGAAGCAGTCCTTTTCATCTGAAGTGCAGAAGAAGAGCTATCTACTGATGATGTTTGAAGCTTGGCACTTTCACTGATGCTTTGCGATTCCACAGCCAAACCCCCACCATTGCATAAATCCAAGTGACTGAAATCCTTCACTGGTGCTCCCTGAGGACAAAATATTGTGAAATCTATATTTATTAAAAAAAATAAAAATATTCATTTTTTAATGTAAAGTGCTAAAATGTCAAACAAGGCACCACAATGAAAAACTATCCTCTTTTTCTTTTAACCCCATCTTCTATGCCTTTATTCTGACTTCGTGTACTTTAAGTAAATAAAACTACCTTTGCCACAAACTTCCTGAAAAATGTATGTGTCTCAGCAATAATCAGAGCAATAAACAGTTTAGTTCACTTAAGAAGGATACTGCCATCAATGGTACTTATTCCTTGTAGCGGTATGGCAGCTTGCATACCCTGACAACCCCCAGAGCTATCCCAGTGGGAGTTTTACTCCTGGTAGGTTCAACCAAGCTGGACAGGTCTGTGTGGGTAGGGGTCAGACAAAATCTGGTACCCTGGTCCTCCAGGGTGGGGATTTTTGCGCAGGGCCGACACCCCTGCCTATGTAACAAATCTGAACAGTTACAGAAACAGCAACAAATGGAAAAACTTTGATGCGGGATGGACATCCAGAGTCTCAGGCTCCTATGACTGTCAGCGGTGAAAGCCAAAAGGAAGCTATTGGCATGAAAACGGATGCCCCAACCGTAAAACACAAAACTAGAATTGTATTCTGGAACGTCAGAACCATGAATGAGGCAGGAAAGCTGAGGCAGATCACAGCAGAGATGAGGAACTACAGACTTTATTTAGCACCAACGGTCGGACGGATCATTGCATAAATTTTACAACTTTGCCGAGAGAGGTGATGTAAAGTGCACGAAGTTGGCCAGACATTGGTTCGAGCTCAAGAACAATGTTCTCACTAGGTGTTTTGCTAAGGGAGTACAAACTCAGCGCCAGGTGGTTGTACCGTGTAATTTTTGAGCAAAAGTGTTGGAGGTAGCGCACAACTCCCCTTTTGCGGGTCATATGGGAGTGGCACGAACGCGCCAGAGGGTGCTGTCTCAATTCTATTGGCCATTGATTAGCAAGGACATTAAATTGTATTGTAGGTCCTGTAAGATTTGCCAACAGATGAGGCATAAAGGCAGATCTCCCAAAGCTCCCGTGCAGGTTACGGACATGTCAGTTCGGCCCTTCCAGAAAGAAGCGATTGATATTATAGGCCCCCTCTCGGTCACTTCAGACAGGGGATATCGTTTCATTGGAACAAAGCACAGTGACACAAGGTATTTTATATTAAATACACATATGTCTTAGTCCTCGAAATACTAAACAAGAGAGAGAGGGATGGAGTGGAACACATTCAAGTAATAACCAACACTAATAAATATTCCCAACTCTGTCTAATGTATTCAAATAACTATGACCACAAAATTACAACAATATATAAAGTCAGCGAAGTGTATCACATTCATGAAAATCCCAGATCACAAAATGCACTATATTCACACAAATAAATATCTTCTCGCTGTGTTAATCAAGCTGTGACACACAGTTTATAAAATACCTAAAATTATCAGCAGAAAACGAGGTGCAAACAATATAACGTTAGTAAGAGACAAGCAAGAAAATCTCATCACCACAGCACAGGGACAGGAAACAAGATGGGTAGAGCATTTCAGAGAAACACTGAATAAGGAACCACCAGAGATGCAGCTGAATGTTCCTGAGGCTGAAAGTAACCTAGACGTAAGTACAGACATTCCACGAAGAGAAGAAATCATCACAGCTATCAAAGGGTTAAAGAATGGAAAAGCGCCTGGTCACGACAATTTAAATGCTGAGTTATTCAAGGCAGACCCTGAACTAGCAGCAGAACTATTAGAACCACTATTTGCACAAGTCTGAAAAACAGAGACAACACCAACGGAATGGAGTAAATGAATAATTGTTAAATTGCCCAAGAAGGGCGACCTTGCAGACTGCAACAACTGGAGAGGAATTACTCTCCTCTCAGTTCCCAGTAAAATACTAGGCAGGATAATTATCCAGAGAATTTCAAAAGCAGTAGACCATAAACTGAGGAAAGAACAAGCGGGATTCAGAAAGAACAGAAGATGTGCAGATCATATATTCACCCTCAGGAACATTATAAAGCAGTGCTCAGAATGGCAGAGAAAAAGGCTTTTGACAGCATACACAGGGACAGCCTATGGAAAATACTGAGGGCTTATGGAATTCCTAGCTGCATTGTTTCCATTATAAAAAGCCTCTATTCTAACTTTACATGCAGTGTTGGGTTGAGCAACCTAACTTTCGAGGTGAAGATAGGAGTACGACTGGGATGCCCCTTATCAACAACTTTATTTATGACAGTCATAGAATGGGTGATGCACCAGACAACAGAAGGGCAGTCCAAGAGGAATTAAATGGACAACATTTTCTACACTGGAAGACCTGGAATATGCAGATGACACTGCACTACTCGCACATTCACATCAACACATTCAAGACAAAACCGATATACTGAATAAGTATAGCCAGCAGGTGGGTCTGAACATCAATCTGAGGTCATGACGATCAATGTGTGCAATCCTGAGCCAAAAACAATAAGTAACTGAAAGGTACAACAGACAGGCACATTTACATACTTAGGATGCATAGTAACACCAGACGGTGGAACAAGCAAGGATATCAACAACAGAATGAATAAAGTGAGAACAGCCTTTGCTAGTCTAAACAACATCTGGAAGTCTTCCCAGTACAGCACAAACACCAAATTAAGATTATATGAGAGCTGTGTACTTTCTGTGCTTCTCTATGGTGCGGGTTGCTGGAGAGTAACAGAGAAGGAAATGTTGAAACTGTCCTCTTTCCACACAATCTGCCTAAGGAAAATTCTCCGAATCTTTTGGCCAAATACCATCACCAACCAAGAACTATTTATTCGGAGTAACCAAGAGGACATGCACACCATCATAACTGGCAGACGCTGGAGTTGGGCTGGCCACGTCCTCAGAAGGAACCCTGATGCCATTACAAGAACAGCTATGCTATGGACCCCCCCCAAAGGAAAGCGAAAGAGAGGCTGACCAAAAACAACTTGGCGGAGAACTGTGGAAGCTGAGATGCAAAGAATGAACCAGAGTTGGAGCACTGTACGAAGGATGGCTGCCGAACGAACAAAGTGGAAGCAATTTGTTGCTGCCCTACAAGATGCCACTAGGCGTGATGGCCATTGACTGCTTTGACAGTCTGCGGCTAAGGATCAAAGAAGAAGAAGAAGGATAATAATAATATTACATTATTTATATTGATCTTTATTACACAATACAACTGAATATTACAGATTTTCATTACTATGCCATTATTTAGTGTAAATTATTAGATGCACTTTTCATAACTTGGTGTGATTTCTTTTTGTCTGTTTGTTGTGATAAAATTATAATCACAAGTGTAAACTAAAATCTCCACTCCATCCAAAAATTTCTTGATTTAACTAAGATACTCACATCAATGTTAGACACACCCAATGCTGACACTGTAATGCTGTCACTCATAACAAGTGATGTCACTGGCCCAAAGTCCAACTGGAAAGGTAAGACAGCCAATGGCTGGAGGGCTACCAAAAGGCTATTATAAGACTGCTCCAATTTGCCCTAAAATTTCATAACATAAACAAACAAAAAAACATTAGATCACATCCACTTTTATTACGTAACAGAAAAATAATTCTCACTGCCTCTCTAACAACACAGATCTTCAGCAACTTTCACAAGCTGTGACTCTGACATTCCATGACTTGTCTCATTAACAATTTCACACCTGGTCTTGGAAGATAAAATTTTTGTTTTTTGTTTAACCAAGCACTCTTATTTTTTTTTTTTTTTTTAAGATTTAAACCTGCAATTATTCATCATCATCATCAATCGTCATCATCATCAATCCTCCATCATCATCAATCCTCCACCAGCAGCAGCATCAGCATCAGCAGCATCATCATCTACTGAAGGATTTCCACATCCACAAAAACAACGTTTGACTTTTCTTTATCATCATTTTAATTGTTGCTCCCTGCCATCTGTTAAAGATTTCTGTATCCCTTTTATTTCTGTCTCCAGTTCTCTTCTTCACGTGTTTTCAGCCTAGCTCTACATCTCTTACCCTGAGGACTCCAGAACAAGAACTGCCTTGTAATGCTATCAATAAGTTGTTGTTATTTTTCAGTGTGTGTCCAATCCATCACCTGTGTCTTCAAATAAGAAAGCACACAAGTAGAAATCTTACCTTAATACTTGCCCTCAAACAAGCATCTTCATAATAGACTCTAAGCATTAGACTTCCCTTGCAGCGAACATAGCCCAGCCAAAAGTCCAGAAGTCTTAAACTAATTGAGACAGAAATAAGATCAATTAATATAAAACTCTAAAAACTGTAGACAATTATAAATAATTTGTAAATCTTATGTTTAAATTCTACTTTCTAACAGAATTCTGCCAGAAAATTATTAAAGTTTTCACCAATTCATGTAAATTTTAGTTAACATTAACACATAGCTCTTTCCTCCTACATCGAGGTTACCCGGTTTCAGGACCAAAACCTGGTAGTCTTATGTTGTAGTCTACCCAGCTGTAAACTTTGCTCTTGAGCTAGGGAAGCCACAAGGCAGCAAGGAAAGGAATTGGTCACCCCAACTCACAACAGCTGAACATAGTATGGTGAAGTCTCTAACATTTCACTCTCCAACAACAGTATCTGCTATGAGACTACCTACCTACATTCTCAATTAGCTGTTTTGAGAAACGCAGAACATAGAGAAAAAAGTGAGACAGAAATAAAATGAATAAGCAACATGGTAACAACAAAATTCTTCTTCATCATCATCATCATCAGTTGCCATCTCCACAACGAAGGTTGGCTGTAATGGATCTCCAACGTCTTCTGTCTCTTGTCTTGGTGGTGCACTCTGATAGACTCTTTCCTGTCCATCTTTTGATGTTATCTTCCCACTTATAGCGCTGTCTTCCCCTTGCACGTTTGCCTTCAACTCTCCCTTCTGTTATGGTCTTCTGCAAGGTGTTATGCCTTTTTATGTGGCCAAAGTATTTTAGCTGCCGAACTTTGACCTCCCTCATTAGTTCTCTTTTCATACCTAGATTTTCTAGGACCTCCTTATTTGTTTTCATCGCTTTCCATGAGATACGCCCCATTCTTCTATATATCCACATTTCAAGAGCCTCAATTCTTTCTTCCAAATGCTTATTCATCGTCCATGTTTCTGCACCATACAGAAATGCAGAATATATATAACACTTTATGATTCTCAGTTTTAATTTGTGAGATAACTGTTTATAATAATAATAATAAATTCTTTAAGCACCAAACACGGCGCATAAGGCAGAAACCAGTGCTCTCCAGGTTGTTCGTTGTGACGCCACTCCTCTTAGCTCTTGCACATTATTTAGGCCCAACGATAACTGTTTGGATGTCAGTATATGTTTCATGTTGTTGAATGTAGCTTTGGCCATTCCTATTCTCTTCTTGATTTCTGTTTCACATCTGCCATCTTCTGTTATTATATGACCAAGATATATGTAGCTCTTGACTTGTTCCAGGATTTTCCCATTTACGCTTATCTTTAATGTGGGTTTATCGTCTGTTTTGCTAATTATCATAGTTTTTGTTTTCTCAATATTAATGTCGAGTCCATATTCATGACTTATACTGTTCACTTGTTTCACTAGTTCTTCAAGAGGATGACAAAAAGATAAGATGCTGGACAATCAAAAACGTATGGCTTGGGAGAGAATTGACAAATAATACTGAAATTTTTTTTTTTTTTTTAATGAAGAGAAAAATATCCCGTTCAACTTCTGATGGGTCATAGTTAGCACATATAGTGTAGTTAATTAAGATACTAATTTTGATTTCTGATCAAGGCATCATTTTGTCCTTCCAATTAGTTTAAACAGAGTAAATTAAAAGTGTCAAAATGTGTGGATGAATATGAATACTGAACTGACAAAGAACAGAAAGGATCAGAAATTATGGATAGACTCTGCTTCTGACATATCAATTGATGATGATGCTGAGAAAATACATCAAACACACATTTAATGTCAAACACATTTTTGCTTTCCCTTTCTATTTTATCCCTTTAAAATGTCTCAAATTACCTTCCCTGTGTGTTTTTCTGTGAGGTGTGGGTCTTCTTCTATTTCTATTACCACTGGGAGTCCAGAAAAAGGACTGCCTTGTAATGCCATAGCTGTGGTTTCCTCATTGTATCTCCTATCCAACACCAATGTTTTTTCATTACCTCATGCTCTGCTGGTAACTGTCAGCTTTTTTTCCACAAGCTCCACACTTGTGATCTTGTCATACCATTTCAATCCTTCTGTTCTGTACAACTACAGAGGCATCTCTCTTCTTAGTCTTGTTGGTCAGGTTTTTGCCAGAGTCATCTTAATGCAACTACACAAGTTAGCTGAGCACATATATCAAGTCACAGTGTGGATTCTGAGCTGGTAGATCAACAACAGACATGATCTTATATCTCCGCCAGCTTCAGGAAAAATTAAGAGAGCAGAAAAGACCTTTATATATCACCTTTATAGATCTCACAAAGGCATTTGACCTGGTTAGTAGGGATAGACTCTTCAAAACCCTCCTGAAAATAGGCTGACCCACTAAATTGCTGGAAATGATAAAGTAATTCCATGAAGACATGAAGGGAACAATCCAATATGCTGGAAGCACAACACAACCCTTTGACAAACTCAGTGGCGTTAAACAAGGCTGTGTCATGGCCCCAACCCTCTTCGGGATCTATTTTGCCTTGTTTTTGAAACATGCATTCAGAGATGCAACTGAAGGAATATGCCTTCACACTAGGTCAGATGGATGGCTGACTGTTTAACCTCACAAGGCTGAAGGCAAAAAACAAAAATCAGAACAGTCAATGTAAGAGGCTTGTTATTCCCTGATGATGCTTCAATCCTCACTTAAAGTCAACAGGAGCTTCAGAGCTTGATGAATCGCTTCACCAAAGCATGCAAGGACAATAAGTCTAAAGAAAACAAATGTGCTGGGTCAGGACGTGGATGTTGCATCAGTTATCACTATCGATAACTATGAATTGGCAATGGTGCACCACTTCACATACCTGGGGTCTACTATCAATGATAAACTCTCTCTGGACACAGAAATTGACAGCCGCATTTGCAAAGCTGCAGCCACCTTTGCCTCACAATGAGTGTTGGGAAAGTCCAAACTCACAACGAAGACCAAAGCTGCTGTATATAACGCTTGCATCACCAGCACACTTCTATATGGCAGCGAGACATCGACAACCTAAGCTAAGCAAGAAAGAAGGTTCTTCTTCCTCGTTCGTCCTGAAAAGGACGTTGGTTGCGTTGTGTTCGTTTACAGCGAAGCTGCGATATCTGCATCTTTTGGCCGACACATCTGACTTCAGCACAGCATTTTTTGGGACCGGGTTTGCCTTCCCACTTTGATCCCTACTCTCTCAGCCAGACTGCAGTGATGCAGCCTGTTTCCAGGACCACCACTTGGAGGTGGAGTAGGGTCTTGGTCAGCTCTGGTTTGCTGACCCTGACGCACACAGTCAAGCTATGGGTCGCTGACTGCATTCTCTATTGCTGCATCTTTGGGTCCCATCCATCCGTGGTGTTTAAGCCACATCCTCAGTATTTCGTGGAAGGACAAAGTGACAAACGTCGAGGTGTTGTCACGTGCTAGCCTTCAAAGCATGTATACGCTGCTTAGATAGTGCAGACTACGCTGGCTTGGCCATGTCTGCCGCATGGAAGATGATCACATCCCAAAAGATATCTTCTACGAACAACTGGCAGATGGCAAAGAACAGTTGGGCTGAGGTTCAAAGATGTGTGCAAGAGAGACATGAGGGAACTGGACATAAATCCAGTAACCTCGGAGGATGAAGCTGCCAATCGCTCCAAGTGGCAATGCTCTCTACGGCACCACCTCAGATTAGGCGAAAAGAAGCTCACGGCAAGCAGAAGAAAGGAGAAAACGTCAAAAGGAACACCAGGAGAAAAAGCAGCTGAGGGCCATCACCTCAGGGGCGCATTCCCATAGTCAGTTATGACTCAAGGGGATATTATTATTATTATGTTCTGCACAAACACCTATTTATGAAAGTCTGTAGCTGTTTAGTTACCATTCTTGTTCTCCATATTTCGGAGCCAGATAGGAGGCCTACCTTGACATCTGAGTTGAACATATTTAATTTTGTGACATGCTAAAAGTATCAAGTGACACACAAGCACAAAAATCATACTTGAGCAAGCCTGCCACAAAGGCATAAAATTTATGTCTGCTCGATGCCAAATTTTGCTTCTGTCTCAAGCCCTTGGCCAAATCATGCAGAGGTCGAGTATAGGGACCTGGCAACAAAATAAAAGAACAAATACTTCGATATACAAGGAAGGAAAAAAGGTTCAAGATTTTTTACATTAAAAATTAGTGCAACATCAAAGGAATCTGCATGCCTTTAGAATGAAAAAAAAAGAAAGTTTTTCTTTTCCGGTGAATGACAAGCAAAGTGTTCAGTATGTTTATTTGTTCATTGTGGTGGACTTCATGAGCAGAACCATGACATCATTTCACCAAATCATTTTTGCATTATTCAGATTGCACATTTTTAATGAAAAGAAAAACATGGGTTGCAGAAGACAAACATATTCATTCAAGCCAATCCTGAGGTTAAAAAACAATCAGGCACTAATAATGTAAAACGAGCATAATGAATTCACCTAATTCAGCAGTCATTTCTGCCACCCTCCAAGGAGAAAGTTTGATCTTGCCAAAAATATGGACACCCGCCTCAAAGTCCCTCATCCCATGGGCCACAACTCTTTCCACTGCAGGGCATAGCTCACAGTATACAAGAGCAGCAACCTCAGGTGTGTCTACAGAACTTCCCAGTCTCAGCTAAAAAAAAGATAAAATCATTACAGATGAAAGAAATCACAAAAAATGAATAATAGGTTTGCATTTTTAGATGTGACAATATTGCTATTACAAGAAACATCTTTCAAAGTCCTCTTTAACTGTGAAAGTTATATTAAAATCAGAAAATTTATTGAAAAGTTATGCATGTTTGAAGACTGTATGCCCGAGATGTCCCTTTTTCTTCTTGGATCCTTGGACACTAACTGATGAATAATCAGTGGTCATCACACATTGTCACATCTTGTAGTGCGCAACAAACTCTTTGAACTTCACTCGGTCTGTAGCCATCCTTTATAAGGTGCCCCAACTCTAGTTCATGTTTTCCATCTCCAGTTCTCCGCCAGGTTGTTTTTGGTCAGCCTCTCTTCATCCTTTCTTCTGGGGTCCATTGCACGGCAGTTCTAATCATAGTGTTGGGGGTCTCATCTGAGGACATGGCCAACCCAGTTCCAGTGTCTACCAGTTATGTTGGTATTATATTGTCCTGGTTGCTCTGGGTAAGCAATGCTTGCTTTAGCCTAAATTCAAAGAATTTTCCTTAGGCGGGTGGCATGTGAAGATGACAATTGGGACATTTATTTTTCTACTGTACTCTAGCAATTCACACCAATAGAAGGACAGAAAATATGCAGCTCTCATACATTTGTGATAGGGAAGTCGTACAAAGTGGTCTAAGGGAAGTTACCGATAGAAGAAAAGGGCGAGCAAAGCAGTATGAATTATAGTCACATAAGAGCTCTTTAAGTTAGGAGATTAGGACAGTGAAAATAAGTCACACGACTTCCCGTTATATAGGCTATAAACAGGAGGACCAGAAACATTTTCATTCTCTTAGCCATGCGTAAAACATAAGAATTTACTGTATTTAAAAAAAATCTTCAGCCAATGTCTTAACACATTAACTACCGCAAGCCGCTGTCAGCGGCTCACAAAATAATCACATTTGGACCGCAAGCCGCTCAGAGCGCCAATCTAATTTTAGTAATAAAACAAATGAAAAATGTACTGAAACACTCTCTGATCTTGTTCGAGATTTTAAGTTGCCACCGGAAAACAAATTCCCAAAGCATGGTTGTTGTAGAACACTGGAAAATTGATATTATGTTCATATTTTTCAGCGTTTTGTGTTAGTTACCAAATCGTGTAAAACTGTTTACCGTGGCAACTAGTGATAGGACTAAAAAAAATGCGTGTACATCTCGTCTAACGGCTGAATAGGATAGAAACGTGTTTCAACAATTGACTGATAGATCTAGCGACAAGGACAAGAGTGAAAACGGTGTGCACATTGATTGAAATTGTGATTTTGATAGAGATGGGGCGCAAGCAGTTATAATTGTGAAAATATTGCAAGTCCTCAGCTATCGGAGGGCCGTTAAATAGCAACAACCTCTATTAGAGTTACAATCGGTGTTTATTTTAATAGTACATTCATTTATCTTTAAAATGACGTGCAATTCATAAAAATCTGTAAACAATTACGAAAACTACAGCTTACTTTGTGCAAACACCTACAGGATGAAAATGGGAAAAAAATTTAATTCGGCCAGTGTGTTTTTCAATTCAGTAGTTAATGTCTTAAAATGTAGTGCATAATATTAATGTCTACTGCCTGTTTTTAAAACATCACTTGTTGAAAAAAACATGCATCCATTTAGAGGCCTGGGTAAAACAGCCATACAACACATCACTATATGGTACACCATTATTCCAAGGCTGCCACATATGCCCATTTGTTTCTAGTCGGATTTTCTAATGTCAGCACTCTACACCATATATTTTTATTTCTTTTTACATATATCACCGATAACGCTTGATCCTCAGCCACTGCACAACAATATTATGTATATCATGAGAAAGTTTCTCATAAATACATTTATTTACTGCTTATTTTAAAACATTACCTGTGGACAAATCTGGCATCCACTCTTGTGTTGGGTAAAACCTAAAAACTGCGTAGGACTAAATGATTTAAGGTTCTTAACTGTAAACACAGTCCACTTCCATTCCTCTCTATGGTCTCTCACCACTTGATGATCCCCAGCCCTATCAGATCTACCTCAATGCTAACCAAGAATCTTCTTCTTTGATAACTAGTATAGACAAGTAGCAGGCAACCCAGGAGCGTTAGGATCTACTTTACAAATACTGAGCTCTCTAAAGATCTGCCTTGATAAAATCGCATCAGTTTTCAGAGTAATTGGAATTTGGAATAAGTGCAGCCTATATGCAAGTTTTATCTCTGCTGGATAATCTACCCACAATTTCATCCACAGAGCAATGGAAAATTTAAACTAAACGGTGTTTTACTGAATGTAAACTTCATTTCAAAGAAATGATCATGTTCCTAACTCATGTGCAGTTCATGATTAAAGTGTATTTTTGTAAGCTATCTCGTGAGTTTTCACTGAGGACGAGGACTGAGTTTACTGTGCATTCAAATGCCAGCAGGAGAGGGCTAATTCAAAATTTCTTTAGCTTTAACTCATTCTAACCCAGGCATTCTTTCGGTTTTACCCAGCACCCAATATGCAGACATTTTTTTTCTACAAGTGATGTTTTAAAAACAGGCAGTAGACACTTATATTAATTTAGTAGATATATGTATAATGCATCAACCTTTAGGAAATTGGCTGCAGAATGTTGTGAAATAATATCGAGTTCTTATGTGATGTTTATAATTTTTGTTATATCTTGTGAAGTGTAGAAACAATAAAAAAACCGAAATAAAAGTTATGCACATACAAGTAAATATTTCAGCTGTACTTAATCCCTTAGTAGTAAAACACCAGGAATTGAAACGTATACCCAGTTGACAAATAATTCAAGAAGTTTGATTAAAAAAAACAAATGAAAATTGTAATCTATATACATTTCGTTTGGGTGAAGTCACATATTGCTGAACTGGAATCTCACTTACACATTCCTGTCCCATGCAAATTAATTAATTTATTACTTAAAAATATCACGTTTGTTCAACATCCTTATCGGAATCGAAAATAGGTTATTATCGCTACCGACATCGCTAAAATTCATTCTGAAATTATATATTGAGGCTGATTCATTAATAGTTTATGAATGTTATGTATGTGACTACACTACATGTAAACAAATAACCCTATGACGTCATTAATTGATCAGAGTATGCAAAAAACTAAGCACCAATATAATTATTTCGCTACCAGTTCAAAATATGATGTCCACAGGAAGTGTTTACATGATATGAACACTCTATGGCCACTTATTTTCTTACTTACTTACTTACTTAGTCGTTCCCCTTCTACCGTGAGGTGTAGAGGTTTGGAAGAGAGAGCGCCAGACCATTCTATCAGCTGTCTTCTTCCTGGCCTGGTTCCTTTCTAGTCCTCGGTCCTTCAAAGATTTTCTAATGTTGTCCTCCAGCAGCGAACACTGGGTCGTCCTGTGTAGAGGTTTGGAAGAGCGAGCGCCAGACCATTCTATCAGCTGTCTTCTTCCCTGGCTCTTTGTTTCAAAGATGCTTGTCCTCCCAGTGAACTCTAGCCGAGGTCTTGGATCCCATTCTGCAGACATTTTGTTTCCCATCTTGTTCGTGGTAGCCGATCTGTTCCTATTTGGGTCTGCAGCCAAACCATCTTAGTTGGGACTGTTCTATTTGGGTCTGCAGCGGATGGGCTTTCAGGCCTTGACGTATCGTCTGGTTGCGGACCATGTCTCTTCTTGTTACTTCAACCACTTTCCTCAGATACCTCATTTCTGAGGTTTGGATCTGGCTTTTGTGGGTTGTAGTCATTGCCCACGACTCGCATCCATATGTCAAAACTGGGACATAGGTGGAGCGGTATACAGCCATCTTCGTTTTCTTACCAACCTCTTTCTTGCTGAGGAATCCACGATTTATGGCCTGAAAAAGTCTCCCAGCCGCTGCTTTTCGAGTGGCCAACTCTTCTTTGATACCTCCCTTTCGGTCTATAATAGCTCCGAGATATTTAAAGTGGTCGACCTGCTCCAGGACCTGTTCTCCCAACTTAATCTGATGTTTTCTTTCTTCTCGTGATATCACCATGGATTTTGTTTTAGAGCTGCTTATGACCATCCCTCTCTTCTCCAGCTCTTCCTTCCAGACTTGCAAGTTGGATTGGAGATGTGCCTCTGATTTCACTTATTTTCTAATTTTTTTATTTCAATTTCTGAATCTTATAAAGCGGATGTACCAAGCGGCCTGCGGATAGATCCAAAGCAACTCTAGCAACAGATGTAAAGCACACAATTTCAGCTTCAGGATTTTTGTTTTCGCTCACAAACGTTCACACACGTGTGCTTGATGTAATGAAATGATTTTAACCTGGCTTATCGTCAGATATTCTATAATTTTCTGCTCAAATGCGGCATATATCACGCTGGCGCAGGATGCGCCAATGGGTAAAAGTAAAGGCCAGTCAAGCTCACCATACAGCTCGCGGGTTAGAATGAGTTAAAATTCTTTCTCTTTTCCCCTTCTGCCCCTTAAAGATCAACCAAATTGTGATCTACCGGTAGATTGAGATCTACTTTGTGCCGACCTCTGGTAAAGATCCTTATTGTATCTCTGTTAGCCTCTGTTCATTCCACAAAATCTCAAACTATTCAATCTCATAATGTTGATTACTGGCAGTGATTGTTTATATAAGTAGCATACTGCTCAACTTACCTTCTCAAAAGGATCTTTAGCTTGACCAAAATGTTTTAGTAAGGAGTCAGCAGCCTGGGCTATACCTTTCAGCAATACTGCAATCAAAATTAAAAAGTAAAAGAACAACTTTTAGTATCTTAAATCCCTTGCTAAATTGTTGACCATGCACTAAATTTCTTTCTTTCAACTTCACATCATTTATTGCACTCACATATGAGTCTTTTATTGCATATCTTCTCTTTTTTTAATTGGGATAAATGACTCCATCCATTTTTATCCATAAATTTGTATTCAAGCTCTATCATATTTCTTCAATTTTGAAGGTTGGTGCAAGAGATTTAAATTAGTCCTCCCATTTGAACTTTTCTTGTTTAGATTTGCCCATTTTCTTTAACATTTTTCTTCTCCCTTTCTCAACTCCTATTTCTGCCAAAGTTTCCAGTTCTGATCTTGAGAACATTAGTGTCACTCAAAATAGTCAATTACTCAACACATTTAGTGACAAATAACATATCAGCACTGTGCACACAGAACAGGACCACTGTTTTCACAGGCTTGTCATAAATGATGACAACTGTGAGGCTCGTGTGGGGACTGGCAAACCTTCTCATGTAATGCAAGTTGCTACAAAAACCACTGCTGTGGGAGCATGTGTTTGAAAGCAGGCTTCTTGTAAAGAGGACAGCTGCAGTAGTTGTTCCAAGCTCCGTAAGGAGGAAAGAGGGGATGAAATTAAAACAACTGTGCACAAACCAAAAAAACTCTCAGTTTCAGTGTATTCTGTTTCTTGTGTGTATTAACAATTTAAGTGGAACAATTGTTACTCACGTCTGCCTCTTGTGCCATACATATTATCATCATCATTATAATTTGTCTTTGCGCTCCTTATGGAGCATGGAGCCACTGTTGCAGCTGGTCCTCCTTGAAAGACTAAGCATTCACAAGCGCTTGCAACAGTGGTTACTGAGCCAATTAGTTTGACATGATAAGGTTGCCAGCCTCATATTAGTAAAACAAGCCTGAGGGTACAGTAGTTTTATTTTTTCTGTGCGGGAACCACACAGGGCCTACATATCATAACCTAGTGGCTTACATATCATAACCTAGTGGCCTACATATCATAACCTAGTGGCTTACATATCATAACCTAGTGGCCTACATATCATAACCTATGTGATAAACACTGGACCCGAAGTTGATAAAAGACTGTGAAAGGCAAAGCTTTCTTTCCCTACATCAAGGCATTATCATTTAAATAAAGCAACTTACAAAGGTTATTATCTTCCACAAGAGAGGCAGCAGGTTCCATGATCTTCTCTGGCACAGATAAAGCTACAAAATCTCTTGGGCTTTTCCCTTTGTCCGATTCTAGAGCTGACCCTGCTGCTAATGCTGACTGTGAAGCCTGTCTGAGACCCACCACTGCTTTTTCACTTGTGTTTGTCTTCTCTGAGCGTTTACCATTGCCTGTCTTGGCTGTGGACAGAAAAAAATAACTGTGGTAAGGGTAACTGCATACATGCCAAGTACTACGAGTTACCTGTAATCTGTACAAGTAATTCTAATTTTTAGATTTGTACGTCCAGTACATAATTTCCATACAGGTTTTTTGCAATTTTTGTACAGGTTCTTTCATCTCCGAGGGGTGGCATGTATGTAACTGTGTATTTAAGCCTAGGAAAGCATTTTCCCTATAATCCACTAAACTTTCTCTCTAGTAAAAAATGACTGCACACCCTAGCTCACAGTTTGTCAAATTACCGACGGTGATGTAAACATTACTTGAACATTAAAGAAAAAAATCGAATCTTTCGAAGCAAAGTGTTACAGAAAAATTCTCAGAATATCGTGGACCAAGAAGAAGAAAAATATAGACATCCTTCACGACCTGAACATCGAGGAAAACTGGCTCATAAACAATATCATGTCCCGGAAACTGAAATATTTTGGCCACATTAAACGCCATAGTGGCTTAGAGAGAGCAGTGATGGAGGGTATGGTACCTGGAAGGTGAGGCAGGGGCCGACCAAGACGACGGTGGACACAGGACATTGAAGACACCTTGAACATGACATTGGAGGAGGCAGGAGGGCTGGCTAGAGATCGAGAATCTTTCAGGCGGGCTGTGATGAGAGCGATGTTCTGCAAAGGACATGCTACATGATGATGATGTAAACAACAATAGGTGATGCATCTTACGAGGACCCTGTGTAGTTCCCGGGGTCTCTTAACAGACAAAGAATGAGGCTTCTGCTTCCCCAGGCATGTCGTACAAGGCTACTAATATGAGGTTGTGTACGGGTGCTGGCATCCTCATCATGTAAACATACTGCTACAGAAACTACCACTACGAGAGAATGTGACTGCTTTGTGCTGGCTTCCAACAAAGGGGGCCAGCTACAGTAGTGGCTACATGCTCCATAAGGAACACAAAGGAAAAAAGATGATTATCATGATCTTACAAGGACAAATGGTTCGATCCCCAGTTGAGGTGGGATTTTTTTAGACCGCAAACGGCTCCGGGGTCGACCCAGCCTCATGAATTGGGTACCAGAGCAACTCTGGGAAGGTTAAGGCGGCTGGCGTGATGCTTGGACCACATCACCCCTAGTGGGCCGATGGTCAAGAAAATATATACCTAACACCATATTCCCAATATGCCTCAATAGGCGTGTAACGGGATCCTTTACCTTTTTTTTTTTTTTAACAAGGACAAAGCACAAAGAGAATTCCCAATGTTATGGACACAAGGTCTTTGTCAGGAACAAAGAAACACAAATAGAAGAGAAAGAAAGTGAGAACTAAGTTAAATACATTAAAAAATGTTTATCAATGATATAACTTTAAAAGGAAGTTGCTGTTGATGCTCTGGTGAGAATCTGAATGAACAAAGAAAGTTGCCTAGAATGTATATAACTTTAAAAGGAAGTTGCTGTTGATGCTCTGGTGAGAATCTGAATGAACAAAGAAAGTTGCCTAGAATGTATATAACTTTAAAAGGAAGTTGCTGTTGATGCTCTGGTGAGAATCTGAATGAACAAAGAAAGTTGCCTAGAATGTTTATCTTCTTTTAGTGTTGAATGTGTTTGAATCTCTTGGGTGTGCTACAATGTTGAGACCACTGTATTTTGACAATTCCTTGATTGTTTCTTTCACTCATGTCATTATGACTTGCCTGAGGGTACAGTAGTCCTATTCTTTCTTTGTCTTCAGGCATCATCATCATTGTCCCTTTAGCTCCCTGTGGAACATGGAGCAATCATTGTAGCTAGTCCCCTTACATAGAAGTAGTAATTTCTGTAGAAATTTGTTTTACATGATAAGGTAGCCAGTCCCATTCAAAACCTAATATTAGTCTCCTTGTACAACATACCTGATGGTGCAGTATGCCTATTCTCTCACTCACTCATTATAGACCTCCCAGGAATGACACGAGGCTCAGGCATCAGTATTTTTTTCTTATATACTAATTTGTGTAGTTATTGCCTAAGCATGAAAGGAGTCATGGACACATACTGATCAGCCATACTGACCTTGTTTTCCTCCTTCTGCAAGATGCAGCTTCAGAATATCTCCACCCAACTCTATTACTACCACCTTCCCACTCTTCTGGGCTGTCTCTCCCTGTTTCTTGGGGGAGCATTGCGGGGACTGGTGCGGTGAATGAAACGACACTTCTGAGGCAAAGCTAACTCTCCTTGAGCGAGCAGACTCATCTGAAGATGTGGATGAAGCACAAGATGTTGCTGGTGCTTGCGAAGTCAAAGATGAGGAGCGGGAAAAGTGGTGTCCCTTTTGTTGTGATTTTTTTCTCCTAACTAATTCTGGAGAAAAAAAAACAAAAAAAACATGTACATTATAATAATTAAACTGAGACTAGCAATGTTAGTATAGCTTTAGTATTAAGTTTTTTTCTAAGCAATGTTAACCTCATTCTGGTGTTAAGTTTTTTCTAAGCAATGCTAACCTCATACTGGTGTTAAGTTTTTTCTAAGCAGTTAACTTAACATTAGTATTAAGGGTTTTCTGAGCAATGCAAACATCAGATTAGTGTGACAATTTCTCTACCCAATGTTAACATTACAATAGTGTTAAGTTTTTTCTAAGCAATGCTAATATCACATAAGTGTTAAATTTTTTACTACTCTCAGTGCTCTGTGAGAGGACACATTCATACCCCATTTAATTTCCTATGCAGCACTGAGCTACTGCCACTGCTCACCCCTTAATAGGAAGTGTCCCAAAGTATTCAAGTGCTCTTGCAGAAGTGGTTTCTGTAGCAATCTGTTCCTACAATAATCCTGCTTGTTACGATATGCCTGACGGAGCGGTCCTAGTCTTTTTATATCAACTAAGAGACCCAGGCAACTACAGGGGCCATAAATCACCCCGGTATTTTAAGCAAACGGTGCCAAGTCAGTGTGGGGGAAAGCAAATAAATTACCACTTTTCTATGGGCAAATAACAGCACAGATAATTCTTCCATTTCAACTAATTGATCACAACTTGGCAGACACAACAAAGAAATAAAGACTGAAATCTGAAACTGCGGAGAAACCTGGCAAATTAGTGAATTACTAGGGTTAACAAAAATAGGTCATGTGTGTCTTACTCATCCTGAGTAGTTCCTGGGGGGTCTCTGAGGAGATAAAGAAAAGACTACTGCCCCCCTCAGACATGTCATAAGAGGTGACTAATATGAGGTTATGCAAGGGGCAGAGTTCATCATGTAAAATAAATTGCTACAGATGCCATCACTGCAAGAGAACATGAATGCATCAGTGCAAGCATCCTATCAGCTGTTAGTGGTGGCTCCATGCTCTATAAGGAGCAAAACAGAAATGATGATGATGATTGATACATCAAATTGAGAACTAAATAGAGTAGCTTAAAATTTTAAAATACATATGTCATCTGACGGTCACGCTAAATGGCAAAAAATTTCAAAGTAGATAAGAGGTTAAGGATTGAAAAAGGATTAGTCATTTATTACAGTGCTAATAATAATAGACAATACGTCATGGCCTCAAAACCCAGCCCCTGCAGACCTGAGTGTAACAATCCCAATTATGATGGTTTGGCTGTGTTTGCAGAATGAGAGAAGGTCGGCTACCACAACAAATATGGGAAACTAAGAGCCAGGGATCCAGACCTCTAGGACGAGGCAGAGTTCGCTGGGAGGACAAAATTAAACAATCTCAGAAGGACACGGACCATATTGCAACCAGGACAGGGGGAAGACAGCCGATAGGATAGTATAGCGCTCTCTCTCTCTCTGGCAGACCTCTACACCCCAGGGTAGAAGAAGAATGACTATATAAGTACACTATTAATAAGATTCTTATATCTGTCCCACCATCACCAGGAAATGTGTTGACTTGCTCACATGACATTTCCATTATGCAAATCAAGCATAATGTTTCCAGTAAATTTGCTGCTGAGTACAAATCTGCTGTTTTTAATCAAAAATTTCAGTGTAAAATTTCTGAAGGAAGGAAAATTATTGCATCTGTGAAAACTCTTACCCATTACATCAAGGGCATTATCATAAGGTGGGAATCCATCGTCTGCTACCAACATTGGCATGCTGCCATCACAGGCAATAGAGTAGCGGTTGGTGTTGCCAGCTCGACGAGGGGGCTTGCAGGGTGCTTGGCTCTCCAGAGCAGTTCTGAGTGATAGGAACAAAAACAAAAACTGCATTTTAATCATGAATGGCATTTTTTCATCATGTATTCTTTTTCTGAAACTCATTTGACACTGGGGAACACATTAAAGGCAATTCATTTCAGACAAACGTCATGTTGTACTCCTATTGCCAGTATCTGTATTCAATGCTGCCCCTGACCCTGGGAGCAATGTTCAAATCTGATTGAATGAACAGTGGTAAAGCAGCATTTTATAATATGGAAACTAAATGACAATTGATAAACAGTATAATCTTACCAACTCTTTGCTATCAGTGTCAAACATGGTCCTTGTTCAATGCACAGGACAGGAAAATCACAGTGTGCAAGATGAAATTCTTAAGACTAGCTATTAATGTTACCAGGAGAGACAGAATGAGAAATGGTGACATCAGAAAAAACTGTAGGAACTAGATCCTGCATTGAATGTATGGAGAGTCAGATAATAAGGTGGTTCAGTTATTTCATGAGAATGGGGCAGACAATGCAGCTACAGCAATGTTCTAGGGCATGGGAAGACCAAGAGATAATATACTGTTAAAAAAAAGAAACGCATAGCTATTCGAGGGCGCGTCTTTATGAGTTTGTAAGTAAAATTTGGTGCTAGGGTATATAAAAACCAGCCTCAAATGTTCTTTACAGTGTCAAATGCACATGTTGACCTGAATTGCGTTCGTTTTTGTAATCGTTACAACGCAGTGGTCAATAGTGTTTATGACGCAATTTTTGACCACAGCTCATGTTGCGCGCACGTGAAAGCAACAAAATTTGGGGTGAACACTATTCACTGACTACGCAACTGAAACCCTATAAAAGGATAACGCTACACACAAAAAATTCAGTTCATTTTCAAGCAGACATTTATGGCGTCTCTATCGATAAATTTAAGGAACATTGCTATTGGCCGACTGCATGCAGGCGAAAGTCAAAGTCAGGTTGCCAGGCATCTAAACGTGCATCAGAGTACCATCAGTCGACTTCGGCACCGGTTCCAAGCCACTGGCTCAGTTGAAGACCGGCATCGCAGTGGACGACCCAGAGTGACAACAGCAGCGGAGGATCGCTTTATTCGGCTTCGTCACCTCAGAGACAGGTTTACAACAGCTTCCTCAACTGCCCAGTCATTGCCTGCAGGACGTCATGTGTCTGATCAAACTGTCCAGAATAGACTGCATGATGCTGGACTTTGGGCACCACGACCTCACCGAGGACCTGTCCTTACGCGCCGCCATCGCCAAAATCGACTTCTTTGGGCCAACCAGCATCGTCCCTGGGCAGCTGACAATCAATGGAGACGTGTCTGGTTTAGTGACGAATCTTTCTTTTTGTTGCAGTGTCATGATAGACAGCGTAGGGTCTACCGTAGGCGAAATGAACGTTTTGCATAAAATTGCATTGATGAAGCTCCGCCGCACGGTGGTGGAGGTGCAATGGTGTGGGGAATGATCAGTTACAACAGAAGGAGTCAATTGGTGCACATTGAAGGAGGCTTGAATGCGCAACGATACGTCAATGAAATTCTTCGACCCCATGTCCTTCCACTTTTGGCTGCCCAAGGGTCTGTGTTTCAACAGGACAATGCCAGACCCCATTGTGCATGGTTGACCATGCAGTTCCTGACTGCCAACAACATTCTCATCCTCCCCTGGCCATCCCTGTCTCCAGACATGAGTCCGATTGAGCACCTTTGGGATGAGCTGCATAGACGTGTTTGTCGCCGAGACGTTGCTCCAGCCAATCATCGTGATCTGTTCCAGGCACTCCAGGAAGAGTGGACAGCCATCACACAGGCCCACATCAGACGTCTGATTGCATCCATGCCCAGGAGATGCCAGTCACTGATCGATGCAAGAGGAGGCCACACACCATACTAACGGGAAAGCCCGTGCGCCAAAAAACTCTCGTGACCCAGATGCAAAACAACTGTCAATTGATTGGTTGAACCCTAAGGTATTCCTGTGTGCAATTTGAACAATTAACTCATTAAATTAAAAAAGTTATTGAATGTCAAAATTATGGCTATGTGTGTGCCTTCAGTAGCTATGTGTTTCTTTTTTTGAACAGTATATTATAGAAATCCTATAACAGCACTGGCTCATGTCAGCCAATACAAAACACTTATACACCCTACCCCCAAAATCAAGCTGCTAAGAGAAGACAAAAATGAATTAGGCAAGCGATGAATTTAGCTTGCAATGAATTTGTCCTGCAAAATAAATGTATTTTTTTAAAAATCTGGCTTGAACTGAACATTCAGGTGGTGAGTTTGGCTGGCAAAACATTTAGCATGCAATACTCTAAATAAGATTAAGCTGGTTATCATGAATTGATATAAAACCCATGGACATCACAAGCTGGTCATGATGAACTGACACAAATCCCTGGATATCACAAGCTGTTCATGATGAATTGACATAAACATCTGGAAATAACAAGACAGTCATGATGAATTCCCATAAAACCCTGGAAATCACAAGAGAGTCATGATGACATAAAACCAATGATAATCAAAAGAGGGCCATGATGAATTCACCTAACACACTGGAAATAACAAGACAGTCATGATGAATTCACATAAAACCCTGGAAATAACAAGTCAGTCATGATGAATTCACATAAAACCCTGGAAATAACAAGACAGTCATGATGAATTTACA
This sequence comes from Oreohelix idahoensis, assembly GCA_024509875.1. Lineage (NCBI taxonomy): Eukaryota > Metazoa > Mollusca > Gastropoda > Stylommatophora > Oreohelicidae > Oreohelix > Oreohelix idahoensis. The sequence continues at coordinate 108,954 of JAMPIV010017878.1, forward strand.
TAAAACCTTGTAAATCAAAAGACAGCCATGATGAATTCACATAAAACCCTGGAAATAACAAGACAGTCATGGTGAATTCACTTAAAACCCTGGAAATCACAAGACAGTCATGATGAATTGACATAAACCCTTGGAAATCACAGAGGGTCATGATGAATTGACACAAATCCCTGGATATCACAAGCTGTTCATGATGAATTCACATAAAACCATGGAAATCATAAGACAGTCATGATGAATTGACATAAACACTTGGAAATCACAAGAGGGTCATGGTGAATTGACATAAAACACATAGAAATCACAAGGTCAAAATGTTCTGACATTAAAACTTTTGGAAATCAGAAGCTTGTCATGATGTACTGACATTAAAGCACTAGAAAATCAGAAGCTTGTCATGATGTAATAACACAAAACCTATGAAACTCACCCAGAAGCAGTTTTCCTCAAGCAAGATTTTAATGGTTTCCTCTCCTCCAGCCACTTGTGGTATCTCAGTATCAACTCCTCATCCACTGTGGATATTGAAGCGTGATCACAATGATGATGATGGTGGCTGTGGCAACATTCATCTGAAATGTAAGGATTTAAATCATAAAATAAGTTTATCACAGTGGTTTAGGACGTATGTAAAGCTACAGGTTCAATAATGTAATAGTAATATGAAGCTTAACTTTGGCACCGAGTTTAAACAGTTTAGGACATATGTAAAGCTACAGGTTCAATAATGTAATAGTAATATGAAGCTTAACTTTGGCACCGAGTTTAAACGGTTTAGGACATATGTAAAGCTACAGGTTCAATAATGTAACAGTAATATGAAGTTTAACTTTGGCACCGAGTTTAAACAAAACTATCATTTTATGTGTTTAAAAAAAAATATTAATCTTCTTCTTTCTTTCTTTATCCTTACATTCTTGTCACTTTCCATTTAGAGACGTTCCAACTGCATCACTGAATATTTATTGTGGTCTGTAAACTGGTGTATCCTGTGCTCCTGAAAGATTCAGCCACTCTCTTAATCCATTTTTTTCTTACTTACTATATGCGTTATTTTCTGATGATCGATTATTTGGTTTGGTTTGAAGGACCATCTTTATTGCACAAGGACAACTGCATCAGTGCTCCAATCTCCTCCTTAGATCACACAAGGTGGTTCTCAGCACAGTGCATGAACTCTGTAGCACCAGTGAGGATCCCAATGTGTGTACAGTCACACATTCTATAAATATTTTTGTGGTGGGTTAGTTTCCTAATTTGTACATTTAGCCAGGGCAGCGACCATATCGCCTCCTCTTTAAGATTTCCAACTGCCGAGGGATTTGTAACACGTCCAACTTGCTATTTTACAGCCTTATCTGAGACAGCTAGGCATCCAATCCCAGGAGATCAGGCCATCATTAGGAACCACTGGTTCAGACAAACAATTCCATCAATTATATTGCCTGTACAGGGACCTGGTATGGAGTCACGGTAGCATAGTGGTTAGTGCACTGGCTTCCTTGCTCAGTGGTCCATGGTTCGATCCCCAGATGAGGTGGGATTTTTTTTTTTTTTTAAGGCCACAAACGGCTCCTGGGTCGACCCAGCCCCAATTGGGTACCAGAGCAACTTCTGGGAAGGTTAAGGCGGCTGGCGTGATGCTGACCACATCACCCCCAAGTGTGCCGATGGTCAAAAAATATGGGCCTAACACCATATTCCCAATATGCCTCAATGAGCGTGTAACGGGATCCTTTACCTTTTACAGGGACCTGGTACCTTTAGAATTAGAGGTGGCTGCCATATCTCCTAGACCCTATGACCCCCAGTCAATTATTTACTATGCATGACTGTGGTTGCCCTGTGTAGTTCCCAGGGGTCTATGAAGAGACGGGAGAAAGATTAGGGCTACTGTTCCCCTCAGGCGTGTCTTAAGAGGTGAATAATATGGGATTATGCATCGGGCTGCCAACCTCATCATGTAAAACAAAAATACAACAGAAACAACAAATGTATGAGCACATTAATGCTTTAGTGCAGGCTTCCTGCAAGGGGACCAGCCCTCAGTGGTGGCTCCATGCTCCAGCAAAAGAATTATTGAGTCCTCTCTTGTACATTTCATTTATCTGTAACCTTCTTTCACTCATCCATGAGCTTCCATTTAAGTAACTATGTATATCCTTCTTTGTTTTATATGATTTCCCCCAACTACTATTAACATCCTATTTGGTTCCCCCACTCCAGTTCAGCTCATGTATGGCTCCTCGAGTCTGCTTGTGTACGGCAGCGCCACCCCCCGGGCAACGGCTTTGACTGGCCGGCCAAACTACATGAGTAAATTGAAAAAGGGAGGTCCCCCTTAAACAGTACACACAACTGCTGGCCGAACGGGCGGATGATCAATAATATTTTGACAACGGCTTCTAGGGCAGGAGTTGGAAAGGCCTGGTATCGGGCTGAGGGCGCACCATGGACTGTAATGGTAAGCGGCCAGAACCATCCAGAAAGCAATGGCAAACTACTGGATGTACAATGCCAAGAAATCCATAATGGCTAATCTGATTGTCTTTGGCTGATGCAGGTCGACTTGCCCAGAATCGTGATGCGTTCAGAGCAGCTGTAATGGAGACAACGTTCTGGAAAGAATATGTCACATGATGATGATGACTATTAACAATTAAGGAGCTGAGGTAGCGCAGTGGTTAATGCACTGGCTTTCTAGCTCAGTGGTCCATGGTTCGGTCCCCAGCTGAGATGGAATTTTTTAGACAGCAAACGGCTCTGGGGTCGACCCAGCCTCACAAATTGGGTACCAGAGCAACTCTGGGAAGGTGAAGGCAGCCGGCGTGATGCTGATCACATCACCCCTAGTGTGCTGATGTCAAGAAAATATAGGCCTAACACCATATTCTCAATATGCCTCAATGGGCATGTAACGGAATCCTTTACCTTTTCCTATTAACATTTACTAGTGGTACAAAGATTGCATAGCACAAACATAAACTTACTGTGGTGGTTCCATGGAGCATGCAAAACTTCTTGGCAGAAACTGCTGCTGTGTTGAGGTGTGAAGTCCTCATATGATGAGTGAGGCGACACACAGTTGTGGCCACACTCCTCTGGAGCTGAGTGTGAAGCATCACAGTGCAGTGTGTTGAGTGATGAGCCAGTGCTCCATCTTCGCTTGGAAAGAACCTGTGGCTCACATATATGGTCTGGGTTGTGATCAGATCTGTTGCTACACTGATGTGATGCAGTTTCGTTGTTGACTTTATTGGTGGAGCTTTTGTGTGAGGTAGCAGTTGCTTTCTGTAACTTCCTGGCTCCATGATTATCACAGACATCAAGAGCCTCATTCTCACCATTTTTGTCTGTCTTAACTCCTTTCTTTTTGGCAAGTAATGCATTCCCACTAGCTGATGTTTTCATGTCTGTAACAGAATTGTACAGCCGCATTTGTTCAACTATATCTGGAGGATTATTTACCTCTAATTCAACCATTGTTTTCACTCCATGTGCAGGCTTCTTAAAATTATTCATATCATCCACTCTACAAGTAGCAGTGCCAGCACTCTTGCTTCTCAGCTCAGTTTTTTGTTGTTTGCTTTCATGTCTACTCTCTACATGTGGTGGTTGAAACAGTAGTCTTTCCAAGTCTTCAGGCATCAAAGCATAGTTTCTTTCATTTATCAGGGTATCAATCTTTGCTCTGACATCCTCTCCACAATCAGTACTGTGTTTTCCCTTTCCACTGAAGTGCCAGCACAATGGAGAAACAGATCCAACAACAGCTGGCAGCTCAACTTGATCCTCACAGGCACAGCCAGTGTAATCTGGGATTGTTTCTTCCTCACACTCCTGATAGTGGCAATTCTCTGAATCATTGCAGCCTGTATCAGCAGCTTTACTACCAGTATTCTGTGTTTCAGGCTGGGCCTCAGAAATGACATCTCCAAATTTCTGGTCACTATCCTGACTTTTGGAGCCCAGAGTTGATGTGGAACTCCTCTGATCACTTTTTATGGAGGATGCTGATGAAGAAGAGAAGCAGCTGACTACATACTGACCACTAGTTACTTTTCTTGATGACGATGATGATGATGTGGTTGAGGATGTGGACTTTGCAGAAATGTTGTTGCCACTCTCAGCACCACTGCTTGTACTACCACAGCTACTTCCTATAGCAGCAACAGTACAGGTCCCCTCACTTGGGGTGAAGCCATCACTACCCCCACCCTCACTCTGATCTCTATCAGCCGTGGCTTCCCCAACTTCACCCATCCCTGGGTGCTGATTTCTACCATCATTGCCAAACATAACATGCTGATCACTCTCATCAGCACAACAATTTTTATCAGATTTAAGTTTATTACAGTGACCGTCTTTCCTACCATTCCCAACATTATGCATGTCCAGCTTCCCTGTGCTGGCAGATCTAGAAGTTCCGGAAGATTTCTGAAGTCGTGAGCAGCTTGGAGAATGAGACACTGGCCTGGTCTTCTGTGTTCCATGTGAAACTGTTGCTTTGGTCATCAATGGTCTTCCTCTTTCTGCCTGAGTTATTGAAGCCCCTCTCAGATAGTTTATTTTGACATGATCTTTGATCAAATCACAACTGTTTGATCTCAGTTTGTCTGAGCAGCAGTCATCTTTCTTCATTTTGTTGCAAGATGCTTGTTCAGTTCTGACCTGCTTTCTGGTTGCCTGGACACCATGCCCGGTGCAGTGAAGCTTTGAGTCAGAATGTTGGTGTACACAATGAAGAGGAGAGAACTGGCTATGGTGATCTCTACATGCAGCACCTATTCCACTGAAGGATTTAGACTTTTTGGAGAACTTTGTGGGGCTTTTGGAAGGGGAACTATGGCTTCTGTGAGAACAAGAACATCCACAACATGACACTGTCTGTTCACGTGTGGGGGAACATGAATGTGAGTGGCAAGGGGAGCATGAGCGTGAGCGTGGGTGCTCATCATCCACAATGGGGCTGAGGATTATGGGAATTTTCACAGGATCAAACAGAGAGGATTCTGGAGAGTGGGACCTCTTTTGATCACCACCTGATCTCTCACTGTGTTCACTATTCACAAAAGGTTTTCTTTTCTCTTTCAGAAAGCTCAGGTCTGGTAGCGAGCGGTATGTGTAATATGTATTTAAGCCCATACGTGAAGGGGATAGGCTGGCAGTTCTGTAAAGATGCGATTCTCGCAAATGCATCATCTGACAATCACTAGCCGAGGCTGCTCTTTGCATCAAGTGAGAAGGAGATGTATTTTTCTGGGGCAGCCTAGCTGAACCTCTCACATATCCATCTTCATAGTCATCTCTACCGCCATTTTCACCTGAATGTTCATGTTTATAGGAAGACACAGGAATGACTTCAGCACTGGTATTATCACATCCATAATTTGTTGCACTAATTCCCTCTTCAACGGCATGGTTTGTTGTTTGAAAACCAGCATTGTAGTTATTCTTATCACAACATGTGTTGTGTCCATCATCCTTGCTGTAGCGTTCACAAACTTCATACAACAGAGAGAACAGGTCTTTTTCTGGAGTATAAGGGGAAGTTTGTTGCGACTGATGGTATAGATTCAGGTCAGAAGGGCCTTCTATGGATGTCTGCAGACCGCAGTCTTGAGTCCTGCATTAAAAAAAGCAAAACTGAGTTAAGTCCTTGTCCCATGAACTTTGTTACGGCGATATAACCAGGCAATTCATGAACTCAGAATTTTCTTGATGTAGTTCATAAGCTCAGTAACAGGAGTCTGATCAAAGGGTTTTCTAAACTTTGAAAAAGAACTCTGACCAGGCAATTTATGACCTCAGTAACATAATGTAACACTGCAGTTTATGACTACAGTAACAGGAATACGACCTGGTAGTTCAATCAATATTCAACATGTAAGCAAGGTCCCTTACTGCAGTCCTCAATAGGACAAATTTAGGTGACAACTGGCATATGCCATTATCCTATTGTGAAACTAACTTAAGAACTAGGGCTGGGATCTTTTAACACTTAATTAATTAACTGAATAATTTGTTACATTTTTAAAATCAATTAATTGATAAAACACAAATTAATTGATTATTCAATTGTTAGCAATGTTTATGTTTTTTTGCTTAAATGAGAAAGCACCTGCTATGTAAGAGGTATGTGATATGGAATGTGGTAAGTATGGTCAATAATAATAAATTGTTAGGTTGTAACTTTTTAGTATTTTATTTATATTTTCAGGACGATGTCTTATAACAAACAACAAGTAAAATAAATAAAGTCCTTAGTGATTAAATAACAATGTTATTTATTTTTTGATAATTTATCAAATTGTTCAAAATTAAAGAAATTTGATTACTCAATTAAGATTTCTTTAATCAATCCCAGCCCTTGTATGAACTAATACACCTCTTTCTTGTTCTCACTGTAAGAGAAGCAGGGGGAGATAAACAAACACATTGAGTAGTGTGAACTGAAGACAGACATCAATAGGGATAAATAAGATTTAGAACGACCTTGAACAGACGACACAAGACAAGAAAGTTTGACATCAAGTTTTTGAAGGTCTATGCTCCAAGGGCAGCTAAAGGATACAGGCGATTTCCTCACTATCAGTAATATCAATTTGTAACATTAGTTTCCTTGCCTGCCGTATTCAATACACAATACAAGCTTTATTACAGCACATAACCAGTTCATAATACAAGACATTTATAATAATTTAATTTTGTCTGTGGTAAATAGATTGAAAGAGAACCTGCATCTAAAGAATCAGACTTACTTGGTAGGAAACTGTGATGAGAAGTTCTTGGTTCCAAGCCATAAAGTCACAGTACTTGGGGACATTACTGTTTCTTTGGAGGTCATCATACGCAGTGATCGCAGGGTTTGAGTACATCCTGACTTGACACTGTTTGAAGTCGTATTTTCTGTATTTGCCAAATTTAGCCGAAGATTCTCCCTGGTGTCCATTTCGGCACGCAGCTGAGCACGTTTTTGTAAAATGTCACTGCGCTGTACACACATGTTATAAAATGGGTAATGGCCTGAAATTAAACACAGGAAAGAAATACACATTATACAGGGATAGTGGTCTGAAACTATATAGTTAAAAACAGTTAAGTGTGGAGAGTGGACCAAAACTGAATGTACCAGTGTTAAAGTTAAATCTTAACAGTTGTTTGAGTATCAACTTAACAAGAACTGATAATCTCAACTGTGGACCAAAACTGAATGTAGCAATATTACTTACTTACTTACTTAGTCGTTCCCCTTCTACCATGAGGTGTAGAGGTTTGGAAGAGAGAGCGCCAGACCATTCTATCAGCTGTCTTCTTCCTGGCCTGGTTCCATTCTAGTCCTCGGTCCTTCAAAGATTGTCTAATGTTGTCCTCCCAGCGGACTCTGGGTCGTCCTGGAGGTCTGGATCCCTGGCTCTTTGTTTCCCATGCTTGTCGTGGTTGTAGCAATATTAAAAAGTTAAACCTTAATAGTTGTTTGAATATGAATATAGCAAGATCACTAAAGTTTGGATAGTGACCCAAAACTTAATGTAGTAATATTAAAAAGTTAAACCTTTTCAGATGTCAGACTTAACGACCCAAAAATGAATGTAGTAATACTTAAAAAGTTGAACCTTAACAGATGTCAAAATTAGTGGCCCAGAACTGAATACTGTAATACTGAAAAGTTAATCCTTGAAAGTTCTCAGAGTATGAACTTAGTGAGAAAAGTTAACTCTGAATAGTGGCCCAAAACTGAATATAGCAATACTGAAAAGTTAAACCTCGACAGATGCTCATGAATGTAGTAGCTAAAACACTTAAGTCTAGACAGTGGCCCAAAACAATGTGGAAATATTGAAGAACCTTGACAGATGTCAAATTATGAACATGGCAAGATGTGTAAGTCTAGATAAAAGTCTAATTATACATATACTGTGACTTCTGGACAGTGATGTGAAATTAACATCTGAACAGTGATCTGCACTGAATAAGATAGTATGTGACAAAATCTCACATAACTGGTAACATATCAATATATTTAAGATTCTGAGATACTGCTATCACAAGAAACATCTTTTAAGGACCTGCTTAACACATAACTAACCCAAGTCACTCAGACCAACTTATAAATCCTTATAAATCTCACCACTGTAGCTAAAAGCATTATCAGCGTCAATCTTTTGTTTAGTGATAAAACAAATTAAAAATGTATTAAAATATCTTTCTGATCCGGTTCAAGATTTTAATTTATAACCGGCCATTTTTCAAAACATGATTTGTTATTGAGTTCTGGAAAATTAATACTATATTCATATTTGTCAATGTTTCAGGTTAGTTTCCAAAATGTGTAAAATTATTTACCATGAAAACTAGCCATATGGCCACAAAAACACTTGTATATCTCATCTAACCACTGAACAGACAAGAAACTTGTTTCAACAGTTGACTTAAGGTAGTCCACGGTAGAGAAAACTCGATTTTACGTACAAAATATCGATTTTTTACTTTTGAGCTTATTTTATTAAATAATCATCAAGGAATCGAATGAGCTAGGTTTTATAACATAAAAAATGCATTTGATGTATCAAAAAGCATATTTTCTGTACCCACCCCCAGCTATGATTTGCAAATTTGTGCCGAAAATGCAAGATTTGTCGCTCAATAATACCTTAGTTACCCTGTCCATATCGGGGACTATTTGATATCGATACACAGGGAATTTCATTGTCTGCCGTAATATCGCAAATTCGAAACTATTTTTTCTTATAGCTCTGAGTGAATTGTGTTTGAAAATTTCCGTAATTTTACGCTAATTGCCTTATAAGGAGTTGTCACGTGGTGACCTCATTCCCTCATTCCCGACTCATTGAAGACACAATCGTAAACAACTGTTTTGATTGGTCATAACAACATTTTGGCTGCGTGCGCAAATGTGGAAGAAGCAACAGCCATTTCCGCCCGTCAACAATTATTGTTTGCTGCAAGTTCAACATTTTTCTTGTTTAACTGATTCCGTACGTAATTATTTTCAGCTCTGGACGGAATTATTTTTAAGCCCCAAAAATGTACACATACATAATTTACTTTTACTAACAATGTGTGTCTAATCATGAGTTAAGTATAATATATTATATATCAAATTAAAGTACATTGGATGGACAATATGAATATATATACTTTTCTAGCTAATTTTATATTATTTTTATGTTATGACAGATAATATGTACACAGAACAAAAGATAACTTGAAATTTTGAACATAAATTTTCCACTTACCTAAGGCTTGTAACATAAATTATTATCACAATACAGTTTCACAGCTCTCTTTGTGAAGGTAATCCATTTAGAAACTCAGAAAAAGTAAGAAAGTTGTGCTTGACCACACAGTTTGTTTACTGTTCACATATTAGTAACATATCCTGCGTGTTTTCGGCCGTTATAGTGAAACGGCAAAACACGACGAAAAATGAAGATAAATGTGAAACATTCCCTCCAAACTCGTACAAAGCACGTTGAATTTCGCACAGTTTTGTGTTTACTTCCGTTCGAGATAAATTCTGGGCAGTTTAAAATATCAGTATGAAAAGAAACAACGAAATAATTCAGGATCTAATAATAGATCTTACGTCTACAGCGTTCGGCCTTTGCGTCTATTATTAGATCTTGCGTACGGAATCAGTTAAATTTCAGTGAATTGTGTTCTATTACTTCAAAATGAGAAGAATAAGTAAGAGATCAAAGCAAATATCTGCTGCCAGGTTGCGTCGACAGTATGTGATTTCTACTAGTGGTAAAGGTAAGACAGAATTAGCGGTGAATAATACACAAACTGATAGGCCTACACAAACAACGTGGAATTTCTGCATCCCAGTAGCCGATAGGCCCATGGTTCACATTGCAGATCCAGTAGTGCCTGGCCCAAGTCGATCTGATATAAAAATTAGCTTGAGCACGAGCAAGAATGTTGCATCTCATAATACTGTCTGCGCTCAGCCTAAACCTACGTATAAAACCATTGTCGATATTTCTTTCTTCAACAACCTTCTTAAAAATGTATGTTGCAATTTGTGTAAGCAAAGCACATTGCAAACAAGAACTGACAACACCAAGTCTAAAGGTTTCTCTCTCTTCCTGGAAGTTGTGTGTCACACATGTGAAAAAGCAATTTCTAGAACGTACACATCCGAGAGGGAACCAGCAGGCCGCGGCCCTCGTGGACATGCAATCAACAAATCTGCTGTTCTTGGTGCCCTCATGTCTGGAATGGGCCCATATACATTTAATCTCTTCTGTGAGAACCTAGACCTCCCTGGCCTGCACCAGAAAACATTTCATAAATATGCAGATCAAATTTTTGATCATTTGGATACCATGCACTCTACAGTATTTCAACGTTCCGTCAGCATCGTCCGAGCTGAACACGCTAAGAGTCAGCATCATACCATTAATAAAAAAGAAGTCATTGACATCGCTGTCAGCTTTGATGCAACATGGCTAACTAGAGGTCATAAGTCACTGATAGGTGTTGGCAGTGTTATTGACATCTTGACTGGCATGGTCATTGATACGCATGTTATGTCTTCCTTCTGTCACACCTGTGAGACTACTGGACTGTGGCAACTGAAAAATCAGCCTGACAAATTTGAAAAATGGAAAGCAGAGCATCAGAAGGACTGCTGCCATAATTATGAAGGGTCAGCCAGAATGATGGAGGTAAAAGCCTGTGAAGTTCTCTTTCTTCGTTCAGTCGCAAATCACAAGCTACGCTACACTGTTTTGCTATCAGATGGCGATTCCAAGGCCTACAACAGACTCTGCGACATCAAACCGTATGGACCAGAAGTTGACATAACCAAAGAAGAGTGCGTCAACCATGTTGCAAAGCGATTAGGCACTGCACTGAGGACACTGATTACTGACTGCAGGAAACAAAAAGTCACCCTTGGGGGAAATGGCCATGGTCGTCTAACCCAAAATGCCATACGAAAATTGTGTATTTACTACACCAGGGCCATCCGCAAGCATAGTACAGCCCCAGAGATGAAACAAGCCATCATGGCTTCTCTCTACCATGGGTATTCGACAAACGACAAACCCCAACATAATTTGTGTCCCCCAGGCAAAGACTCCTGGTGTTTCTATCAGGCTTCCATCGCCAAAGGAGAAGCTGCCGGACCACACGAGACCAAGGTTCACACTCCGCTAGACTACAACCTGCTCCATAAGCACTTAGCCCCTATTTATGAGCGTCTTACTGATCAGCATTTGCTGAAGCAATGTCAGCTAGGTGCTACACAAAATGCAAATGAAAGCCTACACAATGTTATATGGAGTCGTTGCAGCAAGCGGAAATTTGTGTCATTAAAAAAAAGCCAAATTCAGTGTCCTTGTGGCCGTTGGAGAGTTCAACTTTGGTCCATCAGCCAGTGCAGAAATAAAAAGGCTGTGTGGTCAAGCATCTGGAACAAACTCAATACGCCTTGGACAGGTGCGACTGAGGAAACGTCTGGCCAACAGCCAGAAACATGAGGCTGACAAACTTGTAAAAAGAAGAAAAATTAGGCAAGAAGCAAGACAAAGGCGAGAGGTGGAGCTGCAGGAAGCTGAAGCAGGTGCAGCATATAGTCCTGGAGAATTTTAAAAATATTCAGCCCCTCAGAATGGAGTATATTGGACAAGACAAGGCACTCGGTTAGTAAAATGCATTTTTCTTAAAACCAACATTTTATTAACCAAAAATTGTATTACTAACAAACTAACTAATAGATCAATGTGAAATTTGGCATGCATGTAGTACACATATATACCTTTAAATTGTCACATGCTTTTTTGATATTTTGGTAATTTGCTTTGCTATATTTTTTTTTCTCTTTTTTTTCATACAAATCAAGTGTATTTCTTTTTTAAATCATTAAAAATAGAATTTTAAAGGAAGCTGAAGGAGGTGCAGCATATAGTGCTGGACAATTTTAAACACATTCAGCCCCCCAGAATGGAGTATATTGGACAAGACAAGTCATTCGGTGACTAAAATGCATTTTTCTTAAAACTAACATTTTATTAACAAAAAATGTTATTTTTTACAAACTGTCTAATAGATCAGTTTGAAATTTGGCATGCATGTAGGACACATATATACCTTTAAATTGACAGGGGCTTTTTTTGATATTTTGGTAATTTGCTTTGATATATTTTTTTAAATATTTTTTTTTCATTGTTTTTCATTCAAATATAATGTATTTTTTTTTTAAAATCATTAAAAATAGAATTTTAAACTTATCAAAAAAAAGCCCCAGACAAATTGTTTTAATTGTCAGTCACAACATGTGTGTGGAATTTGATAAAGTTTGGTCTATGGTAAACATAAGATTTTTGCTCTTGAAAATTGGTGAAAAACCCAATATGGCGGTTGTTTTTTTTGGTTACCATGTAGAAGGAAAGAAGAAAAATTAGGCAAGATAAAGGCAATAGGAGCAGCTGCAGGAAGCTGAAGGAAGTGCAGCATATAGTGCTGGACAATTTTAAACACATTCAGCCCCCCAGAATGGAGTATATTGGACAAGACAAGTCATTCGGTGACTAAAATGCATTTTTCTCAAAACTAACATTTTATTAACAAAAAATGTTATTTTTTACAAACTATCTAATAGATCAGTCTGAAATTTGGCATGCATGTAGGACACATATATACCTTTAAATTGACAGGGGCTTTTTTTGATATTTTGGTAATTTGCTTTGATATATTTTTTAAAATATTTTTTTTTCATTGTTTTTCATACAAATATAGTGTATTTTTTTAAAAAAATCATTAAAAATATAATTTTAAACTTATCAAAAAAAGCCCCTAACAAATTGTTTTAATTGTCAGTCACAACATGTGTGTGCAATTTGGTAAAGTTTGGTCAATGGGAAACATAAGTTTTTAGCTCTCGAAAAGTGGTGAAAATTCAATATGGCGGATTTTTTTTTTGGTTACCATGGTAACCACATGTTTTTTAACAAAATAAACTGTAGAATTTGGTTCATGGACATACACTGTGTCTATTGAGCACATAAAAAGTTTGAAAATGTTATTAGAACAAAAGTTAGTTTTCACTGTAGTTCAACCCCTTAAAGGTCCAGCAATGATAAAGACAGTGATTCATTTAGTGACTGATAGTAGTGATAATACAAGCAGTGATGATAGTGCAGAAAAGCCCCAAAGGCATTCAAAGAATTGTTTAAGGCTGTACCAGACACATGATCCTTTAGCTGTAACTCACTAAAGACATTGACATACTGTAAATAAGCTATAGATGTTGTGTTTTTTAAAAGATATAATTATTAAAAAATTGTGAGAATTGTTTTGGAAGTGGTGTATATGTGATTACGTAAGTTACTAATAGTATAAATATTAGTTAATTTGTGTTTTCTTTTTTTCTTGTTATTGGATATATGATCTGATAAGAACCAAGAGAAAGGCATTAAATGCCTTATGAAATGAGAACACAATGGTAAGTTCATAATTTAAACAATTTTTAAATGCTGTTTTTTCTTTAAACCATTTTAAGTTATTAATAATATTTACCATTACAAATAACAATACAATTTCTTTAGCATATAACAATAAATGAGGAGGCTGCTGTAAAACTGGTAAGGAAACTAATATATAAAGTAAAAAAATAAAATGGTACGAAATCAGTTTTACAAGTTAATGGTACACAGGAAACACAGGACGTTTCGGGTCACCTGTTTGTAACTGTGGCTGACGAAGGTGAAACCCTTTTCTCTACCTTTTTATAAAAGTACATTCATTTATCTTAAAAACGGCATATCATTGAAAAAAATCTGTACAAAATTAAGAAAACTACAGCTTAATTTGTACAAAGGCCTCCAAGGTTAAATAAAATATTTAGGGAAAAGTTATGCATGTTTGAAGACAATATGTCTGAGATGTCATACGTAGAAAAAAAACTGCGTTTAATGGTCATATGGTGCCATTTTGATTTTTAATGAACAGAGAATGCTTTTAAATACATATTAAATGCATCTTTGACATTTAACCTGTCTGACTTAATAGGTGAGAATCTCAAGTTTCATCAAATGTAAACATCTCAAATGTAAACATCTCAAATCAATATTAAATGACATGTTTTTATCATTTATCCCGAAATCATCATCATCCTTCAGCTCCAGACAGAGAACAGGCTCTCAACAAATAAACTCCAAGTCTGCCTTTCCTGCATCATCCCCTCCAGATTTTTCCCAAGTCTGCTTTATACCATTTTATGTCTGTCTCCAGCTACTTCTGGGTGTGTCTTTTGTCCTCCTTCTATTTCTTTTTACCATGGGGATTCCAGATATGGACTGCCTTGAAATATGACCAGTTGGTTTTCTCACTATCTCCCCTCATCCAATGCCAGCATCTACTCTTCATATCTTGCTTCAATGATATTTATCTGGTCCAATCCATCAGCTTCCCGTTGGTGATGTTGTCATCCCATTCCAACCTTTGTCTGTGCAAGTAGATATTTACAAAAATCTGTATGACATCAGATATCCTAACAAAATACTGATTTAGTCAGAACATGCCACACATACGGCATGTAACCTAAACATAAAGTCTGTAATGTTTTGGATTATCTTCCTAGATTTTTGCTGTATCTGATGTCTTACTTACTTTACTTAGTCATTCCCCTTCTACATTGAGGTGTAGAGGTTTGGAAGAGAGAGCGCCAGACTATCCTTTCGGCTGTTGTATCTGACGTCCCGTTTTTCAATCTACAACATACCTGAAGAACAGGCTGAGTCACATGATGCGTTGACACTATGGCAACAACTCTTCTGCTGGTGGTGATGTTGGTCAGAAGTAGCTGCTACTTCATCTTTCAAGAAACCCCCTCTTAGAAGGATCTGCAAACAAACATAGTTAACTCAAACATGAGAAAGACTTAAAATGTGGTTTAAAGAATTCAAACTGAGGTCTGCTCAAAAAGTTCCGGAACTTTTTGAACAGACCTCACAGACCAGCAAGATATGGTAAATACCTTGTCTTTCATCATCATTACAATCATTTTCCTTTGTGCTCTCTATGGAGAAGGGTCTCTTGCAGGAAGCCTGCACCCAGAGGTCACATACTCTTGCAGCAGAGGTTTCTGTAGCATGATGAGGTTGGCAGCCCTCATGCATAACCTCATATTAGTCACCACTTATAAGAGATGATTGGAAACTCTATACACAGCGATACAACAAGAGGCAATCTGATCATCAGAAATTGTCCCCCCGTTGATCAAGTATTTCAGTCCCTTATTCTCCTTTACACTCTAAGGGGGGGGGGGGGGGGGGGGACCCACCTGGGTCATGACTCCCAAGTGTCTCAGCCTCCTGTTGTCTTGTGTAGAAAATGAACCCATTCCAACTTGGTTGCAGCTTTAAAATCCACAATTCCTCTAGCTCAGTGTTTCTCAACCCTGATAGTAGCAACGCCCCCTTTTGACAACTAATATTTTAAAACGCCCCCCCCCCCCCCTTTTAATACCACCTTGCTCTTTATCGTGTATACACAAACACACACACATATACATATATTCGACCATAATTTAAAAAAAGCAATGCAGTTAATGAGTTATCTTTTCTTATAATATTAAGAAAAAGAGAAAGCACATTTTAAAAGCAAAGTTATATTAAATATATGTTTAAGTACGGAATTATATACACCTCAAGTTCATTATCCTTGCATTACAAATTGGCGGAGCAAATGATATAAAATTCGTTCTTACAACTCTATGACTATCATAATCATATCATTTTAATAGCGCCTAAATGACTGCATATATAACTTCAAATCTGAATATTTAAGCCTCTCTTTATGAAAGGTTAGCTTGGTTGTGTCAAGAGGCTAACTAATGTTTCGAGTGTTGAAGGGACATAAATCTCCGCCTAGTGTCTCCTGACAATGGTAACATCCCAGGTACTAAAATTTTGCGTTTGGAATGCTTGAAACACTCCATGGGACGCAAGGCAAATAAAAACTATCGTGTTACAAGCTATGCGAAGGGGAATATCTTTGTAATTGTTTTATATTGATTCTTGTAAAAATGTACACAACGCCCCCCTGAATGGAAGTAGCGACCCCCAATCGTTGCGACCCATCAGAACGCCCCCAGACATATTGAAAACGCCCCCCAGGGGGTGGTACCGCCCCCATTGAGAAACACTGCTCTAGCTGGAGGCAATTGTGAAAGTAACAAAGTGAAGACAAATTATTGCAGTTGTTCCGCAGCACACCACTGACACACCTGCGTGAAGCTGACGAAGCGTGAAGCCATTATGAGCTGGCAACTGAAATCTAACTGCACCTGACACCTCATATAATACATCACAGGTTACCTGTAGAGCCGCCGTGCTTTCACCAATACAACGAAAAACTCAGTGTATTTCAATATCAGGGTGTTTCCTATGCAGAGTGAGCAAAAGTATTATTCTTTGTCTCCTCAAAGACTCTCAGAAATGACATGACTTTTCACTCAACAAAAAACATTTCCTCTGGAGGTAAACCAGAAGCTTATAAATGATCAGACCAGCCATTCTCAACCTTTTTATCCTGGAGGAACCCTTGAAATAATGTTCAGGTCCCCGGAAACCCCTGCATAAAAATTATTACATCCACAGCTCATGGTACCTTAGCATGATCTGTACATTGTAAATATAATAATCCAATAAATATTTTCAATGCTATTTTGATAAGAGAATCTGTTGTTCTGTGGCTCTGTTTATTTTTTCCATCTTATTAGCCTATTCTTTTTGTGTGGTTTCCCCCTCCCCACAAAGGATATCAACTCTGATGCAAGTCAGTTGTGTAGGTATAAGAAACTTCAGTTTTTCCTTTCAGAAATGTCCTACATTATTTTTTTTTTCAACTTTATCCAAGTAGGCCTAAAAGTCTTATAACAAATTTCTACTCTACAAGATGCTAATGAAATATTGTGTGTGCAAGAGTGAACACTGCTATTCAGGGCTGCTTGGTCACTGCCCACCACTGAGAGCGCTAACATCGCCCGACGTGCAAGGCTAAAATACACTACGACTTTTTGTCAATCACAATTTGTCTCGGAACCTCTAGCAACCTCTCACAGAACCCTAGGGTTCCATATGTTCCACTACCTCAAACAGACGTGTTTCACTACCTCAAACAGACATGTTCCACTACCTCAAACAGACGTGTTCCACTACCTCAAACAGACGTGTTCCACAACCTCAAACAGACATGTTCCACTACCTCAAACAGACATGTTCCACTACCTCAAACAGACATGTTCCACTACCTCAAACAGACATGTTCCACTACCTCAAACAGACGTGTTCCACTACCTCAAACAGACGTGTTCCACTACCTCAAACAGACGTGTTCCACTACCAAAACAGACGTGTTCCACTACCTCAAACAGACATGTTCCACTACCTCAAACAGACATGTTCCACTACCTGAAACAGACGTGTTCCACTACCTCAAACAGACGTGTTCCACTACCAAAACAGACGTGTTCCACTACCTCAAACAGACATGTTCCACTACCTCAAACAGACGTGTTCCACTACCTCAAACAGACATGTTCCACTACCTCAAACAGACATGTTCCACTACCTCAAACAGACATGTTCCACTACTTCAAACAGACATGTTCCACTACCTCAGACATGTTCCACTACCTCAAACAGACATGTTCCACTACCTCAAACAGACATGTTCCACTACCTCAAACAGACATGTTCCACTACCTCAAACAGACGACTACGCAGAGTTAACTGTGAAAAACCCAGCTTGAAGGTGGGAAAGTGGCAGCTCTGAATGGCATTTCAGAAGAGGCCATCAAAGCAGACAAACAAAGACAAATGTGAAGACCTGAGTAAGTAACCCACCAAAACATGATGATGAATAATTATGTTGTCATCTTTCTGCTGCATGTCCTGATGGCCCTAATTCTCCGACTGTCATCTCATTCCTACTGTCATTTCATTCCTACTGTCATTTCATTCCTACTGTCATTTCATTCCTACTGTCATTTCATTCCTACTCAAATTTATTGGATTTTTGTAGTTAAACTTATCATGACTTATGGTCAATGAATGCTGACAAAATTGAAAGGTGTAAATGCTCTTTTAATGGGTGTTCAAATTAGCAACATTTTTCAGAAAATGCACCATGAAAAGATTGCAAAGCCACGCATATTCAATTTAGTTTTCCCATTGCAATGCTAGCTTTTTTCTTATTTTCACTAAAACGGGGTCCAAACGGGGCAGTGATGCGCAATACAAGACTCAACATGTCTCTTAGCCTCTCCTGCCCACGTCTACCTCACCTACTCGTGGTGGACTCCGTTATACCCAGTAATCTTGCCGAAGGTTGGGTATCAACCCCAGTGGGAGGCAAGATGGGACAGCAAACGAGGTAAAGGCGAAGTCAAATCCCCCAGACAGAGGGGGAGGCATGAGCACACTCTGCCTTTAGAACAGGTGCTAAGTCAGAGGTACCAGGCCAGGAGGCGCACCAGCAACCATGGTACCATGCAACCCACCTAGGTTTGATTTGTCTTCATTTTCCCTAAAACGCTGGCAGGATTTTTTTCATTGTTCATTACGGGACACAGCACATAGACAATTAGCCATATGGGTATCATAAGAAATAGACTACACTGAAGGTATATGATCCACATGGTGCCGAAAGGGGAAGAATAATAAGAAGAGAGATGCATGTACAAAATGTATTAAAAAATAAGACAAATAAAGATGAAATATGCAACTCAAAATTGCAAATCAATGAACAAATATAGCAGCCAACACAGTTAAAACAATTAGACTCAGCACTCAAAAGCATATAACATTTGGACAAAAAGAAAAAAAAGAAGTAACCAGAGAAACAGAGAAGATTAGCAGACACACACACACACACACAAACACATCTTAAACATGAAGAACAATAACATAGTGACAGTACCTCAGATAAATCAACACATGCACAGCAGAAAAGACAACATAGGAGACACTACAGAAATACACCTTGTATATTGAAGTGTTAAAACATACTTTATCAATTTTCGCCAGGGTGTCAGGAGAAGGTGGATTCGACTGTGACCTCAGCTGCTGATAGAGGTCGAGTATGTAAGATGAATGCCGCCTGTGGTGAAAGCTTTGTTCAGCATCATCTGTATCTCGCTCGTTGTCAGTTACTGCCCTTGCTTTCTGGACATCCTCATTTTCTGAAGCCTCCCCGGACAACTGGCTCAAAAATCTGCTCAGAAAGAACAAGTAAAAAAAAAAAAATATATGCAGCTAAGTACAATTAAGTCACTTGGACAAAGAAGTTATAAGACCTACTGCTCCCTCAGACATGTCACACAAGGTGACTAAAATGAGGGTGTGCATGAGGTTGGCAACCTCATCATGTAAAACAAATTACTACAGAAAACACAGCTGCACTAGCATGTGAATGTTTGGTGCAGGCTTCCTGCAAGAAGCCAACTGCATGGTACCCCATGCTCCATAAGCAGTGCAAAAGAAAATGATGATCATTCATCATTATCACCCTTCAGCTCCTTCAGGCCTTCAACAAACTTATGCCAAATCTTCCTGTCCCGTGCCATCAGCTCAGCATCGTTCTATGTCTTCTTCACAGTCAGCAACACAGACTCCTTTTGGCTTTCTCTGTGCTGCATCATGCACCTTCGTACTGCAGGGCCTTCTCCTGTCTTGGATGGCTGAGTTACATTTTTTGTTAATGGTTAATCCATGCTGTTTGTTGAAGTTTTAACATTTCTGCAGGATTTCAACCCTCCTTAGTCACAATTAACAGCATGCATGGTAGGTGACAGTATTACTATTCTTTGCTCCCCTTTAGGGCCTGGTAACACATGTTATATGATGAAGTACAATTATAATTATCAATCTCTGACAGCTCATCAAACTCTTAAAGTATAACTGATTTTAATTATACTCTCCTGTAGATGATCCTTTCATTCTCTTCCTTTGCTACTTCACTTATCACACTCAAAATGTCATAACATTGCCAAACCTACCTTTCAACTTTATGCGCACACTACCACTACTGCTAACATCAACAACTTGTACCTGTTTGTTGTCAACTCTGGCAAAGATTTTGACTTCTCCACAACAGCTTCTCTATCTTTCCCAAGGTTGCGGAGACTGCGTATCTGTTTCCATGTGGTTAGATTACCACTTCTCTTAATAAAGGACCCATTGGATAATTTGGCTGAAATGTATGATGTAAATTTTAATGAAACATGCTAAATTAATGCAGAATTCATTTCTAGAAAGAAATTGCACTTGAAAAAAAAAAAAGAAATTGAAGAGGCAAGTGTGAAAAAAAAAAGTTTACAGTCCACTTCCTGTGAAGCCAGAATATCTGCTGCTAAGAAGTCTTGTGAAAATAGCTTACTGGGCTGCATTCAGACAATATGTCAAAGCCATTTTATTGTCTGCCTCTATGTAGCTGATAAATGGTGCTGCTCCCACAGCTGTCCAACCTCCTCATATCTCATTCTGTCTCTTGTGTGGACACTAGCATTTTTTCTCAGGCAGATAATCTCATATGGACAAAGAAAGAATTGGAACACTACTCCATCCTGCATGTCATATATCTCACATGAATGATAATCTCACATGATAGATGGATGAATGATAATCTCACATGACAGATGGATGAATGATAATCTCACATGACAGATGATCATACATGACAAATAGAAGAAAGATAAAATCACATGACTATAGATGAAAGATAATCTCACGCGACAGATAGATGAAAAATAATCTCACATGACAGATAGATGAAAGATGGTCTCACACAGAGAGATGAAAAATTATCTCACATGATATAGATTAAAGATAATCTCACATGACAGATAGATGAAAGATAATCTCACATGATAGATAGATTAAAGATAATCTCACATGACAGACAGATGAAAGATAATCTCACATGATAGATTGATGAAAGATAATCTCACATGACAGATAGACAAAACATAATCTCACATGTTGTAACCTTTCTCTCCTATGCTAGTCTACTATTGTAATTTCTGCTTTTATTAACATTGTTTTCTATTACCTTGAAAAGCCTCAACATTAATTCTTCCATTATAGAGACTACCAATACAGGTCTAAGAATGCAATGAATTCTCCTTCACATTACAGATGCAATGGAATTAACTCCACTACATTCATTACACATGCCAATAAAGGTAACAATTGAAATCATTAGTGTTGATTGGTAAACTGGTTACAGTGCTTGCTTCTCAAGACAAAGTTACTAGGTTTGAAACCTGGTAGTGTCACACTCTACCCAGCAGTAAGTGGGTACCTGACTCTGTTTGTGTGTTAGGAAAGGGAACCAATCATCCCACCCCATAAAGCTGAGACCTGGTATAGTGAAGCGTCTAAAATTTCACTCCTTCAATGACAGTATCTGCTATGGGACTACCTTTACTGAAATCAAGAACAGGGCAAACATAACAACATCAAACATAACAACATCAAACATAACAACATCTAATGTAACAGCATGGGAGATAAACCACTCTTACGTGCACAGTGTTTCTCCAGTTCTCCACTTGACAGAAGAGCAGCACACATGGGAGATAACTTGTGTGAGCCTGCACTCTGTGACAGAGAGCCTGGGGTACCAGATGACTGAGACAAATATTCCTGTAGAAAATCATACTGGTACATAATGCACATACATAATATACATCTGTTTATATCCATCCATATGTCTTATGTTTTGCCTATCTTTTCTATCAGTTCATACTTAAATCTGCCCTATGTTTGGGTGAACGCACAAATAATATCCAAACAAAATATGACATGGGAAAATGGACAATGAACAAAAGGTTAGAAAAAAGAAATAACGCCCCTGAAATAAGAATATATAGAATAATATGGGCCCACCATGGAAAGAGAAGAAAGAAATAAAGAAGTCCTAGAAAAGCAAGGAATTAAAAGAAAAAAATAAGGAATGAGATTAAATACTGTGGTCATATAAAACAGTCATAACCCCTGGCTGAAAACTAAAGATGAATAAAAAGTTGAAGGCAAATGGACTATAAGTGAGAAGATAACATGAAGCGATGAACAGGAAAGGGTCAATTAGTGTACCATCAAGACACGACAGAGGACATTGGAGATCCACTGCAACCAACATGCAATGCTAATTTGGCAGCTGATGTGATCTGATCTGACCTTATATCATGCTTCTGCCTCTCTGTATCTATCCCTATGTCTTAAAGTCTTATAGTCTATCTGCTCAGTGGCTGGTCTATCAATTCCTCTATATTGTAGCCCCTAATGCCCCTCCCTTCCAATTTTGCCTCTTGCAGTATGCATTAAATGGGTGGACTGTGCTTTCCATGAGGTAATTTTTTCTCTCCTTACCCTTCTTGATTTTGTTCATCTGACTAGCACCATTCTTATCCTACAGAATTTTTTTTTCTCAGGTATTATGGTCTGCATGTACAATTCCACGCTTTCTGTCTTAACTTCTTGAAATCTGCCCAACAACAATGCAAGTTCACATTTTTCTTGGATTTTTTTTCATAAGCTTCATCATTTGATGTTTTGTACCCACTCACTCTTGCCAAGTATGTTATAAATGGTACCTAAAGATGCTTATGTACAGGGTCAGAAACTTCATCATGTAATACACTACTACAGTACCCACTACTGCAACAACATATGAAATGTTTAGGAAGCTGAATGCAGCGGTGCAGCCATGTTCCTTAAGAAGCCAAGTAATGACAAGAAGAAGTTTATGTTAACTCTTTCTGTCTATCTGCTTAGTGGCTGGTACATTGATTCCTCTATCTTGTAGCTTCCAATGCCCCCTCCCATTTGAATTCCTTGCAGTATGCATTAAATGGGTTGACTGTTTCCAATTTGTTTTTGTTTTTTTCCACAGAGGCTGAAGAATATTCTGAGATTTAGTCTTAAATGCAACAATAAAGTTCACTTTATGTCAAAAGTGCACACTTGATTAAATAATTAGTCAGACTATAACCAAACAGACATACCAGGAAGCCACTGGGAAAATAATTTACCATATTGTGTGTGGCACACCATACAGCTAATGGGGTAGAAAAAGTTAAAGGTAAATAATTTATGACTAGTTCTGTATTGTTGTATTTTACCCACAAGTAAAAGCACAGAAAGACTACCATCAACATTATTATTTAGGAATACAAAATTGTACCTGTAGTGCCTCCAAACAAATCCTTCCAGGATAGCGACTACCCTTCATGTTCCATGTGCACAGATAGTTGTGCCCCTTGCCATCACTATGGCCTTCACATGCAGCAGCAACTGAGGTGATGGCTCCGGCCACAGCCTGGGCCTTACCATTAGCAAACTGGAAACTGCTGGACTGCTCATCTTCTGCATCTTCTCCTGAGCTGAGAGACCGACTCCCTGTGGTTAAAATAAACGTGCTTCATGACTACTTCAGCCATTAGTCATAGGACAAAGAATTTCATAGAATGACTAGAGGATAAAAAGTCAGAAGGATGTGGAGAGTGTACAGCTGTGGTTCTCAAAGCATACCAAGATGTACAAGGGGTGCCTTGGACAATTACTCCAAAATGACCACTTTTCATTTCCTTAGCTTTTAGTAAAAAAATTTATCAGCTAACTGTGAAGTAATTTAGATTCTAAATAATATATACATATTTATAATATTCCTATTTCTATTATTACGAGGAGAGAGGGAATGGTAGAGTTTTTAAAAAAACCAAAAGTCTGAAAACTGTTAGACAGGCTAAATTTATACTGGACTGTTGGAAGGTCAACTTTCTGTAAAGGAAGATTATGGGCAGCTTTCATATGAACACCTGTGTATGGCAGCCTTTGATGAGTGCAAAGAGCTGTGAGAGATATACAAGATATCTCCATGTGAGAGATTTACAAGATATGTCCATGTGAGAGATATACAAGATATCTCCATGTGAGAGATGGAAAGACCCTGAACTGCTGTCATGTGATAGAAGGACTTGACATATGATGACAAAGACATGGAAAGACCTTGAGATGATGTCATGTGACAGAAGGACTTGACATAGATTTGTTAAAGGCCTATGCTCCTTGCCAAGCTGAAGGACAATGTATGATAAATTAATATGTTTATGAACAGCGCCTTATTTTTTAAAGAGTTCACACGATGAACACCACCACCATCCAAGTTTATACTTTCAGTAAAGAATAACAGAAAGACATGAACAAATATAATTCTCACAGCAAAGAGTAACAGAAGGTGTGGATAAAAATGCTGAAAGCATAAAGATTAACAAAAAGAGATGGACAAGTAGCAAGCCAGAAGCAAGAAACTAATTCCTTGATTGGATTGTTTTTTTTGTTTTAAGGACCATTTTCATTGCACACGGACAACTCCATCAGTGCTCTGATCTCCTCCCTTAGATCACACAAGGAGGATCTCAGCACAGTGCATGAACTCCGTAGCACCGGCAAGAATCCCAATGTGTGTATACAGGAATGACACATTCTATAAATATTTTTGTGACGGGTAGCTTTTTCTAATTTTGTAAATTTTGCTAGGGTAGTGGTCATATGACCTACTCTTGACAATTTCGAACTGCTGAGGGATTTTTAATGTGCACAACTTGCACACGGGACCTCCTTTTTCTTCTGCCCTTAATCGAGAAGGCTAGGCATTCAATCTCACAACCCAGGAGATCAGTGAGGAGTAAGATATTATTAGGACCCACTGATTCTGAAAAAAATTACCATCAAATATATTCCCTGTACTGGGATTGAACCCAGTACCTTTAGAATTTGAGGTGGATGCCATACCTTAGCCACTTTGTCCCTCATGAAAATGGAGAGAGAAGATATGGCGCAATTTTGTTGAGAAGGTTAACACCTGTGATAAATTATAAAGCATCTGCACCACAGAAACTAAATTGATAAACAAACCTAATTTATCTGCATGTGAAGATGCTTGGGACACATATGAAGACTCACTTTCTGTTGTGGAAAACTTGCCTGAAATCAACATAACAAATGTAGACATTTAATTTTTTTTAATATTCATGGATTAACGTAAAAGTATAAATGAAAAAAAAAAAAAAAAAGACTATTCACAGAATTTTAAATAAAAATCTCTAGTATAACAAGTCCAAAAACAAAACTATTCCTTCTTGATCCTATTTATCAGTCCCCATTAACTCTTACTATCTGGCAAGCCCCATGAAGAGGCGCGGTTTTAGTACCAATTTTACGGCTCGCCAGTTCACAGGGCTTTTTACATGAAGTCTCTATTAGCAAAGAGTTAATGAAAAATTGTCGGTTTTATCCAATCCAACATTTAAAGTCACTTCCTGTATTCAATCTGTTTACAAATATTAGCGTGGTTATCGTTTTGATGAGTTATTAAGTTCGATTTTTAGTGTTTTGTTAGGCTGTTGATCGTAAACAATCTTGTTCTAACCAAAATGGCTTCATCTTCAAACGATTGTAAGCAAAGCTTATCGGCGGTGCAAGTAGCACGACTTATTTCTTCTTGGATCGAACATGAGGATGATCAGTTATCGAGTGAAGGTTACAGTTCAGATTCAGAATATATCTTGCCCAGCGAAGATATATGTAATCCAAACACTGAATCAGATGAGAAGGGGGCGTTTCCCCTAGCTTGTTCTGTCAGTAGTACTAGCACTAGAAATGCCAGGCCAGTGAAAAGACAACAAGGAAAAGGTAAAGCTCCCATGAAGAAAAGACTAAGAGAAGATACATCTAGATCAACCCATAAAGAAGCAGAATCCACAAGTACTGATGGTTATACAAGTACAATGAATGAGGAAATTAGGTGGAATGAAGTTGATGCTGGCTCAACACAAAATGCTTTCCGTTTTGTACCGCCTCATGCTAGGATTACAGGTGTGAATCCAAATATTATACCTGATGATTCTTCTGCATTTTATTGTCTCAAAGCTCTTTTAACTAATGAGATTATAGATGAGCTTACTGTTTCTATAAATGAATATATTGCCTCATATACTGACTCTGTCAGTCAAATTCAGAAACGGCGACAAAAAGATCTGTCTATCAAAACTGGTATCCAGTTACATCTCCAGAACTGTGCAAGTTTTTTGCTGTGATAATAGCAATGGGAATTGTGAAAAAACCAGCCATTAGTGATTATTGGTCTAATGAAGGCTTTATGCAAACTCCCTGGTACAGACAGATGTTTATACGGGATAGGTTTCAGATGTTATATCACACGATGTTTCATGTGTGATGTAGATGCCCAAGGTAAAGCAAAGATCGAACCATTTCTACAGAAAATGTTATCTAGATTCCAGGAAGCATTTTACCCTTACAAGGAGCTGTCTTTGGATGAAATGGTAATTGGGTGGAAAGGCAGATGGGCTCACAAAATGTTCAATCCAAAAAAACCATGCATTCTTGTTTCAAGTTGCGCAACAGTGGAAAGCAAGGACATCACCAATCGCTTTGGTGAAACAAAAAATAAACCACTGATGATTGATTATTACAATCAACACATGAATGAATGGATGTGACACAGTGGACCAAAGCATTGAAACATATGGCACATTTAGCAGAAGAACAAGAAAAAAATTTTCTTCTGGATTTTTGAAATAGCTCAGCTCAATGCGTATAAATTATTTGCACTGTCAAGAACAACAAATGCCAAAAAACAGTGCCTTCTTCAATTTAAACGGCAACTTGTCAATGAGCTCTCTCTTGTTGCTGCTGTGGATTTCCAGCAAATTTCTCCCAGGATTGGACATGGCAATTTAGTGAACAATCCAGTCAACAGACTAGGAGGAACAAACCATTTAATTACTTACTTAGTCGTTCCCCTTCTACCGTGAGGTATAGAGGTTTGGAAGAGAGAGCGCCAGACTATCCTATCGGCTGTCTTCCTCCTGGCCTGGTTCCATTCTAGTCCTTGGTCCTTCAAAGATTGTCTAATGTTGTCCTCCCAGCGGACTCTGACCATTTAATTAAAAAATTCAAATCTCATCGCAACTGTGTCGTTTGCAGCACCCCTCAAGTAATGGTCAGGACATCCTTTTATTGTGAAGGATGCACAAATAATCCCCATCTACATCCAAATAACTGTTTTGCTGCTTATAGTGAAAGAAAATAGTTTGTGGTAAATATCAGTTGTGTATAAAGTGTGTACATAGTTTATTTTCGTCATGATTTTTCAATATGTGACCTGAACATTTCAAAAGGAAACATTTTTATTTAGTATTCAAAACAAGTGAAACTAGTCTGTGTTCCGTATAATTGGATGAAAGTGGTTCTAGGAGTTCCAGGCTTCCAAAGTGGATTATTTGTGTGGGTAAGTACAACTTTTTTCCAAATTTTTTAATATTTTAAAATTGTTCTGCACTCATTACTGTATATGTTGCATGCATGTTTAACACCACTTAACAATTAAGTTAGGTGCATGTCAACGGGGTTTCATTTCTCTATATTTATAAATATAACACTTCATGTTATCATTATAAATAAATTATTTAATGCAAAATCAGTAACGGTAGTCATGTCTGTGAATAAAGGTTAAAATATCTGTGCGCTTTATCTAAATATACCAAAAAAATTCAAATTGTGATAAAAACTTTATTTGTGCTCAGAAACAACTCCAACTTTCCTACATTATGTGAAAATGGATGTACTTTAAAATGAAAGTAGGTTTAGGGGTAGAAGTTTACCAGAATTAATTATACATATTGATAAGTACAATTTGTTTCTCAATTTAAACATTTTTCTGCACTCATTACTGCATATGTTGCATGCATGTTTAACACCACTTAACAATTAAGTTAAGTGCATGTCATAGATGTTTCATTTTTCTACATTTTAATATATAACACTTTATGTTATCATTATAAATAAGTTACTTAATGCAAAATCAGTAACAGTAGTCATGTCTGTAAATAAAGGTTAAAATATTTGTGCGCTTTATCTAAATATACCAAAAAAATTCAAATTGTGATAAAAACTTTATTTGTGCTCAGAAACAACTCCAACTTTCCTACATTATGTGAAAATGGATGTACTTTAAAATGAAAGTAGGTTTAGGGGTTGAAGTTTACCAGAATTAATTATACATATTGATAAGTACAATTTGTTTCTCATTTTTTTTCAATTTAAACATTTTTCTGCACTCATTACTGCATATGTTGCATGCACGTTTAACACCACTTAACAATTAAGTTAAGTGCATGTCATAGATGTTTCATTTTTCTACATTTTAATATATAACACTTTATGTTATCATTATAAATAAGTTACTTAATGCAAAATCAGTAAAGGCAGTCATGTCTAAAAATGTACTCTCTGAAATCAGCTCGTAAAAACACGGTTTTTGAGCACGTATACTAAGAGTTAAGCTAAAGTCTTGAATCAAATCTTTCCTGGGTAGTCCGATAAGTTTTTCTATTTCTGATTTATGTCTACCATTTTTTATTGCTATTTGTGTTGTATCTGACTACAGTACCCATAATTTTCTTTTTTGTATCCACTGTGTAACTCTCATTCGCCTTGCTCCCTGATGAAGGCCTGCAGGGCTGAGGCATAGGCTTAATTTTGTCTTTGTCATTATATAATTCTATCTCTTACATTTATATGTAATTCATAAGCCATGTAATCCATAAGCTATGCAATTCATAATCAGACAAGTGACAATGGAAAAAAAGATGAGATGAAAACACTGGAAATAGATAGGCTACGCCAGGGGTCGGGAACCTTTCCATGACAAAAAGCCAAATATTTAATTTTGTCTTCATTTTAAAAAAAATTGAAGTCACATGAAAAAAAAACCACATGGTATGCCTCATTCAATAATATATATATATATATATATATATATATATAATAAAATTTAAATAATAAACACTTACTTACTTAGTCATTCCCCTTCTACCGTGAGGTGTAGAGGTATTAATAAACACAATTTTTCAAATGACCAAAATAAGTTTTTCACAATAAGTAATACAATTTTTTCAGTAACAAATATTGAGATAAGATGTAACATAATAATAAAATAAAATATACAAATGAAAAGTAAGGAAATTTAATGAGACTTTTGCTGTTGGATTTCCTTGCAAAGTTGGTCAATATTTGGTGAATAATCTGTTGTTTTCATTTTCAAACATGACTGGAGACTCACGTCATTCAATTGGCTTCTTAATTTGCTTTTGATATAATTCATGTTGGAAAATAATTGTTCACAAAAACATATGTTCTTTTAATGCTGGTAAGTGTAATAATTTGCCAGTTTCAATGTCTCTAGCAAACAAAGACAGCTTGTGCTCAAATGAAAGCACTTCTTCCATGAGAAAAATAGCGGTATTGCCCTTTCCTTGGAGTTTTTTTATTTAAAGTGTTCAAGTGAGAAGTCATGTCCAGAATGAAGTAGAATTTCTGTAACCAATCAGGGTTTTATCTCAGAATATTCAAGTTTCTTCTCTTTCAGCCATGTCTTTACTTCATTAAGACAAGCAGCAAACCTCTTCAGAGCCTTGCTTCTAGATAACCACCGTTCCTTGTTATGCAAAAGCAGAGTATTCATGACTGACTTCTTGGAGAAACTCACAAAACTGTCGGTGATTCAGATTACTTGCCATTTTTTGGTTTACAATCTAACTACTAATTCCATTACCTGCAACATTTCTTCTGGGAAGGTTTGTGCACAGAGAGCTTCTTGGTGAATAATGCAGTGAAAAGAAATCACATTATGGTTTATACTTTTTTTAAAATAAAGTAATTAAACCCTTTTCTCTCCTCTCATGCTCGGAGCTCCATCTGTAGCAACGGATATGATTTTGTTGATATCTATTTCTTTCTTTTGCAAGCATTCAGATACTGCAGTTGCAATATCTTCTCCCCGAGTCTGTCCCCTGAGTGGCAGTAGTTCAATCAACATATCTTGTGGTCCTTTAGAGTTTACATATCTGCAAATGAGAGCAACTTGTCATCCACGTCACAAGACTCATCACATGACAGAGTATCCTGATGCTGATTTAATGTATTCAATTTGCTGGCTAGTGGCCATCCTCACTGATCTTTCTTTTATAGTCCTTGCAGACAGTGGCAAGTCTTTAATTATTTTTTCAAAATTTCACTTTTGGTTTGAACATTTTTAAAAAGATGCTCAGATATTTTAATAAAACATTCTTTCAACACTAATAAGAGTTAAGTAGCCAAGAGCAGCACGAGATGGCTTAAAGAGCCACGGGTTCCCGACCCCTGGGCTACACACTGAAGAAACCTGCCGATAGCATTACAAGCCAGTCCTTTTTCTGGAATCCCCCGGATACGAGAGGCAGAGGGAGACCAAAACACACGGAGAAGAGAACCATAGACAGAAATAAAAATAATAAGGAAAACATGGAAAGACCTTCAGCGGATGGCACGGGGCGGAAAGACATGTCATACATTTTTGTTAAAGGTCATGCTCCTTAGGAAGCTAAAGGGTGATAAAGAAACAAATAAGCAGCAAATTTGTAAGTTTATAAACACCAAATACACCTACCCTGTGACCAAACACCAGATACACCTACCCTGTGACCAAACACCAAATACACCTACCCTGTGACCAAACACCAAATACACGTACCCTGTGACCAAACACCAAATACACGTACCCTGTGACCAAACACCAGATACACCTACCCTGTGACCCACCATCGAAGGAGAGAAAATAAGCATCTTTGTGTGGCCCACATTTGACAGTGATATCTGCAGTGGTTGCAGATGAGCGACTGCCACTCAAACTGGTGGTGGCTGTCACTTCTGGATCAGTACCTTCTAGGTGTCGAGACAGACTATCAGTAGACAAATTCTGATCCTGTAACATGACGGCAAAGACTATCAGTCGATAAATTCTTATACTGCAACAAAACAGTACAGACTATAAGCACGTTTCCTACTTTTAAAATGTTTTAGAGTGCACTGGATTTATTTGAGATTTATATATATATATATATTGCTCAGTGCAGTTACCCGGGGTCTAATGAGATAAAGAAAGGATAGGACTAGCCATACAAGGTGACTAACATGAGGTTGTTCATGGAACTGGCAACCTCACCATGTAAGATAAAGTGCCATAGAAACCCCTGGTGCAGGAGCATGTGAATGTTTGGTGCAGGCTCCCTCTAAGTGGTGGCTCCATGCTCCATAAGGGACAGAAAGGAAAATTAATGAATGAATTTATAATGATGTTTTCTTATTATAAGATATTTTCTCAAAAATATTTATGTTTCATCATCATCATCAGTTGCCATCTCCACAACGAAGGTTGGCTGTAATGGATCTCCAACGTCTTCTATCTCTTGTCTTGGTGGTGCACTCTGATAGACTCTTTCCTGTCCATCTCTTGATGTTATCTTCCCACTTATAGCGCTGTCTTCCCCTTGCACGTTTGCCTTCAACTCTCCCTTCTGTTATGGTCTTCTGCAAGGTGTTATGCCTTTTTATGTGGCCAAAGTATTTTAGCTGCCGAACTTTGACCTCCCTCATTAGTTCTCTTTTCATACCTAGATTTTCTAGGACCTCCTTATTTGTTTTCATCTCTTTCCATGAGATACGCCACATTCTTCTCTATATCCACATTTCAAGAGCCTCAATTCTTTCTTCCAAATGCTTATTCATCTTCCATGTTTCTGCACCATACAGAAATGCAGAATATATATAACACTTTATGATTCTCAGTTTTAATTTGTGAGATAACTGTTTGGATGTCAGTATATGTTTCATGTTGTTGAATGTAGCTTTGGCCATTCCTATTCTCTTCTTGATTTCTGTTTCACATCTGCCATCTTCTGTTATTATATGACTAAGATATACGTAGCTCTTGACTTGTTCCAGGATTTTATGTTTACTGCTTGTTTAAAAAAAAAACTGGTATCAACTTTGGTGCCTGGATAAAATCTAAACACTGCTTGGCTCCATGCTCCATCAGGAGCACAACAGAAGATAATAACGATGATTTGTAACCAATCTACTGGTCAAACAGGGCAGTATTTAAAATTACGTTTACTAGCCGGTTTATTTGTCCAGCACAGCAATATTTTGACACTTGAGTTTTCTAACCAGTGTCAGACAAACAATTCAGCACTTAAATTTCTACCTATACCTTATTCTCCTCACTCCAATCAACATGACTAATAAATTTGACATCCTCCTCCTCTCAGCATAAACTTAACCTGCATCTCTTTTCATAACAAGCAAGACAATCTTCCACTCTTACCTGTGAGTTAGCTACAGGTGGTGTAAACAAGGGCTCGTTTCCAGCCAAGTCAAGCATATCACTGGAGCACATCATTTCTCTCTCAGAGGACGATACATCCATCGATGTCCGGCTACCTGATCCCGATACTTCTGACTCACAGGGGCCAGAGCACAGATCTTCATTCTGTTGAACAATGATATATTCTGTCAGTTTAACTAGATGATTCTTTGAACTTGCCCAGTGTTGTTGCAGGGGCAGGGTTCTTTCAGGAGACAGAGAAAAAAAAAAGGATTACAGCTTCGTCATGACTGTCATAAGGTGACTAATTTGAGGTTGTCCTCATGACTGTTATAAGGTGACTAATTTGAGGTTGTCCTCATGACTGTCGTAAGGTGACTAATTTGAGGTTGTCCTCAGGACTGTTGTAAGGTGACTAATTTGAGGTTGTCCTCATGACTGTCATAAGGTGACTAATTTGAGGTTGTCCTCAGGACTGTTGTAAGGTGACTAATTTGAGGTTGTCCTCATGACTGTCATAAGGTGACTAATTTGAGGTTGTCCTCATGACTGTCGTAAGGTGACTAATTTGAGGTTATCCTCATGACTGTTGTAAGGTGACTAATTTGAGGTTGTCCTCAGGACTGTCATAAGGTGACTAATTTGAGGTTGTCCTCATGACTGTCATAAGGTGACTAATTTGAGGTTGCCCTCATGACTGTCGTAAGGTGACTAATTTGAGGTTGTCCTCATGACTGTCATAAGGTGACTAATTTGAGGTGGTCCTCAGGACTGTCATAAGGTGACTAATTTGAGGTGGTCCTCAGGACTGTCTTAAGGTGACTAATTTGAGATTGTCCTCAGGACTGTCGTAAGGTGACTAATTTGAGGTGGTCCTCAGGACTGTTGTAAGGTGACTAATTTGAGGTGGTCCTCAGGACTGTCGTAAGGTGACTAATTTGAGGTGGTCCTCAGGACCGTCATAAGGTGACTAATTTGAGGTTGTCCTCAGGACTGTTGTAAGGTAACTAATTTGAGGTTGTCTTCAGGACTGCTGTAAGGTGACTAATTTGAGGTTGTCCTCAGGACTGTCGTAAGGTGAATAATTTGAGGTTGTCCTCAGGACTGCCATAAGGTGACTAATTTGAGGTTGTCCTCAGGACTGTCGTAAGGTGACTAATTTGAGGTTGTCCTCAGGACTGCCGTAATGTGTCTAATTTAAGGTTGTCCTCAGGACTGCTGTAATGTGTCTAATTTAAGGTTGTCCTCAGGACTGTCGTAAGGTGACTAATTTGAGGTTGTCCTCAGGACTGTTGTAAGGTGACTAATTTGAGGTTGTCCTCAGGACTGTCGTAAGGTGACTAATTTGAGGTTGTCCTCATGACTGTCATGAGGTGACTAATTTGAGGTTGCCCTCATGACTGTCGTAAGGTGACTAATTTGAGGTTGTCCTCATGACTGTCATAAGGTGACTAATTTGAGGTGGTCCTCAGGACTGTCATAAGGTGACTAATTTGAGGTGGTCCTCAGGACTGTCTTAAGGTGACTAATTTGAGATTGTCCTCAGGACTGTCGTAAGGTGACTAATTTGAGGTGGTCCTCAGGACTGTCGTAAGGTGACTAGTTTGAGGTTGTCCTCAGGACTGTCATAAGGTGACTAATTTGAGGTTATGATTGAGGCTGGCAACCTCATGAAGTTAAAAAAAAAATTCCTACAGAAAGTACTGCACAAATCTTCACTCTGTTGAACAATGATAAATTCTATCAGTTTCACTAGATGATTCTTTGAATTTGCCCTGTGAAATTTTCCTATCTTTGAGGAGACATAGAAAGAATAGTACTAAAGCCACCTCAGGCCTGTTGTAAGGTCACTAACTTGAGGCTGTGTGCATAAGGCTGGCAACCTCATCAAGTAAAAAGTAACTGCAACAGAAACCATGGCTGCAGAAACATGTGCTTTATTGCAGGTTTCCTTCAAGGGACTAGCCACAGTTGTTGCTTCATACTCCATGAAGAGTTAAAAGGAAGATGATGATTGTATAAACTTATTTCCCTCCACACAGTAACTACACAGCAGGCAATGTGCTTTTCTACGAACATCACACTTGCATTAACGACATCAGCCACTTCCATCTACGGGTTTAATAATTTGTGTTTATTTTACTTAGTTCTTGCTTCTTTTCCCTTCGGTTTTCATCCATATGTTCCTGAAAAAGGCCTTGTTGCTACAGCATAGGCACTTTTCTTTACCTTTATCATCAGTTACACATTGTAGAAGGTCATACTGCCACTCGCCTTGCCTCAATCATAAGGGAAAAAAAGGTTTAGTTCAACTGTCAGGTCAGCCTCACTGTGGCTCAGTAACATGTAGGACAAACAAGAATAATAACCAAGACGTTCCACATATTCATAATATAAGTGCCTGTACAGAACAGGAAGGATTAAAATGGTATGACAGGACCATCGATATGAAATTTATGGACAGAACCAGACAAATACCAGTGGTGAGGAAAATACAAACTTGAAGACCCTGTGGAGAAAAGATATGGAGGCATAATAAATAAGACATGGAAGAACTTTAGCAGATTCCCAATGACAGTAGGGCTTGGAGAGAACTAGTTGAAAGGCTATGCCCCATTGGAAACCAGACTCAAAGAATGAGCTTCAGTGATAATTACCTGTAGAAATGAGTCCTTCAAAGCTCCAAATCCTGAGCAGCTTCCATTCAAAGAATGTGGCAACAGGGCCTGACGATTGCCAGAAGTATTTCCTCGAGGTCCTTGAGTTTGGAAACCTGCTCCAAACAAATTACAAAATGTTGAGATCATTCAATCATATAAACATCACTGAATGCTGAACATAAATTAGTTGAAAAGAAAGATTAAATTTACTGAACATGCAATGTAACAGAATAATAGGATTAGAAATTGTATGACATGGTCTCCAACGTGGAACTGATGATGAGAAACCGACAAGTACCAGTGGATCAAGAACAGAGAAAATGACATTGGCAATGGATTGGACACACACTGTAGAAACCTGCTGATAGAATTACCAAGCAGTCCTTGTTCTGAAACCCCCAGGGTAAGAGAAATTGAGGCAGACCAAAAAACACATGGAGAAGAGAACTGGAGACAAAAATGAAAATGATGAGGTAGACATGAAAAGACCTTGAGCTGATGTCACATGACAGGAGGATTGAGCTGATGTCACATGACAGGAGGATTGAGCTCGTGTCTGTTGGACTATGCTCCTTGGATAGCTAAAGGGTATTGACTGATTAACTCTTAGTATACGAGCTGCCTTTCATGACTACCATTACAGATTTTGCAATAAATAATTTATTTATAAAGATAACATAAGTGTTATATATCAAAATGTGAAGAAATGAAACCCCTACATCATGCACGTAACTAAATTGATCAGTGGTTTGAAACATGCATTCAGCTATACATTTTTGCTATTGACGGGGATCGATCATCGGCCTCTCTAGGAGGCCGCTCGTATACTAAGAGTTAACTGATTGATCCAGTGACAGAAAACATCGGCCCCATTGACTGATCATGTGACAACGAGCAAACAAACTTTATTTTCAAAGGGTTGAGAATTGGGCACACAGGCTCATCTAACATTCTGCCCTTCCTTTCTCTTATCTTTTATAACTGAATTCGTTTTATTCTCACATGCATTTTACATAGCAATTTAAATGACAGAAAATATCAGCCCCACTCATTTACTACAGGGAAAGAGAAAGAGAACAAGAAGAAGAATGAATGCAAAATATAGACAACATAAAAGCAAAGGCAGAATTATAGCGGGGAAGTAAAACTGCACAAATGAATGGCAAGCTTAGAAATACAAAACTTTATGACTTGCCTTATTCCCTTAGACTATGATGCATTAATCTCTGCTACATTATTTCAAAATTCTTTATATCATACCATCTTCTTCACTTTATCTAGTGTATATTCATTCTAAAAATCTCTTCTACTGATCTACTCTATAAATCCTGGGTCTCCCAGGAAACAATAATGATGAAAAGTAAAAATGTTTTAAAAACTTATAACTACACAGCTGGTCACATATCAAAAAGTTCTCTTTATAAATTAACATAGATTTTTATCACTTTGTATACAAAGATGTGTAAAGAATCTTACACGGGAAAAAATAAGCAATCAAATAGCCTTATCAAGTACATTTTTTTTTTAGTAAATGAAAGGAAGGATGGAACATTAGAAGAAACTTCTAAATAGACCAGCTCCAAAGATCCCAGTCATCCAACCAGAAGAAAAAGAGCTATATGCTAAATGTGAAAACCCAAATAAGGAAGATATTAAGAAAGCCATCCAGATGGCCTTCCAGCCCAAGCTGTCAAATCAGACACTGACACTTCTACAGAAATATTATCCAAATTACATAGTAAAATCTGGGAGAGAGAAGAAATACCAGCAGGCTGGAAGGAAGGATATCTGGTCAAGTTGCTAAACAAGTAAAAATGTGCAAAAGAGCAAAAATCAAAAGAAATAATGTTACAATCAGTGCCAGGTAAAATATGAAACAGGATCTTCCTGGGGAGATTTAAAAAGGCAATATACAGATAGTTAAGAGATGAACAAGCAGGTTTTCAAGAAATTACAAGTTACAGAAAGTTAATTCTTTAAGTCCCAATCAACGTTATATCGGTTTTCCGGTTCGACCTGTTTGACCCGATCAAAGTTATATCGTATTTCATATCTTTTGCTCCTTTCTAGAACTGTTTTCCAATTTTAACAACCCAAAACATCATTTCCCACAGGAAGACCTTTCTACTAAATACCTCGTGTGTTTAAGAGAGAACGTGTTTTTGTGGTTTGATATTAATTTAAGATTTGTTAAGCACATATTTTATAAAATCAAATGGCCACGCCCACTGCTTCTGGTAGACCTCTGAATTAACTTCAGAGCAAGCTAGAAAGTTATTTGAAGAAATTCTAGATAGTGATAATAATTCAGATTGTAGTATTTATAAGAAATTCTAGATAGTGATAATAATTCAGATTGTAGTATTTATAAGAAATTCTAGATAGTGATAATAATTCAGATTGTAGTATTTATTCACAGAATAGTGAAGCAGGAGCCTAATAAGGAGTCCTCAGAAACCAAGGATGATAATGGAAGGTCTGATGTCGATAATGAAACTATGGATGCAAGAGCATGTAATCAGACTGTAATAAGTTCATATAATATGTCATGATAAAGTAATGTTTATACATAGGCCTAGTGTAAATATATTTGTGAGTGACCTTATGTGATTTCCTATGGATTACACATCATCTTCAGAAGAGGAGCAGCTCAGCAAGGTAAGAATATATATTTCCTCTTTTTTTTTTACAACCATGTGACCTGTTGTTGTAATCTGTGAAATTAACAATGTCCCGAGTGTTTATTGACTAAAAATGATTGTACTTTGATAGAATACTTCTTTTTGTGACATTTTGAAACTTTACCCTGGATATTCTCCTGGGGAACAATTCTAGAAGAATTTGATTGAATACTTTTGCTCTAATTTTTCACAGGCTTATTCTTTCAGCCTCCATTTTACCTTGGATAACTAATAATTTTTCAATGAATGCTTTTATACTTGTAGAACTAGAGTAAAGTACATCCATTTACCTTCAGTTTCATATACAACAACAAAGTTATTTATGCATATGAACATTTTTAAAAATTATTTCTAAACAACAACAATAAAAACACACTAGGGTGGCCATTTTTGTTTGGGCCAAACCCACTTTTTTTATTGGGACTGAAAGAGTTAAGAGACGAACAAGCAGGTTTTCAAGAAATTACAAGTTACAGGCAGTTAAGAGACAAACAAGCAGGTTTTCAAGAAATTACAAGTTACAGACAGTTAAGAGACAAACAAGCAGGTTTTCAAGAAATTACAAATAAATAAGAGACGAGCAAGCAGGTTTTCAAGAAATTACAAGTTACAAGCTTTCATAAATGGACACCTGTGCAGAACAGAAGGATTAAAATGGTATGACAAAATCACCAACGTGGAACTCATCGAAAAATCAAATTAATACCAGTGGAACAAGAGGTGAGGAAAAGATGTTGGTACTGGACAGGACACACACTGAGGAAACCAGCTGATAGCATTACAAAGCAGTTCTTGTTCTGGAATCCACAAGAGTAAGATAAATAGAAGGTGATCCAAAAATTAAAAAGGGTTTAATGAAGATGTGGAAAGATCTTGACGGGATGGCACAGGATTGGAATGCTTGATGTGAACTTGCTGCATACCAATTCTATAGAAGGAGCTAAGAGGTCATGAATGAATGAATTGTTCACTTTATACAACTATCAACATTGTGAGCTCTATCTTAAGTAGCCATTTACAGACAGAGATGATCTGGACTAATGCTCAAGCATAAATGTGTACTGATTACCCTGTCACTTTTCTTACCTGGTGCCAGGGAGTCTGCCAGACTAAATGCACAAGAGCCCTGAAGAATGACCCCAACTGAAGTGTGGAGGTTGTCATCAACAATGAAATCCTCATCAAAGAAATAGCCATTTGAGGACCCATCATCTTGGGAGGTGGGCTGCTCCTGACTTTGGTCCAAGCTGTCGCTGTTATCCATACTGATGAATGAACTGATTTCTTTTCTGGGTGGAAACTCTGAGTTTTCCTGCCCAATATCAGCGATGATACCCCTTGCTGATGAAGAGTGATGTTTGCTAATAGCCCCATATCTTGGTGAAGATTTAGGAGAATATGTGCCTCCAGCCACATCACCTGTCCCACTAACTGGTTTACGTTTTGAGCAAGCATCTACATTTTCAGCATTAGCATATTCACATATAGCTATGTCATGACGACTTCCATGTGGGGGCATATTTCTGGAAGACTCTAGAATCTGTTCAGATATTCCAGTGTTCCTACAAGCAGCATCATTCTCATCAGCTTTTATACCATCGATACTTAAGCCAGAGTGAACTACATCTTGACCAGCAAGAACTGTCTTTTGCACATTTCTTCCAGAAGCATTTACGCAACTCTCATCCCCACTGAGCTTAGACTCTGGCTTTGTCTTCTCGTCAGTCTTTTTCTTTGGTCTATGCTTGATAGTGCCAGAATGGTCACTTTCTTCAGACACTGAACCATCCATCCCTTCCCTTGACTCACTGTGGACTTCATTGGAGAAATATCCACTTTCTGGTCTAGAACGTCTGTCAAGGAGTGCACCAGAAGTGCTCTCAATTTTAGACTCTGTTGGTGATATATCTTTCCAGGTGGTTAGATGATCTTGACTAGAAACTTTTGTCAAGTCTCCACCTTCATTTATTTTATAACGACTGGCAAATGTCATTTTGTCAAAGTGCTCAGAATCTGTATCTGAAGTATTGTCCTGGCCAGGTTTCATCCGTTTTGGGCTGCATGCCTCAAAAGATGACGATGATGAGGAAGAGGTTGACGATTTCTTGAGAATAGCTGGCAGACTGCCATTTTTTACGCCAGGTGTTGCTTTATGAGTTACTCGTGGGCTTTTGGTTAATACATTTTGTTTCCTTGTATTGTTCTTGTCACCAGAAATGTGATTAAACCCATGACCTGCTAGAGTCCCAGGGCTTCTTGTGGCATCACAATGTTTTAGGGCCATATTTACTGGACTGTGAAGGTTTGTTACTTTGGGCTGACCCTCTGTAATGTCATTCTTTCCACGATATTCAGTATCTGCTCCACCGGTTCCTTGTTCCCTTACAGGTGATGAGACTGGGGATGTTGATTCTTGTTTAGGAGATAATTCTTTTCTGTTTGTAGCCTCCCCTAAAGTTAGATAGTAAAAAAAAAT
Organism: Oreohelix idahoensis; assembly: GCA_024509875.1. Classification (NCBI taxonomy): domain Eukaryota; kingdom Metazoa; phylum Mollusca; class Gastropoda; order Stylommatophora; family Oreohelicidae; genus Oreohelix; species Oreohelix idahoensis. The sequence continues at coordinate 149,036 of JAMPIV010017878.1, forward strand.
TGTTTCAAAACATTACACTGTGATCAGTAAAGGATATTTGCTGCATAATTAGTGAAAGACAGAATTTAAAAATTAAAAAAACTTTTTTTTAACTAGACAAGATTCTTATAAACTGTTATCTTTTTAAACCTTTCATTATACCTATTATGGATTTAGACTAAAACTTGCATGATTTGTTAATGATACAGAATAACCTAACACGATTTTTCACTGTGCTCTGGAAGTAGATAAAAACGGTAAGGTTCTACACAAAAATGCTAATATTCAACTCAAATGCTAAATCAGTCAAAAACAATAATAATCTAAATCAACTTCATTACCTTTTCCATTTGTTTTTTGAGAGTACAGATGCGTAATTTATAGCTGTATTTAATATCATCATTTTCCTCCTTACTTAAAGGAAATGGAAATTCACAGCTGTATTTAATATCCTCATTTTCCTCCTTACTTAAAGGAAATGGAAATTCACAGCTGTATTTAATATCATCATTTTCCTCCTTACTTAAAGGAAATGGAAATTCACAGCTGTATTTAATATCATCATTTTCCTCCTTACTTAAAGGAAATGGAAATTCACAGCTGTTATTTACTATCATCATTTTCCTTTGTTCCCGTTACAGAGCATAGAACCACCACTACATCTGGTACCCTATTGGAAGCCTGCATCAAGCATTCACATGCTCTTGTAGCGGTGGTTTCTAAAGCAATTTGGTTCACATGATGAGATTGCCAACCCCATGCCCAACCTCATATTAGTAGCCTTGTTTGACATGCCTTTGGGTGCAGTAGGCTTATTCTTTTTTGCTTGTCTCTTCAGAGACCCACAGAGACTAAACAGGGCAGTTTTTTTTTTAATGCCAAGAGTGTTATCTGTCCAAACATAAGAGAAAGGAGTGATTAACACATGTCAAACAGTTGTCTGCAAAAACAGAGGACACTGAAATTCAAATAAAATTTAAAAAAAAAAATTAATGTCCATTATTATTTAATCATTCTCCGCTAACCAACCTACAAATCCCTAACTAACAAAATAATTCATCAAATAATTAGGATGCCCTCACCTCTACTGTGAACTCCCTTGCGCTGACCTAGCGCGCCTGTGCCCATTTTAATTACTGGGCCTGGCTCCATAACCAAGGTCAGAGGTTGACTTTGATGTGTCTTTGGTATATCTGACATCATATTGTCCAAGGTGCTGTCTGTGTCACTAGAGATGACCTCGTCAAATGTGCTGTTCCCTCTATCGTTGTCCAGGTTTAATGACCTTCCCTTACTTTTAACAGGAATGGCTGAATGCCTTTGCCATGTCTATAATAATTAAACAAAATAGCAGACTGCAAACAGTTCAGTCAATCAATTTCAACTATTCAAGTATTAGCATTACAATATCCCATGTATTTAATCATCATCATTAACATCATCATCATGTCCTTATCATAATCAAGATCGGGGACATCAATCAATCACTACCTTTCAGCTCCCCATGGAGCACAAGTCTTCAACAACAACAACAAAAACCACCAAGTCTTCAACAATAACAACAAAAACCACCAAGTCTTCAACAACAACAACAAAAACCACCAAGTCTTCAACAACAACAAAAACCCCCAAGTCTTCAACAACAACAACAAAAACCACCAAGTCTTCAACAACAACAACAAAAACCACCAAGTCTTCAACAACAACAACAAAAACCACCAAGTCTTCAACAACAACAAAAACCACCAAGTCTTCCACAACAACAAAAACCACCAAGTCTTCAACAACAAAAACCACCAAGTCTTCAACAACAACAAACAACAACAACAACAAAAACCACCAAGTCTTCAATAACAACAACAACAAAAACCACCAATTCTTCAACAACAACAACAAACAACAACAACAACAAAAACAACAACAAACAACAACAACAAAAACGGTACTTGTGTCTTTATTCACCGGCAGATGTAAATTGTTGAAATTTCGAACCCAAACCGAGCACCGTACTTTTTCTTACATTTTTTTTCTGAAATTCGAGCGAAAAATCTAACACCGTCTCCGCGCGGCAAATCTCTCTCTCAGTCCGCCAAGATTGTGCGCTCTCTCTTTCACTACGGCAATGTACTTGTGCGCTATCTCTTTCTCCACGGCAATGTACTTGTGCGCTCTCTCTTTCACTACGGCAATGTACTTGTGCGCTCTCTCTTTCACTACGGCAATTTATCCATCCGGTTGTGTGGCAGGACATCAAAGGGATTATTCGTCTGGTTGGGTGATGGTGGTGGTAAGAGTCTCTCTTCTGTGGATTGAAGTGACGTCGATTTGTAGCAATGTAATTTATATGGTCCTGTGTAGGGAATGAAACAGCTCGATCGTTCTGTGATCTACATCGATTCGAAGTGTATGGGATTTTGCGAAGGTTGCTTACTCTACATCTTTGCAACCTGGGTTGATCTTGTATAACTAGGTTTACAGTGTTCCTCGTGGGGCTACGTTTTTCCTTAGGAGACTGTGTATTCCAATAGGCTTCTAAAATGATCTCTTGATCAACTATATCTGGGTATTTAAACTGATAATCGATTTCTGGTTGTCTTCGTGTTTGATATTTGCGGGTGTTCTGATAATATTCTGTGCCATCCGTGTATACCATTTCTCTTTTCGGTGCTTCCAGGTATCCTCCGGTCAATTGTTTAGCTTGTTTTGAACTCTCCGTATTTCTCCATGGGGGTATTATGGTGTGTAGAAGCACTGGAACTGAATCTTGGGGGCGGGGGGGGGGGGGGGGGGGGGGGGTAATTGTGTTGTCTGATGCGGGGGCGGGGATTGATGGGTATGACTCTCGCCTGCATTATGTCGGTCAGTGTTACGTTGTTTAGTTTTGTAGGTGTCTGGACAATCATCTTAACAAGACAATTTTGAGAACTACACGTTAAATCGTTGAAAGTATTCAAAGAGAGACATGAAAATAGGTCGTATATCTTTATCATCACTACCCTACAGATCGCAAAGGAGCATGATGATGATGATGATGATGATGATGATGATGAAAAAAAGGTAAAGGTAGTTGCATAGCAGATACTACCGTAAGGGAGTGAAGTGTTAGAGACTTCACTATACTAGGTCCAGCATCGAGAGGTGGGGGGTGACCAGTTCCTTTCATCGCTGCCTTTTCCTTCCCTAACTGAAGGGCAAAGTCAGGTACCCATTCACAGCTGGGACGACTGGAGCATTATGATACAGTGAATCGAACCCGGTACCTTAGCTGCAAGAGACCAGTGCTCTAACCACTCTGTCAATCGGACACTCATTAAAAAAACATGATAACGGATACAAACAGAATGTTAAAAATATGAAGGGGAAAGGGGGGAGGAAGAGATTTGTGACGTCGCGTAACAGTGTTGGCAGAAGTCTTTTTGTTGCGTGTAAAATGTGACAACTCCATGGCCTTGACACTGCGATTGGATTTGCCGAACTGAAGAAAAAGTACGATGCTCCGTTTACCCTCAACATTTCAATAATTTTCATTGCCGGTGAATAAAGACACAAGAACCACAAAAACCACCAAGTCTTCAACAACAACAACAAAAACCACCAAGTCTTCAACAACAACAACAACAACAACCACCAAGTCTTCAACAACAACAACAAACAACAACAACAACCACCACCAAGTCTTCAACAACAACAACAACCACCAAGTCTTCAACAACAACAACAACAACAACCAAGTCTTCAACAACAACAACAAAAACCACCAAGTCTTCAACAACAACAACAAAAACGACCAAGTCTTCAACAACAACAACAAAAACCACCAAGTCTTCAACAACAACAACAACCACCAAGTCTTCAACAACAACAACAAACAACAACAACAACCACCACAAGTCTTCAACAACAACAACAACCACCAAGTCTTCAACAACAACAACAACAACAACCACCAAGTCTTCAACAACAAACAACAACCACCACCAAGTCTTCAACAACAACAACAACCACCAAGTCTTCAACAACAACAACAACAAAAACCACCAAGTCTTCAACAACAACAACAAAAACCACCAAGTCTTCAACAACAACAACAAAAACCACCAAGTCTTCAACAAAAACCACCAAGTCTTCAACAACAACAACCACCACGTCGTCAACAACAACAACAACAACCACCAAGTCTTCCAACAACAACAACCCCCCACCCCCCCACCAAGTCTTCCAACAACAAAAACCCCAAGTCTTCAACAACAACAACAAAAAACCCCCCAAGTCTTCAACAACAACCACCCCCCCCCCCCAGGTCTTCAACAACAACAACAAAAACCACCAAGTCTTCAACAACAAAAACCACCAAGTCTTCAACAACAAAAACCACCAAGTCTTCAACAACAACAACAACAAAAACCACCAAGTCTTCAACAACAACAACAACAAAAACCACCAAGTCTTCAACAACAACAACAACAAAAACCACCAAGTCTTCAACAACAACAAAAACCACCAAGTCTTCAACAACAACAACAACAAAAACCACCAAGTCTTCAACAACAACAACAAAAACCACCAAGTCTTCAACAACAACAACAAAAACCACCAAGTCTTCAACAACAACAACAAAAACCACCAAGTCTTCAACAACAACAACAAAAACCACCAAGTCTTCAACAACAACAACAACAAAAACCACCAAGTCTTCAACAACAACAACAACAAAAACCACCAAGTCTTCAACAACAACAACAACAACAACCACCAAGTCTTCATGTCCTGTGCCATCTGGTTGAGGTCTTTCCATGTCATCTTTATCATTTCATGTTTGTCTCCAATTCTCTTCTCCATGTTTTTTTGTTGTTGTTGGCTCCCTCTTTTTCTCTTGCCCTGGGGATTCTAGAATAGGGGCTGCCTTTTAATGATATCAGCATGTTTTATTAATGTGTTTCATATACAATGCCAGTGTCTTCATCTCTCCTCTTATTCTCAAAGGCAGGGATAAATTGTTTCATCCTATCCTACCATGGGAACCTTTATCTCCTACTTTACCCATCTTGTAATTTGTGTTCCGTGCTGACAGTTCTTCCCTACGCATTTTTGAGGCCTTCTCTTTCCGTCTGTGCTTCTTTGTGATAAAGTTCATTGTTTGTCTTAGATGTCTCCTTTAATGCACTTCCATCATTATAAAATGACACTCTGCTCAGAAATATACTGACAGAGACAAAGAGGGGGGGGGGGGGGGAAGGATCCCGTTACACACCTATTGAGGCATATTGGGAATACGGTGTTAGGCCCGTATTTTCTTGACCATCGGCACACTTGGGGTGATGTGGTCAGCATCACGCCGGCTGCCTTAACCTTCCCAGAGTTGTGACAGAGACAAACTCGATCCTATTCGGTCCTTGGCACAAGAACAAGAAGATCCCTAGACAAATTAAAATGCATCTTTGTATCTGAAAACATGTTTCCCTCTGGCAATGGTCATGTAAATCAGTGGTTCTCAACGTGGACCGTATGGCCTCCAGGTGGCCATGCCATATTTCTAGGGGGCCACAGGAAGATAGTAAAGTACCTTTTTTTCCAGCTAACAGCCACTATGAGGGGGTGTGTGAGTGGGGGTAGAGGTAAATAAGGGTCACGAGGGGGTCATGAGCAAAAAAAGGTTGAGAATCACTCATGTAAATCATCATAACTGTGTTTTTACTGGGCTAGTGAACATCGACACAAAAGATATCAATCTCCCACAAGATACCAATTTGTCTATGAAAATAACAGAACAGTTAAATTTGTCTATGAAACTGTCAATAACAGAACAGTTAAATTTGTCTGAGAAACTGTCAATAACAGAACAGTTAAATTTGTCTATGAAACTGTCAATAACAGAACAGTTAAATTTGTCTATGAAATTGTCAATTACAGAACAGTTTAATTTATCTGTTAAACTGTCAATAACAGAAAAGTTAAATTTGTCTGTGAAATTGCCAATAACAGAACAGTTATATTTGTCTATGAAACTGTCAATAACAGAACAGTTAAATATGGCTATACAACTGTCAATAACAAAACAGTTAAATATGTCTATGAAACTGTCAATAACAGAACAGTTAAATTTGTCTATGAAACTGTCAATAACAGAACAGTTAAATTTGTCTATGAAACTGTCAATAACAGAACAGTTAATTTGTCTATGAAAATAACAGAACAGTTAAATTTGTCTATGAAACTGTCAATAACAGAACAGTTAAATTTGTCTGAGAAACTGTCAATAACAAAATAGTTAAATTTGTCTGTGAAACTGTCAATAACAGAACAGTTATATTTGTCTATGAAACTGTCAATTACAGAACAGTTAAATATGGCTATACAACTGTCAATAACAATAAGTTGCCAGGGAGGGGGGATTTACAGGAGTGCACAGGTTATAGAGGAATGGTGTTGCTATCAGTGTTGGGAGAGGTGTTGGACAAAGTCATTGTAACCGTTTTATCTTCTCTTTAACACCTTCAGCAGGTTTATGGTGGTGGGTGTGTGTTGGGTCACTGACAAAGACAAGTCAGTATGGTCGGGCTTACGGGTGGCCGACAGGTGTGTAAATATGTATACATCAAGATACAGTGGTATGGATATGGCTCTCTTCTCTTGGAATCTGGACTTTACATTGGCACTGTTAATGGAGAAAGTTACTTTGATTTGACTTTGATATGTTTAGAGATTATGCAGTACCAGATATCAGAAACAAGCTTCCAGATACAAAGGTGTATTTTCTACAAGAAGGCGCAATCCACATTTTCATGCAGCTGCGTGTGGGTATCTCAACACTGAATTTCCTGAACAATGTATAGGTTGCATGGGGAGTACAATGGAATACCCTCCAAGGTCTACAGATCTTACTCCTTTGGATTTTTTTTGTATGGGGAAACATGAAGGATCAAGTTTACACTCATAAACTGAAATCACTGAAAGAAATGCGGATGGCAGTACAGCAGGAAGCACACAAAAATATCAAATGACTTATGCTCTGCACTATGTAGAAATACTGAAGACAGATGTGCTTGTGTGTGTTGGAAGCAGATATTTTGAACACTTTGCCAAATTTAGTTTATTGTAAAAAAAAAATTATTTGTTTGTGAGATTTAAGAAAGGTTTATATATAGGAGCCGCAGCAGCGCAGTGGTTAGTGCACTGGCTTCATAGCTCGGTGGTCCATGGTTTGATCCCCAGTTGAGGTGGGATTTTTTTAGACCGCAAACGGCTCTGGGGTTGACCCAGCCTTATGAATTGGGTACCAGAACAACTCTGGGAAGGTTAAGGCGGCCAGCGTGATGCTGACCACATCACCCCTAGTGTGCAGATGGTCAAGAAAATATGGGCCTAACACCATAATCCCAATATGCCTCAGTGGGCATGTAATGGGATCCTTTTTTTACATTTTTATTAAAATTGCGTGCACGTTTTATGGAATATAAATGTTTAAAATGCGTATATAATTTTGAAACATTATGTATTTGTATGAGGCATCCGAGCAGATCAATGACTCAGTGAAGCCACAAAGGCCAATACTGGGTTGTAGGCTAAATGTAAAGTACACGAGATCTTTGAAAGAAAGTAATGGACTACTGTCGCAACAGGCAACTAAAATTAGATTGTGCATGGGACTGGCAACCTTATCATGTAAATGACTGAGACAGAAACCACAACTGCAAGAGCAAATAAATGCTTTCATACAGACTTCTTGAAAGGAGACAAGCTGGAGCTGTGGTGTCAAGCTGTATAGTCAGCAGAAAGGCCAATCATGAAACTAAACAGGAAAATGTACAATACAAACTAACTCAATCTTCTGCTTACTCTTGCTTTGCTAGCGTGAACAGGGAGTGTAGAAACAGCTGCTGGGGCAATGTTTTCATTACTGTCCATCCTTAGCCCTAAGCAAAATCCATTACCAGGTGATGGCATGATAGCGTTATGACGACATAATGAGACAGCCTTCTCACTGCTGCACAGATAACAAGGAAACAAGATTTCAGAAATTAGCAACTTCAGAGTACTATATAAACACAGTAAAAGAGCAGTTACATTAGTCTATGAAACTAACATTAACAGTACAGTTAAATTTGTCTATGAAACTGCCAATAACAGAACAGTTAAAATTGTCTATAAAACTGTAAATAACAGAACAGTTAAATATGGCTATAAAACTGTCAATAACAGAACAGTTAAATATGTCTATGAAACTGTCAATAACAGAACAGTTAAATTTGTCTATGAAACTGTCAATAACAGAACAGTTAAATTTGTCTATGAAACTGTCAATAACAGAACAGTAAAATTTGTCTATGAAACTGTCAATAGCAGAGCAGTTATATTTGTCTATGAAACTGTCAATAACAGAACAGTTAAATTTGTCTATGAAAATAACAGAACAGTTAAATTTGTCTATGAAACTGTCAATAACAGAACAGTAAAATTTGTCTATGAAACTGTCAATAACAGAACAGTTAAATTTGTCTATGAAAATAACAGAACAGTTAAATTTGTCTATGAAACTGTCAATTACAGAACAGTTTAATTTGTCTGTGAAACTGTCAATAACAGAAAAGTTAAATTTGTCTGTGAAACTGCCAATAACAGTACAGTTATATTTGTCTATGAAACTGTCAATAACAGAACAGTTAAATATGGCTATACAACTGTCAATAACAAAACAGTTAAATTTGTCTATCAAACTGTCAATAACAGAACAGTAAAATTTGTTTATGAAACTGTCAATAACAGAACAGTTAAATTTGTCTATGAAACTGTCAATAACAGAACAGTTTAATTTGTCTATGAAAATAACAGAACAGTTAAATTTGTCTATGAAACTGTCAATAACAGAACAGTTAAATTTGTCTGAGAAACTGTCAATAACAGAACAGTTAAATTTGTCTGTGAAACTGTCAATAACAGAACAGTTAAATTTGTCTATGAAATTGTCAATTACAGAACAGTTTAATTTATCTGTGAAACTGTCAATAACAGAAAAGTTAAATTTGTCTGTGAAAATGCCAATAACAGAACAGTTATATTTGTCTATGAAACTGTCAATAACAGAACAGTTAAATATGGCTATACAACTGTCAATAACAAAACAGTTAAATATATCTATGAAACTATCAATAACAGAAAAGTTAAATTTGTCTATGAAACTGTCAATAACAGAACAGTTAAATTTGTCTATGAAACTGTCAATAACAGAACAGTAAAATTTGTCTATGAAACTGTCAATAACAGAACAGTTAAATTTGTCTATGAAAATAACAGAACAGTTAAATTTGTCTATGAAACTGTCAATACAAGAAGAGTTAAATTTGTCTGTGAAACTGTCAATAACAGAAAAGTTAAATATGGCTATACAACTGTCAATAACAGAACAGTTAAATTTGTCTATGAAACTGTCAATAATAGAACAGTTAGATGTTATAGAACTGTTTGATGGTGTACAGGGGGGGGGGGCAGGGGGTATGGCAGGGGGGGGGGGGGGGGGGAGGGGGGGGGGGGGGCGGGGGGGGGTGTGGGGGGGGGGGGGGGGGGGGGGGGGGGAGGGAGGGGAGACTGGGGGGGGGGGGGGGGGGGGGGGGGGGGGGGGGGGGGGGGGGGGGGGGGGGGGGGGGGGTGGTTAGGGTGGGCAGGGGGGGGGGATTTACAGGAGTGCACAGGTTATAGAGGAATGGTGTTGCTATCAGTGTTGGGAGAGGTGTTGGACAGAGTCATCCTTGAGAGATTGAGGGAGTCCGTGGGCGGGCAACTGAGAGATGGGCGGGTGGGTTTTCGACGGGACGGATCCTGTGCGGATCAGAAGGCCACATTGAGAGTAGTGGTTGAGTAGGGTCTGGAGTGGAGTTCGCCGCTGTACATCAGATTCATGGACTGTGAGTTGGCATTTGGCGGTGTCAACAGGGAGTTGCTTTGGAAATTGATGAGGCGTTGTGGAGTTCCCATGGGGATCATTGACTTAGTGGGGAAGACCTGTGGGGACATGGCTTGCAGAGCTCTTCATTAGGGGCGGCTTGCAGAGCCATTTGAGATTGGGGCGGGGGTGGAACAGGGATGCCTCTGGTCTCAATTTCTTCTCTTGCTGGCAATGGATTGGGTTGTGGGGACATAGACATCACACGGCAGAAGTGGAATCCAGTGGAATCTGACTGGGAGCATGATGATCTGGATTTTGCGGATGACTTGGCTCTTCTGTCCCATGGCCATAATCAGATGCAAGAGAAAATGAAGGTTCTTGATGGGAGGTCACAGTGGGTGGGCTTGTAAATGCACAGGAAAAGGACAAAGATTATGAGAATAAATGCAAGAAATGATAACAAGGTTGAACTTGAGGAGACACCTCTGGAGGATGTGGGGACGTGCACATGTCTAGGCAGTGGTGTAGACAGAGAGGGACAAACAGTGATATCAAAATGGGAATACAGGGAGCGGGAAAGGCTTTTGTTGCGTTGGGAAATGTATGGAGAATGGGAGAGGTCGGGTCCGGCACGAAGGTGGGAGTCTTCGGCTCTGGGACATGGAGAGCGGCAAGGGCGGCAGCCAAAGGGCTATGGACTTTTGTGAACGGGTGCTTGCATGGAGTGGAGGGACTGGAATGGCGTGACAGGGTCACGGGTGTGGCACTGATGACGGGAGCCAGACAGTTGCCAGTGGAGCGGGAGTCAGGAGGGGGGCGCTGGCAATGCATGGAACACACGTTGAGGAGACCTGTTGATGGCATTACAGGGCAGTCCTTGTTCTGGAATCCACAGGGAAAGAGAGGCAGAGATAGACCAAAAAACACAAGGACTGGATACAGAGGTGAAAATGATGAGGAAAACGTGGAAAGAACATGAGGGGATGGCACAGGACAGAAAGACTTGACATTAACACTATCATCATCATCCTTACTCATTATTACAGCAGGTCTTTATCACCAACACTAACAATCATCATCATCCTTACATATTGGTCTTGTACACCAGACTTAACAACCATCATCATCCTTACATATTGGTCTTTTACACCAGACAAACAATCATCATTATCCTTACATATAGGTCTTTTACACCAGACTAACAATCATCATTATCTTACAGTCTAACACATTATTGGTCTTTTACACCAGACTTAACAAACATCATCATCCTTCATACATCTTTTACACACCAGACACTAACAATCATCATCTACATCCTTACATATAGGTCTTTTACACCAGACTAACAATCATCATCATCCTTACATATAGGTTTTACACCAGACTTAACAATCATCATCATCCTTACATATAGGTCATTTTACACCAGACTTAACAATCATCATCATCCTTACATAAGGTCTTTTACAGCATACTTAAATATCATCATCATCTTGTCTAGGTCTTTTACACCAGACTAACAATCATCATCATCCTTACATATAGGTCTTTTACACCAGACTTAACAATCATCATTATCCTTACATATAGGTCTTTTACACCAGACTTAACAATCATCATCATCCTTACATATAGGTCTTTTACACCAGACTTAACAATCATCATCATCCTTATATATAGGTCTTTTACACCAGACTTAACAATCATCATCATCCTTACATATAGGTCTTTTACACCAGACTAACACATTATTACAGCTTATACAATATCATCATTATCCTTACATATAGGTCTTTTACACCAGACTTAACAATCATCATCATCCTTACATATAGAACTTTTACACCAGACTTAACAATCATCATCATCCTTACATATAGGTCTTTTACACCAGACTTAACAATCATCATCATCCTTACATATAGGTCTTTTACACCAGACTAACAATCATCATCATCCTTACATATAGGTCTTTTACACCAGACTTAACAATCATCATCATCCTTACATATTGGTCTTGTACACCAGACTTAACAATCATCATCATCCTTACATATAGGTCTTTTACACCAGACTTAACAATCATCATCATCCTTACATATAGGTCTTTTACACCAGACTAACAATCATCATCATCCTTACATATAGGTCTTTTACACATTAGACAGCATAACAAACATCATCATCATCCTTACATATAGGTCTTTTACACCAGACTTAACAATCATCATCATCCTTACATATAGGTCTTTTACACCAGACTTAACAATCATCATCATCCTTACATATAGGTCTTTTACACCAGACTAACAATCATCATCATCCTTACATATAGGTCTTTTACACCAGACTTAACAATCATCATCATCATCCTTATATATAGGACTTTTACACCAGACTTAACAATCATCATCATCCTTACATATAGGTCTTTTACACCAGACTTAACAATCATCATCATCCTTACATATAGGTCTTTTACACCAGACTTAACAATCATCATCATCCTTATATATAGGACTTTTACACCAGACTTAACAATCATCATCATCCTTACATATAGGTCTTTTACACCAGACTAACAATCATCATCATCCTTACATATAGGTCTTTTACACCAGACTTAACAATCATCATCATCCTTACATATAGGTCTTTTACACCAGACTTAACAATCATCATCATCCTTACATATAGGTCTTTTACACCAGACTTAACAATCATCATCATCCTTACATATAGGTCTTTTACACCAGACTAACAATCATCATTATCCTTATATATAGGTCTTTTACACCAGACTTAACAATAATCATCATCCTTATATATAGGACTTTTACACCAGACTTAACAATCATCATCATCCTTACATATTGGTCTTGTAAACATACTTAAACAATCATCATCATCCTTACAAATAGGTCTTTTACACAAGACTAACAATCATCATCATCCTTACATATTGGTCTTGTACACCAGACTTAACAAACATCATCATCTTTACATATTGGTCTTGTACACCAGACTAACAATCATCATTATCCTTACATATAGGTCTTTTACACCAGACTTAACAATCATCATCATCCTTACATATTGGTCTTGTACACCAGACTTAACAATCATCATCATCCTTACATATAGGTCTTTTACACCAGACTTAACAATCATCATCATCCTTACATATAGGTCTTTTACACCAGACTTAACAATCATCATCATCCTTACATATTGGTCTTGTACACCAGACTTAACAATCATCATCATCCTTACATATAGGTCTTTTACCACAATACAATCATCATCATCCTTACATATAGGTCTTTTACACCAGAAACTAACAATCATCATCATCCTTACATATAGGTCTTTTACACCAGACTACCAGACTTAATCTTCATCATCATCATCTTAACGCATTATATAGGTCTTTTACACCAGACTAACAATCATCATCATCCTTACATATAGGTCTTTTACACCAGACTTAACAATCATCATCATCCTTACATATAGGTCTTTTACACCAGACTTAACAATCATCATCATCCTTACATATAGGTCTTTTACACCAGACTTAACAATCATCATCATCCTTACATATAGGACTTTTACACCAGACTTAACAATCATCATCATCATCCTTATATATAGGACTTTTACACCAGACTTAACAATCATCATCATCCTTACATATAGGTCTTTTACACCAGACTTAACAATCATCATCATCCTTACATATAGGTCTTTTACACCAGACTTAACAATCATCATCATCCTTACATATAGGTCTTTTACACCAGACTTAACAATCATCATCATCCTTATATATAGGACTTTTGCACCAGACTTAACAATCATCATCATCCTTACATATAGGTCTTTTACACCAGACTTAACAATCATCATTATCCTTACATATAGGACTTTTACACCAGACTTAACAATCATCATCATCATCCTTATATATAGGACTTTTACACCAGACTTAACAATCATCATCATCATCCTTATATATAGGACTTTTACACCAGACTTAACAATCATCATCATCCTTACATATAGGTCTTTTACACCAGACTTAACAATCATCATCATCATCATCTACAGTCTTTACACCAGATTAACAATCATACATCATCCTCATCATATAGGTCTTCTACACCAGACTTACAGCATACACATCATCATCCTTACAGTCTATACACATTTTACAGCAGACTTAACAATCATCATCATCCTTACATATAGGTCTTTTACACCAGACTATAACAATCATCATCATCCTTACAATATCATCATCAACAGTCTAACACATTATTACAGCATACACTATCATCATCATCTACACTCTAACACATTATTACAGCATACACTATCATCATCATCTACAGTCTAATGCATTATTACAGCATACACTATCATCATCATCTACACTCTAACGCATTATTACATCATACACTATCATCATCATCTACACTCTAACGCATTATTACAGCATACACTATTATCATCATCTACAGTCTAACACATTATTACAGCACGCACTATCATCATCATCTACAGTCTAACACATTATTACAGCATACAGTATCATCATCATCTACAGTCTAACACATTATTACAGCATACACTATCATCATCTACAGTCTAACACATTATTACAGCATACACTATCATCATCATCTACAGTCTAACACATTATTACAGCATACACTATCATCATCTACAGTCTAACGCATTATTACAGCATACACTATCATCATCATCTACAGTCTAACGCATTATTACAGCATACACTATCATCATCATCTACAGTCTAACGCATTATTACAGCATACACTATCATCATCATCTACAGTCTAACACATTATTACAGCATACACTATCATCATCATCAACAGTCTAACACATTATTACAGCATACACTATCATCATCATCTACAGTCTAACACATTATTACAGCATACACTATCATCATCATCTACAGTCTAACGCATTATTACAGCATAAACTATCATCATCATCTACAGTCTAATACATTATTACAGCATACACTATCATCATTGTCACCATTTTCCTTTTATCATTCATAACCCTCCACTCCCAAAGGAGCATAGGCCTTCAACAAACACATGCCAAGTCCTCCTGTCACGTGCCATCATCTCAAGTTCTTTCCACGTTCTCCTTATCATTTTCACCTCTGTTTCCAGCTCTCTTCTCCATGTGCTTCTTGGTCTACCTCTGCTTCTCTTGCCCTGGGGGTTCCAGAACAAGGACTGCCTTGTAATGCTATCAACAGGTTTCCTCAGTGTGTGTCCTATCCATCGCCATCGTCTTCTTCTCATCTCTTGTTCCACTGGCACTTGTCTAGTTCTTGTCATCAGTTCCACGTTGGTAACCTTGTCATACCATTTTAATCCCACTATTCTACGCAAGCACCCATTTATGAAAGTCTGTAGCTTTTTGGTAGTTGTCTTTGTTGTTCTCCATGTCTCAGAGCCATACAATAGGACTGACTTCACATTTGAGTTGAAGATTCTTATTTTCGTGTTGGATCCGATTTCTCTTGATCTCCATATATATTTCCCAATGCAATGAAAGCTCCTCTTGCTTTTTGTATTCTTATTTTGATATCACTGTCTGTCCCTCCAACTTTGTCTATATTGCTGCCAAGATATGTGTACGATTCTACATCTTGTATTGGTGCTTCTTCAAGTTCAACCCTGTTATCATTACCTGCATTTATTCTCATTATCTTTGTCTTTTCCCTGTGTATTTTCAGACCCAATTGCTGTGACCTCTCATCGAGTGCTTTCAATTTGTCCTGCATCTGATTACGGTTATGGGACAGAAGAGCTAAGTCATCAGCAAAATCCAGATCGTCCAACTGCTTAGTCAGAGTGCACTGGATTCCATTTCTGTTGTGTGTTGTCGATGTTCTCGTAACCCAGTCTATTGCTAGTAAGAAAAGAAATGGAGACAAGAGGCATCCCTGTCGCACTCCTGTTCTTATCCCAAACGGTTCTGTAAGCTGTCCTTCATGAAGAACTCTGCATGTCATGTCTTCATATGTTTTCTTTATTAAATTAATGATCTTCAGGGGAACTCCATAATGCCTCATCAATTTCCAAAGTGATTCTCTGTCTACACTGTCAAATGCCTTTTCGTAGTCCACAAATCTGATGTATAGTGGTGAATTCCATTCCAGACTTTGTTCAACTATTATTCTCAAAGTGGCTATCTGGTCTGTACAGGATCTGTTTTGTCGAAAACCTGCTTGTTCATCTCTCAGTTTCTTGTCTATGGACTCTTTTAATCTTTCAAGGATAATCCTGTTTAATACTTTTCCTGGCACTGAAAGTAACATTATTCCTCTATAATTTGTGCACTCTTGTAAATTTCCCTTCTTAGGCAACTTAACCAGATATCCTTCCTTCCATTCTGCTGGTATCTCTTCCTTTTCCCAGACTTTACCAAATAATTTATATAACATCTCTGTAGCCGTGTCGATATCTGCTTTGATGGCCTCTGCTGGAATGCCATCAGGTCCAGACGCTTTTCCATCTCTTAGAAGCTTTATGGCTTTCTTTATTTCTTCCTTCGTTGGTCTTTCACCGTTAATTTGTAGCTCTTCTTCTGCTGGCTGGATGTCCGAGGGGTTTTGTGGAGCTGGTCTACTGAGAAGGTCCTCAAAATATTCTGTCCACCTCTTCATTTGCTCTTGTATATTGCTCAGCAGTTTTCCATTCTTGTCTTTTATGAAGCAACTTGTTTGCTTGTATTTCCCCGTTAGCTTCTTTGTGCTGTTATACAGTTCTCTCATATTCCCTTTGGCTGCAGCATCTTCTGCCTCTCTTGCCAACTCCTCAATATACTTCCTCTTGTCTCTTTTGACACTTCTTTCTTTGCTTCTGTGTACACTTCTTGAGCCTTGGCTTTGGAACTTCTGGTTTCGCTTTTGTTTAAATCTGCTTTCTTGTTTTTCCTGTCTTTTATCTTATTGATGGTTTCTGTTGTTATCCATGCTTTTTGTTGTCGTTCCCTTTTCCCCAATATTTCTTCACATGTCTCATTCCATACCGTTTTGATTTGCTGCCAATAGTCTTCTGTATTCTCTGCATCTTCCAGCTGTTGGAGCACCTGGAATTTGTTGGATATTGTGACCGCAAATTTGTCTCTTGTTTCTTAGATGTCCTACATTAAATTGTTGTCTATAATTTTGCATTGCTGCATATCTCTTGAGTTTCATTTTTACTTTGGCTATCAGAAGGTGGTGGTCTGATGCCACATCTGCTCCTCTATATACCTTTACATCCTGCAATGATGATCTAAACTTCTTGTTTATGCATATATGATCAATATGATTTTCTGTTCTATGGTCTGGTGATATCCATGTTGCCTTGTGTAATTCTCTTATGTGGAAACATGCTTCCTCCTATAGCCAGTTGATTTGAAGCACAGAAGTTTGAGAATAGTTCCCCATTTTCATTCATTATTCCTAGCCCCTGTTTTCCCATGACTTCTTCAAAGACGGTGTTGACTGTACCTATCTTTGCATTCATGTCACCCATCAAAATTGTGATGTCTCTTCTTTTTACTTTTTCCATAATTTCCTGTAGTCTAGTATAAAATCTGCCATCACCGGTGTCAATACCTTGTCGAGGTATGGCAGCTTGCGTACCCTGATTACCCCCAGAGCTATGCCAGCGGGAGTTTTACTCCTGGAAGGTTCTACCAAGCTGGACAGGTTTGCGCGGGCAGGGGTCAGACTAAAGCAGACACCCTGGTCCTCCAGGTTGGGGGTTTTAGCATAGGGCTGACACCCCTGTTTATGTAAAAAAAAAATTGAAGTTACGGAAACAACAACGAATAAACAAACTTTGCTGCGGGATGGACATCCGGAGTCTGAGGCTCGTACGACTGTCAGTGGTGAAAGCCGAAAGGAAGCCACTGACATGAGAACGGATGTCCTGACCGCAAAACATGATACAAGAATAGGATTTTGGAATGTCAGGACAATGAATGACAACCTGGCGGAGGACTGTGGAGGCTGAGATGCAAAGAATGAACCAGAGTTGGGGCACTGTACGAATGATGGCCGCCGACCGAGCAAAGTGGCATCAATTTGTTGTTGCCCTACAAGACGCCACTAGGCGTGATGGCCACTGACTGCTTTGACGGTCGGCGGCTAAGGATCAAAGAAAAAGAAGTATAAAATGCTTCTTTCACAGACTCTTCTTTGTCATTAGTTGGTGCATAACATTGGATGACATTTACATTTATTTTCTTTTTAGCTGTTTTAAAAGAAGCTGTTATTATTCTGGATCCAACGGCTTCCCATTCAATTAGTGCTTTCTGTGCTTCTTTAGATAACATAAAAGCTACCCCTTCACTGTGGTGTGAACTTTTGTCTTCATGTCCTGATGACAGCACCAATTCACCTGTGATGAGTTTCTTTCTGTCTACCCCCTTCCACTTTGTTTCACACAGTCCCAGAACCTCGATTTTATATTCCCTCATCTCTGCTGCTACTTGTGCCACTTTCCCTTGTTCGTTTAATGTCCGAACATTCCAGGTGCCAAATCTGGAAGTTCTCCTAGAAGAAAGAAGGTTAGTCAGCAACACAGACTCCTTTCGGCTTTCTCTGTGTTGCATCATATGCCTCCCTGCGAGAGGACCTTCCCCTGTCTTGGATGGCTGTGTTTTATTTTCTTTAATTGACTTGTCCTTGTTTGTTGAAGTTTTTTGTGGTTTAAATTTTTTACAGGATGGGGTAACCGGCCCCATGCCCAACCCTCCTTAGTCGATTTTCCTTTTATGCTCCTTAGGAAACATAGGACCACTGTTAAGTTTACTTCACTGCAGGAAACCTACACCAAAATATTCACAAACTATTGCAGTGGTGGTTGCTGTAATACTCTGTTTTATTTTTGTTTTTTATGTGGAGGTTTCTAGCCTCCTGCCAACGTCATATTAGTGACCTCTTACAACATGCCTGAGGTGAAGTAGGCCAATTCCTTTTTACTCTTGTGTAAGTCTATATTCATCATCCTCATCCTTATGGAGTGTGGAGCTACCACTGCAGCTGGTCCCCTTGCTGTAAGCCAACACCAAGCATCCACATGCTCCTGCAGTGATGGTGTCTGCGGTAATTTGTTTTACATGATGAGGTTGCCAGCCCCCCCCCCCCACATGTGCAACTTTATATTAGTTACTTCTTATGACATGCCTGAGGCAGTAGTAGTCCTGTTCTGTCTGTGTCCCATCAGAGACCACCGGGAACTACATGGGGTAAGTCTATATTACAATATGACGTACTGTCTACTTTATGGGGTAAGTCTATATTACAATATGACATACTGTCTACTTTATGGGGTAAGTCTATATTACAATATGACATACTGTATACTTTATGGGGTAAGTCTATATTACAATATGACATACTGTCTACTTTATGGGGTAAGTCTATATTACAATATGACATACCATCTACTTTATGGGGTAAGTCTATATTACAATATGACATACTGTCTACTTTATGGGGTAAGTCTATATTACAATATGACATGCTGTCTACTTTATGCGGCAAGTCTATATTACATTATGACATGCTGTCTACTTTGTGGAGCAAGTCTATATTACAATATGACATACTGTCTACTTTATGGGGCAATTCTACATTACAATATGACTACTGTCTACTTAGAAAGCTCTCTTCTGTCTAACTATACAGTGTGTCTCAGAAGGAAAGGTCAACACTCTAGGACGTCAAAGTATCGGTCATTCTACGAAAAAATGTTCATATGAACGTGTCCCATTACAACATATTGTCAGTATAAGAATTCAACTGCCTGTATAACTCTATACGAGAACATAATACACTGCCTTCACAAACAGTCTACTGCTTTAACTGTTGTGGGATCTACTGTCCTGAGAGAGCTGACAGACTAGCTTTGAGAGCACTCATAGTGGGGACACTGGATATGGATAACGGAGAGACACTAAGGACAATTAATGATCACCTGTAAGAGAATGACACTGCAATGGATGAATCAACAAGGCTAAGATTGCTGGAATTAGGCATCAAATGTAAGACTAGCTGGGATAGACTTATAAGGGTATGCATTCGGCGTGTATACAATCAGCGTGCTACAGGAACAAATAGCATTCATACCTTTCAACATTTGCTGAAGGAGACTGAGCACTTATGGGTTTGCCCTGAGTGCAGTGGTGTCAATTCTGATCAACAATAACAATAACTACTACTTTGTAACTGCATGAGAAAATAACATATTGTCTGCAACAGAATTTTACTCCTGTGCAGCGTCTGCAACAGAATTTTACTCCTGTGCAGCTCTGTATGAGAATACAGCATAGAGTCGGTATTAGAATTTAACTTCCTCTGTAACCTTTTATGAGACCACAACATAATGTCTACATGAAAATATTACCTCCTGTGTGACTCTGTATGTGAACATGCCTCGTATTCATTAGTATTTGTGTGCATGTATAAGCCTATGAGAACATACCTTGTATTCATTAGAATTATTGTGTGTGTATAAGCCTATGAGAACATACCTTGTATTCATTAGAATTATTGTGTGTATAAGCCTATGAGAACATACCTTGTATTCATTAGAATTATTATGTGTGTATAAGCCTATGAGAACATACCTTGTATTCATTAGAATTATTGTGTGTGTATAAGCCTATGAGAACATACCTTGTATTCATTAGAATTATTGTGTGTGTTTAAGCCTATGAAAACATACCTTGTATTCATTAGAATTATTGTGTGTGTTTAAGCCTATGAAAACATACCTTGTATTCATTAGAATTATTGTGTGTGTTTAAGCCTATGAAAACATACCTTGTATTCATTAGAATTATTGTGTGTGTATAAGCCTATGAGAACATACCTTGTATTCATTAGAATTATTATGTGTGTATAAGCCTATGAGAACATACCTTGTATTCATTAGAATTATTGTGTGTGTATAAGCCTATGAGAACATACCTTGTATTCATTAGAATTATTGTGTGTGTATAAGCCTATGAAAACATACCTTGTATTCATTAGAATTATTGTGTGTGTTTAAGCCTATGAAAACATACCTTGTATTCATTAGAATTATTGTGTGTATAAGCCTATGAGAACATACCTTGTATTCATTAGAATTATTGTGTGTATAAGCCTATGAAAACATACCTTGTATTCATTAGAATTATTGTGTGTATAAGCCTATGAAAACATACCTTGTATTCATTAGAATTATTGTGTGTATAAGCCCATGAAAACATACCTTGTATTCATTAGAATTACTGTGTGTATAAGCCTATGAAAACATACCTTGTATTCATTAGAATTATTGTGTGTGTATAAGCCTATGAGAACATACCTTGTATTCATTAGAATTATTATGTGTG
Source organism: Oreohelix idahoensis (assembly GCA_024509875.1). Taxonomy (NCBI): domain Eukaryota; kingdom Metazoa; phylum Mollusca; class Gastropoda; order Stylommatophora; family Oreohelicidae; genus Oreohelix; species Oreohelix idahoensis. The sequence continues at coordinate 170,328 of JAMPIV010017878.1, forward strand.
TATAAGCCTATGAGAACATACCTTGTATTCATTAGAATTATTGTGTGTGTATAAGCCTATGAGAACATACCTTGTATTCATTAGAATTATTGTGTGTGTATAAGCCTATGAAAACATACCTTGTATTCATTAGAATTATTGTGTGTGTTTAAGCCTATGAAAACATACCTTGTATTCATTAGAATTATTGTGTGTATAAGCCTATGAGAACATACCTTGTATTCATTAGAATTATTGTGTATATAAGACTATGAAAACATAACCATTGCCTTCATGAAGAACAACCCAAACAACAACCAAGAAGTTACCAACTGTCAAAGATAGGTGCTTGCGGAGGAAGGATTGAAATGGTATAACAAGATGACCAATGTGGAACTGATGACAAGAACCAGTGGAGCAGGAGACGGTGATGGATAGGACACAATGAGGAAACCTGCTGATAACATTACAAGACAGTCCTTGTTCTAGAATACCCAGGATACAAGGGGTAGAAGGAGACCAAAAAACATACGTGGAAGGCAACTGGATACAAGAATGAAAGAACTAAAGAATCCTTCCTCAATTTTTTTTTTTTTTTGGTCCTGTTTCTATTACACATTGTTCTCAGATTTTAATTTGTTTTTTTTTCCATTGGCCTGTATTATCCTTCGTTTCACTAACTGTTCCAGTTTGAAGTGGCCAATTTTTAAGACAATACTGGTTCACTACTGAACATAACTTTTGATGTGCTTTGTTATTTTCTCATTGCCTTTCTGTATTTTTCATCTTTTTGTTTCCTGTTTGTGAATGTTGCTGCTGAAGAGTAATCATGAAACATCCTGTGTTTCCAGTATTTTGTTCATTTCTAAAATTGACTCCAATAACATTTTTTTTTAAATTTTCATTTTAAACTTTTTATGGAAATGTTATGAGTTGATGTTAAATTTCTGTTCACGCACATTTGTTTCCTGTGTATGCTGTGCCTTTAGGCGTGATTGTTTTTTCTTCATTTTTTTTTTCTGTTTTCATTCCTTTTTGTTTGGGATAATAGTGTTGTTATTCAATAACGTTTTGCTGTTCATGCATTATAAAGGGTAGCTGATTAATTACCATTTAGCTTCCTAAAGAGCATAGGCTTTCAACAAATGCATGCCAAGTTCTGCTGTCACGTGCCATCAATTCAATTTCTCCTATCACGTGCCAGCAGCTCAAGTTCTTTCCACCGTTTTCCTCATCATTTTCACTTGTCTCCACTTTTCTTCTCCATGTGTTTATTTGGTCTACCTCTGTCTCTCTTTCCCTGGAATTGATCACATATGCATAAATGGTATCTGACGTGTTTACTTTATTATTGTGCAGAAACAAACATTTCAAGTGGAGTTTCTTCTCTACTTTATTTTTTAATTCCACGTTGTTCAGTTTATGCAGCCGACTGCTGATGCCTGCCATATCACAATGAAGAGACTATATTCCGTTTCTGTTTAGTTCTAACAGCTGTGAAAAATAAACTAATCATTCTTGCAGTATTCTAAAACGGACTAATGTGATTTCAACGTTAACTGATCATAATTTAAAATTTCGTAACTACTTATCTATTAGACGTCTCTGGTTGCTGACGTCTGATTTCATTCAATAATTACGGCTTATCGTCATTATGACATGGAAGCTGGGCAGAACATGACACTTAAGCTCGCTCACCTTTGGATTGATGAATGTAGATAGTCGTCTACATGATCATAAAACAGCGTTAGATAATAAAACCAGAAGAACTGTTAAGTTCCAGAACTGGCATTCTCAATATTAGCCGCCATGTTGAAGCCCTATTATGATAATGCCATACTCACCCACAACGGTTCCAGACCGAGGCTGCTAGCGGGTGCGTGCTTGCATTTTTTAAAGCAGATAGGCTATATTGATTCTATTCTTTTCGGCTGTTACCGCGCGTTACACTCCGTGCCGTGGGAAGATTCCAGGCCTGTAACTTTTGTGGGACAGCCAGGGATTTATCCCAAGGACGCTGTACAGTACAGCGCGTAAAGAAAATGTTACGATTTTAAGACACGTTAATTTTCGGGGGGGGGGGTGGGGCGGGGGGTGGGGGGGGGGGGGGGGGGTGGCGGGGGGGGGGGGGGGGGGGGGGGGGGGGGGTGGGTGGAAACAACAAAGAAAGAAAGAACAGGTAGTCATGTCAGGTGATGCGCGTCGAGGCGTAGGCGATCAAGTCTCGCCGATGATCTTGATGTTTTTTTATACTTCCCATCAGTTATGTTCATTTCTTCCAATTCTACCGCGCCCATCTATCCATAATCTTTTCTCTCTGTCTTCCTCTAATTTTGTTTCCCTCTATTTTTCCCATGGGCACAATGTTTTCGGCTGATCCTCTTTTCATTTTTGTCCAACTGAGGTTGATTGTCTTCTCCTTGTATTTATTTTTATATTTATTTGTTTACATGATCTTCTCGAGCAATCTTCGTTAGTTATTTTTAGCTGTCCGTGGGATTCTTAACATTTTTCCGAGAAACCACAACTTTGTCGCCTCCTGTGATTTCTTTTTTTTTCCCTCCACACCTAGAACTACAACCACGCAATAATACTGATTTGATGTTGCCCTTTATACACTCCCCCCCCCCCCCCCCCCCCCCCCCCCCCCCCCCCCCCCCCCCCCCCCTCCCCCCCCCCCCCCCCACCCCTTTGCGTTCAGTGACAATGATTTATTGCATAGAACGCTACTCGGTTGACGGAGTGCTGCGTTTGTTTAGGATAATCTGTTCTTTCTCTGAGTGATGCATTTTCCTTGTGATGTAATTACCGCACCAGAGTATTTGAAGCTGTGTGTGTGCTTTTTTGTGGTAATGTTTCTGCGTTAGTCGTTATTCTGCATTTAGATGGGGTCTTTTGTTAGAACATACGTGTTATTGTTTCTTTCTGGTCAATTGAGTTCTTATTCTGCACCTTCTTTTACTATTATATCGCAGGTCTTTTCTGCTTTCAATAAGTAAAAATGATTACTAACACATAAGGTATGTTATATATGGACAGACGCCCTAATATAACCGACGGACATTGTGTCTAGGTTTAACAGTGCACGCCTCTCTGATAGGAGGCAAAACTTCTTTTTTTTTTTTTTTTTTAATTAGAAAATTTCACTTTCTGCTAAGAATATCTGTCATTAAAATGGAGCAAGTTATTGACTTGTAACCTCTGACTCGATTTCTCAGCTCATATGTTATTGACCTCATGATGTTTTCGCTATAAAGAGAGAATATAATAGATGAAAAGAACATATCCCTGCCTTGCTCCTTGTTTTATTTCTTGGCAACTGCCTAGTTTATTCGCCACTCTTACATCCAGGGCCGGCTTCAGGAAGCAGGGGGCCTAATTCAAACAGTTTCTTCTGGGCCCCCGGCAAGGGTGACTAAAAAGTGTGTTTAACAAAATTACATTAAAAAACAAACTTTTCTTCCGTGTGTTGTTTTCTTCCCATGACTATGTAAGTGGTAATAAAATGTATTACTTACATACACAACAGGCCAATCATCTGTTTGTCTTACAATTTTTGGTAGCACGTTCACCCAAGAGTCATTGTGCTCTCTGGGTCACCTCTACACTCTGTTAAGGGGTAGAAGGGGTTCCGATTAGAAAGAAATATTACATGCTTTCTGTAATATATTATAAATATCAAGTTGGTTAAGAGGTACTTTATTTTACATTTCCCCTATAATTTTTAAAGCTAATCTTCTTGCCATTAGTTCGACACAATCTTTCGGTATTTAGCCTAGCTATCACCGTCACCTCATTTTTCGCCCCTTGTGAAGCATGGACTCACTCACAGCAGACGGCTGCCATGGGGAATCCCTGCCAAAGCACAAACGCTTCCAGCAGTGGTTTCTGTAGCGATTTGTTTTAGAGGATACATCATCATCATCATTTTTCTTGGCGCTCCTTACGTAGCATGGAGCCACCTTGACAGCTTGCCCCCTTGCAGGAGTCCTGCACCAAGTAAAACAAAAACCCAAACGAACAAAAACGAGATAAAACCTAACAAAACCAAACAAAAACATCAAACAAAAATAATATTAAATGGGAGGGGTGTAAAGGTGGTGTTTCCAGTTATATAACTGACTTTAATATATATATTTAACAGGTGAAAGTCAATTAAATATCTATTAAAGTCAGTTATATAACTGGAAACACCAGGCCTTTACACCCTCTCCCCCTTAATATTATTCTTGTTTGGTTTTGTTAGGTTTTATATTGTTTTTGTTTGTTTGGCTTTTTTAAAACATACAAGCATAATTGGTAATTGTGATTTGCCCTATTTATAATGATTTGACAGGTGTGATGTCACTTTCCCATACCGGCAGTTGTTAATATTATTTGGAATTGAAAATAATTTTTATCCTAACTATAACTCACCAGAGGTTGAACAGGATATTTTTCATCTTTAAATAAAAAAAGTTAAAAAATTCACATTATGTAAAACCAGACATTGTGTCTGGTTTGAACGGAGCATGCCTCACCAAAGCTAGGCAATACATTAACAAGATAATCTTTACAATGATAATTGTCTTGGTAAGAAATTAGGTAGCGTCTGAAACAATTGCACCACCTTTCGGGAAAATATGGGAATGTCGCGCATTACAATACGCGTTAAATATCATTTTTAATACTTTTTCGTGGGAAAGGAAGAGTCTTTAGGTATCCTGCAGCAAGTTTTCATGGGCTAAGATGCCAACAGGATAAGAATTCAAGGCACCTAGAATTCTGTGTTTCAGAGGTAGGGACATTCAAGCTATGGGATTCATCGGTCCCTAGCATCTTATGTGTGGCCATGAAGGCAGCTGGTTGTAGTGATTATCTACCATTCTTTCCATGTTACCTTCAAGCAAATATAACGTTTCTTGCATTCTCATATTAAAAAATGTTAAATGTATATTTCTAATATATCTACGCTCTTATATTTATCTTCTTAAATCCATCCAGTATTAAACTCGTGTGTGTGTGTGTGTGTGTGTGTGTGTGTGTGTGTGTGTGTGTGTGTGTGTGTGTGTGTGTGTGTGTGTGTGTGTGTGTGTGTGTGTGTGTGTGTGTGTGTGTGTGTGTGTGAGAGAGAGAGAGACCTAGATATTACATGTATTCATTCATTTCAACAACCGTCAGCTCCCCAAAGTGCATAGGCCTTCAACAAACGTCTGCCAAGTCTTTCCATCACGTGCCATCAGGTCAAGGTTGTTCCATGACTTCTTCATCCCCTTCATGTCTGTTTCCAGTTCTCTTCTCCGTGTGTTCCTTTTTCTCTCTGTGCCTCTCTTACACCGAGGATTCCAGAACAATGGCTGCCTGATAATGCTATCAACAGGTTTGCACAATGCATTTCCTATCCTTACTTAGTCTTACTTACTTAGTCGTTCCCCTTCTACCGTGAGGTGTAGAGGTTTGGAAGAGAGAGCGCCAGACTATCCTATCGGCTGTCTTCCTCCTGGCCTGGTTCCATTCTAGTCCTCGGTCCTTCAAAGATTGTCTAATGTTGTCCTCCCAGCGGACTCTGGGTCGTCCTGAGGGTCTGGATCCCTGGCTCTTTGTTTCCCATGCTTGTCGTGGTAGCCGATTGTGGCAGATTATGATAATTGATTTTATATATCTATTTCTTTATCTTCATTTGTCTTTTACCTAACTTTCACTTACGCCTGTTTTTAACATAAACCCCCCATACACTTTGAGATCTGTCCCTTTTTCTATTTTAGCTTACTTAATTACTAAGTCGTTCCCCTTCTACCGTGAGGTGTAGAGGTCCGGAAGAGAGAGCGCCAGACTATCCTATCGGCTGTCTTCCTCCTGGCCTGGTTCCATTCTAGTCCTCGGTCCTTCAAAGATTGTCTAATGTTGTCCTCCCAGTGGACTCTGGGTCATCCTCGGGGTCTGGATCCTTGGCTCTTTGTTTCCCATGCTTGTCGTGGTATCCGATCTTCTCCCATTCTGCAGACATGGCCAAACCATCTTAATTGGGACTGTTCTACTTGGGTCTGCAGGGGGTAGGATTTAAGGCCTTGACGTATCGTCTGATTGCGTACCATGTCTCTTCGTGTTACTTCAACCACCTTCCTCAGATACCTCATTTCTGAGGTTTGGATCTGGCTTTTATGGGTTGTAGTCATTGCCCATGACTCGCATCCATATGTCAAGACTGGGACATAGGTGGAGCGGTATACAGCTATCTTCGTTTTCTTACCAACCTCTCTCTTGCTGAGGAATCCTCGATTTATGGCCTGAAAAAGTCTCCCAGCTGCTGCTTTTCGAGTGGCCAACTCTTCTTTGATGCCTCCCTTTCGGTCTATAACAGCTCCAAGGTATTTAAAGTGGTCGACCTGCTCCTGGACCTGTTCTCCCAGCTTATTCTGATGTCTTCTTTCTTCTCGTGATATCACCATGGATTTTGTTTTAGAGCTGCTTATGACCATCCCTCTCTTCTCCAGCTCTTCCTTCCAGCCTTGCAGGTTGGATTGGAGATGTGCCTCTGATTTAGCAATCAGGGCAACATCACAGCAAATGCCAGCTCCGAAATATAGACCTGCCTCATATTCCAGTACCCCCCTGAATACTTTCTTGTTCTCTCCTTACATGCCTTGATGACATCGTCCATAAGGAGTATGAAAAGGTAAGGTGATAGGATATCACCTTGTCTTACACCAGTGGTGGTCCTGAACTCTTCTGGCTTATGGTTTGCTGTCCTCACATAATTTCTGCAAGACTTGTAGAAGCTCTGTATAGCATGAATCAGAGGTGCTGGAATATTCTTCCTTGCCAAACAGTCCCAAAGTTTGCTCCAGGGGACCCTGTCAAACGCCTTTTCCAGATCTATGAAACAAAGATGCATCTCACTCTTATACTCAAGGGCCTTTTCACTCAGCTGTCTGAGTGTGAAGATTAGGTCTTGAGTACTTCGGTTTGCTCGGAATCTGCACTGGACCTCATCCAATTGTGGCTCAGCTAGGCGTCGGAGTCTCTGCTCTAGGATTCTAGAGTAGATTTTACCAGGGACACTGAGAAGGGATATGCCTCTATGGTTTCCACACTGTCGATTGTCACCCTTTTTGAAAATTGGTGTTATGATGGCAATCTCCCAATCCTTTGGTATGGTCTTGTTGCAGCATGCTGCCTGTAGGACCCTTAAGAGTAATAGGTCGCCTGATGCTCCCATGTACTTGACCATTTCTGGTGTTATACCATCATGCCCTGCTGCTTTGCCCATCTTGATTTTCTCCAGTGCTGCCTTCAGTTCTTCCATCTTTATGTGACGTACGTCTAGTTTGTCAAGTGAATTTTCCCTGATTTGATGGATGATTAAAGGGACTTTAGCTTTTCATAACATTAGAATCCCTGAACATCAGTATTGTTGTAACTTTTCATCAACGAAGAGTAGCGGCTAGGATCAAAGCAGTCAAGAAGATCCCCAGAACAGAGAAGCAGAAGTTTAGCATCTCCGTACGAACACTGAACCGTTCGCAAGACGGACACGAGCGGTCAGAAGAAAGCTTCTTGCAGACTTCGCACTTCTGTGGCCACCGGCAGACTTGCCCGAAAGACGTAACGCTCAGCGTAGCGGATACGATCTGAGGAATCAGGAAACTCACCGCGAACGAGGCTAGTCTCGCCGGAATTTCACATGCTCGTGCGAGCAGCCTGAAACGAACGTAGATCGGAAGCCAGTCGGGCCATCGTGGTTAGCATGGCGGCTAAATAACTTCGACTTCCCTGGGAACTGAAGAGGCGCGAAATTTTCACATGTACCATTTATCTTGCCTTTCTAATAGATAAATACAGAATCTGAAAAGGGCAACGTATCATTCGTTCTGACAGAATTCTAAGATTCACTAGCAAATAGTAAAAAATTCCTGCTAGATTTCATCTAAATTGTTGGCTATTGGAGTGAAATTCTTTCTCTGTGCAGACGGTAATTTATACATTAGCTTCGAGTGATCAGTGGTCTAGTTATTTCATATTTAGTTCACTGGATTGTGGTGTAAATTTAACCTTATTAAATAAGCCCATCTTCAAAGTTCTAGTGCCAACTAAATGTTACATCTATAAGTTTATTTCCTAATACAATAGCCGCTTAAGGGAATTATAACTTTAATACAGTTTAGTTCTGTATAAATAGATGTGCTTTCAACTATTAACCTCACGGGGAGTTTTTTTTTTCTCTCTTGCTTTATTAATTGAAGATGCGAGTGCAGAAAATAGGTAAACTGTAAATGTATCGCGCGTTAGATTTTAATATGATTTTATTGTATTTCATGTTTTTTCTATTGCATCCAGAATGATCTTTTGAACCTCGCATCCCAGCAATTAAGCAGCAATGAAACATCATTTAAGCAGCAATTAAGCAGCAATGAAACATCATTTAAGCAGCAATTAAGCAGCAATGAAACATCATTTAAGCAGCCATTTCGCAGCAATAATATATATCTAGAGTCTTGCCGACTCAGTTCGATTACTCCAGTGACTTATGAACATATTTGAAATTTAATCTTTGTGGCGATCCTGTTGGGATTCAGCTATCTGAAGTATACAGAAACAAAGCAAACCCAAAGACTATTTTAAAATCCCAATTCATAAAGTCGTTTTTTATAGTTATCAAACTGGAAGAAGAACAGTCAACAGTAGCAATATTTTACTCACTGCTCTATTCGTGAAGAAGAACATAGATTTCCCTGACACTGTCTGTCAAGCATAATCATTGGATTTTACCAACCCCCTGAAGAACTTACCTCAGTGTTTTTTGTAGTTTGTGACATTACTGTAAAAGAAAGTTATCTCCACCAGCTGTGCCAATCTTAGACACCACACCATTCCTCACATCTAGCCAAGTGCCTGTGCCATTCTTTAGGAACTTTATCTAATAAACAAACAGTACCGTTAAACTTCAACGTCCAGCGATTTCGGGACACTTTGTTAACTTCAACAACCCGCTAATCTGGGGCTGTACACGGAAGAAAATACTTTTTACCTAAGCCAAGGTTAAGTGCTTTTTTTTGTATTTCCTATGAAGTGCCAGAATTCACCATTTGGTAAGTCTGTGTGTGTGTGACTGTGTGCTGGCCAGCCAAGCGTGTTTTTTTTTAATGAAAAAAAGGAGATTTAATCTTTTTACCCTTATAATTAGTTCAACCTAGTATTAAGGTGTACTGTATTAATTGTACGGGATTTCTCCTAGCGGGATTATTTAACTGTGAGCATTCCCCCCTCCCGGGAAAATTGGTTGATCAAAGGAAAACATTTGATGACCCCTAGCTTTACCTTTACCCCCTATTACTGTAACCCCCCTTGACTCAGAGTAATAAATTTACCATTGGGTTAAATTGCCTATCTCTGATCATCATCATCACCCCCCCCCCCCCCTTTCTCGTCTTTGGGACCCGGTCCTTTCTGTTAGTAAATACAAGCGGGAAAAGGTGCATTGGATACTTCTCCTCAGAAACCCTCCCCCCCTGTTATTTTGTGTTTTGTAACCCATGATTTCTGACTGTACATTGATACTTACTTGTAACTTGATTTTATGATAATAAAAGTATTAAAAACTTTATTAGCATTGGTGTCGGCTGGCCCAAAACCCAAACATTTCCCATATTTTGTTATCGTAGTGTGTATTCATGTACGTTGTGCGTCAGAATCACCAAATCGGTGTGTGCGCATGAGCGACTGGAACTGACAAACAACTGTTTGTTCAGAAGAGTGGTAGGAATAGTTTTTGAGAGACAAATATTGTCGTAATAAGAGACTGTCCTTACTCTTCCCCAGCCCTTGTGAATCTACTACCTCACTTTCCTAAATCCTTATTCTCACAGAGCCATCACTATCATTCTACACTCTAAAGGACCAATATCCATCAGAACTCTCTCAGATAAAAATTACGACAAATAAATGGTTAGCTCGTCCCGGATTCTGAGCCTAGTTTAAATAGAGTGTGGTTGATTGTCTTTGTGAAGTAGGGTATAATCCAAAAAAAAGTAATTACTTCCCCTAGACAAAGCCTTTTAGTATTTTGGGCCGACCACACAATAAGTATTACAGGTTTGTTCTTTCCACAGGAGCAAGAAGTTAGTGATTAAAATATTTGTCACCTTTGTATTCTCTGGCAGAGAAAATTGAAATTTTATTATATAATTGCTGGGATGGCGTGATTGGTTTTACAGTCACTAAAGGTTTTTGAAGTTAAAAAGAGTTGAGCTTAGCTAAAGACGCCTTGTTCTGACTTTTTAAGTCTAGTTAACATCGTCTCTTCTCATATAATTGACTTCAGGGGGAGTTTTTGTAGTGGAGAATTAAAATTTCAGGAATTTTTTTTTTTATTTAATTGTTTTAATAAAAAATTTTCTCTACTTTTAGTAAAAGTAAAATTTTTTCCAGTGTAACTTACCATTTTAGTGGCATTAGTCGCTTGCGTTTAGAGCCTTAATTGCCAGAAAACAGCAGCGATAAGTTAACACATTTAAGGTAGGAGGTGACACAAGTAAATTTATACTTTGTGTTTTTTTTTCCTCGTAGCGAGTTTGAGTTTTTTCCCCTTCTTGTTCTTTCTTGCTATTCTCTAATAGTAGTAGCATCCAGTTCTTTAATCATGTCAGAGAGGATTCAGATGAGATCCATCCTAAGGCTGGAGGCGAAAGAATCAGGTTTAGAAGGAGAAGCCGCTAACTTGTTTGTCAACCAGGAACTTGAAAGGTATGACGCGGAAAGGAAGGAAGCACAAGAGAGAGCAGAGAGGAAAGATGCTCAAGATAGAGCAGAAAAGAAAGAAGCGGAGGAGCGTTTATTGGAGCAGAAGAAAATTGAGACAGAAAACAAGAAAATTGAGGCAGAAATGGAAGCCCGCAGAGAGAGAGAGAGAGAGAAAGGGAGCGGGAAAGACAACATGAACTGGCACTTAAGGCTTTAGAGAGTCGGGGCGCCTCTACTTCGAATAACGGAGAGCCGTCTTCGCCCCAGTCCCAGTCAATGGATCTCTCCAGCACTCAGTCTGCCCAATTAACGGCGATGTCTTTTGCTTTAGAATCTTTTCCTAGCCCCAATGAAAAAATTGACAGCTACCTAGAAAAATTCGAAAGGCTCGCAAATCTGTATGTTTTAGAGAGTTCTCGCTGGGCACTTAAGCTCTCAACGTCACTAAAAGCTAATGCTTATGACGTATACACAAAGCTGGGACCGAACCAACATGATTACGACATGCTAAAGAAGGCCTTGCTAGAACGGTTTGAGATGACCGCCCGAAAATTTCTGCAAATGTTCAGAAACAGCCGGAAAGAGAGCACGGAAACTTTCCCGCAGTTCTCTTCACGTCTCACGGGCTATTTGACAAAGTGCATTGAATTATCTGACCTACCTCTTACATATGAGGGACTACTTGAACTTGTTCTTGTGGAACAGATAAAGTCAACTTTGTCAAACGAAACCCGTAGATTTTTGGCTGAACAGGGCGCAGTCAGGCTTGAGGACATACTCAATAAGGCAGAACGCTATACCAATGCAATGGCCGAACTTCCCAGCACTAAACGTAAACCCACAGATGAGCCATCTCGTAAAAAAAAATCTAGAGCAGTCATCCTATTCCTCTAATTCCTCTCAGAACTATAACCAACGAGAAAATAATACCCAGAGACCTCCCCAGGAAAAATCGAAATTCTACAAAACCCGAAGAAACCCCCCCCCCCCCCCCCCCCCCCCCCCCCCCCCACCCACCCCCCCCCCCCCCCCCCCCCCCCCCCCCCCCCCCCACAACAATTCTGATCAACCCACCAAGCCTACGTGGCAGCGCGGCCACCAAGGTCAAGGAAAAGGGAAGACCCCTACACCAGGAACGTCTGATCAGGGCAAACAAACCGGTTCAAACCGCGTCGGATGTTTGCATACAGCCTCGAAAGGTAGAGTCAATGTCAGTGATTCTAAACCTGAGGGGGACCGACCCTCAACTCGAGGAACTGTAATTTTGAATGGTACCTCAACTACTTGTCTCTTTGACACTGGACTAAGCTTTAGTTGTATTGTCGCCAGACACCTAGTCAAACCAGGTCAGGAGACAGAGGAAACCGTCAAACTTAGTGGAGTTTTCAGGAGTGATGCACCCAGGACGCTTCCTATCGCACTGGTAGAAATACACTCTGACTTTGTCAGAGGAGTTATTAAAGCGGCCATTATGGATGATCCTATCTACCCAGTTATCCTGGGATGTAGATATGTGTTTATTGGGAGACCAAAGGAGCCGATTGTGGCAGCGGTAACCACAAGAGGGCAAGCCAAGAAGGAGAGGGAGCCTGCGCCAAATTTGTTGCCGAACGAACTGAAGGAGGCGCAACAAAAGGACCCTACTCTGGAGCCCTGCTTTAGAAAACTGCCCATGGCTAAGGACCCCAGACACAACGGAGACATCTTTTCTAAGGACGGCGTATTGTATCGTAGAACGGGCAACCCGGACACGGGGAATAACCAGCTCCTAGTACCGACGCAGTACAGAAGTCAGATCTTAGAAATGGGGCACTCTCTTCCCTTTAGCGGACATATGGGACAAAACGCCACTATTCAGCGAATAAAAAACCACTATTGGTGGCCAGGAATGAACTCTGACATTATCAGGTACGTGAAATCCTGCGCCCAGTGCCAACGGGTAGCACCCAAGCACTTGACACCCCCCAGTACCTATGGGGCAAATGCCAATAGTGGGTACTCCATTTGAACGGGTTGCTGTCGACATCATTGGACCCCTGGAAAGGACCAAAAGAAAGCACAGGTTCATCCTGACTTTAGTCGACACTTGCACAATGTGGGCCGAAGCTATACCGCTAACATGCACAGATTCCAAGCATGTCGCAGAAGCCCTCGTGCAAATTTTTACACGGTTGGGATTCCCTCAACAAGTTTTGACGGACAATGGATCCCAATTCCGTAGCCTGTTAATGGAGGAGATCTTTAAGATCTTGAGGGCCAAACATATCCACACAAGTCCCTACCATCCGGCCGGAAATGGGCTCGTGGAACGTTTTAACGGCACCCTCACCACCATGTTACGTAAGCTGGGTCAGGAGAAACCGGAAGACTGGGACCTATATATATCGGCTGCCTTATTCGCCTACCGAGAGGTTCCCCAAGCGTCTACGGGATTCGCGCCAGCTACACTTTTATTTGGCAGACCTATTAAGGGGCCACTAGAAGCCTTACTTCGGTCCCTGACAGACCAAAAGGCTGACGAGACAGTCGTCTCTGCAAGCAAGTATGTATCTGAGCTCAAGGAAAGGCTAAAGCTAGGATGGGATCTAGCTACTACCAACCTTACGAAAGCCCGCGCTAAACATGCTAAAAGATACAATAAAGCTGCAAAAGAGAGAGAACTACAACCAGGGGAGAAAGTTTTGTTGCTACTTCCAACCGGAAGCAATAAACTTCGCATCGGATGGCAAGGGCCGTTTACCGTCCTTAAAAAGATCTCACGTACCAATTACAAGATCTCCATCAAAGGAAAGGAGAAGGTCTTCCACATAAATCTGCTAAAGAAATATTTGGAAAGACCGGTGCCATCCTCCGAGCATCTCCTGGCTGTCGCCATAGCAACGGAAGACGAGGAAGATGATGATGGTTGCATGGAGTATCCACTGCAACCCACAGAATCCTTTAAAGATGTCAAGTTCGGCGACAATCTCTCACCAGAACAACAAACAGAAACCAGGGCGCTACTAAAACAGTACAGTGCAGTCTTAACGGATGTACCTGGTCGAACAAATCTCATCGAATTTGATATGAAACTAACAAATGAGACCCCTGTTCGAACCAGAGTTTACCCCATCCCGTACGCTAAAGCTGATGCACTTCGCGGAGAAATAGACAAGCTGCGTCAGGCAGGAATTATCAGTGAGTCTACATCTCCTTACAGTTCTAGTGTAGTGCTGTTGCAGAAGCCCAATAAGGAAGTTCGGCTGTGTATAGATTACCGGCTGCTAAACGCTGTTACGGAATTCCAGCCCGAACCTCTCCAAACTGTTTCTGAGTTGTTCACCAAGCTCAGCAAGGCAACGATTTTCTCCAAGATTGACCTCAGTAAAGGTTATTATCAAATACCAGTCAAGGAGGAAGTTAAACCTTTGCTAGCTTTCAGCACTAGTGAAGGACATTACACATTTAATGTGATGCCGTTCGGATTGCATAACGCACCAGGAGTGTTCACCAGAATGATGAGGAAGCTGTTAGAACCTTTGCAAAGTCCCCACATCCATAATTTCATGGATGACATATTAATTGCATCGGAAACCTACGACGAACATATTGCTACGGTTGCTATGCTCCTCAGGAGACTACAGGAAACTGGTCTCACAGCCAGACCTAGCAAATGTCTCATCGGGTTCGAAAAGCTAGACTTCTTGGGGCATACTATTTCCCACGGCTGTAGTTGGCCTGTTCAGAAGAACGTGGAGAAAATAGCTGCAGCCAAAAGGCCCAGAACGAAGAAAGACGTGCGTTCCTTCCTATCACTATGTGCATATTATCAGAAATACATCGAGAACTTCAACGGACTTACGGCACCTCTGACTGACCTCACCAAGAAAGGTTGTCCTGATAAGGTCATGTGGGATCAAAAGTGCGAACATGCATACAGCACTTTGAAAGGACAGTTGTCGGCATACCCCATCCTAAGGTTACCTGACCTTAAGAAGCCTTTCGTACTGAGAGTTGACGCGTCAGGTCAGGGCATCGGGTCAACATTGTTGCAAGCCGAGGACAGTGACCCGAATATGCTATTCCCAATAGCTTACGGCAGTCGGAAACTGAACAAGGCTGAACGCAACTACAGTGTCGTTGAAAGAGAATGTCTCGCTCTGATTCATGGCATCAGACGCCATCATGAGTTTCTGTATGGTACTTCTTTCACAGTACAAACCGACCACGCTCCATTAGCTTTCCTTGGTGCCAATAAGGAATTCAACGCAAGGATTATGCGCTGGGCATTATTATTGAGCGTCTATTCCTTCAAAGTGGAATATATTCCAGGAAAACAGAATGTCGGAGCTGACTTCTTGAGTAGAAACTGGTCTACAGAGGAAGTAGAGCAAACTGAAGATACCACTCATCCTAAAGTCACCAATCAGGTCACCTCCATTGTCAAGAAGGAAACATGAAAAATGGTTTCATGTCTAAAAGTGGGGACGATTGTGACGTACGTCTAGTTTGTCAAGTGAATTTTCCCTGATTTGATGGATGATTAAAGGGACTTTAGCTTTTCATAACATTAGAATCCCTGAACATCAGTATTGTTGTAACTTTTCATCAACGAAGAGTAGCGGCTAGGATCAAAGCAGTCAAAGAAGATCCCCAGAACAGAGAAGCAGAAGTTTAGCATCTCCGTACGAACACTGAACCGTTCGCAAGACGGACACGAGCGGTCAGAAGAAAGCTTCTTGCAGACTTCGCACTTCTGTGGCCACCGGCAGACTTGCCCGAAAGACGGAACGCTCAGCGTAGCGGATACGATCTGAGGAATCAGGAAACTCACCGCAAACGAGGCTAGTCTCGCCGGAATTTCACATGCTCGTGCGAGCAGCCTGAACGAACGAACGTAGATCGGAAGCCAGTCGGGCCATCGTGGTTAGCATGGCGGCTAAATAACTTCGACTTCCCCTGGGAACTGAAGAGGCGCGAAATTTTCACATGTACCATTTATCTTGCCTTTCTAATAGATAAATACAGAATCTGAAAAGGGCAACGTATCATTCGTTCTGACAGAATTCTAAGATTCACTAGCATATAGAAAAAAAATTCCTGCTAGATTTCATCTAAATTGTTGGCTATTGGAGTGAAATTCTTTTTCTGTGCAGACGGTAATTTATACATTAGCTTCGAGTGATCAGTGGTCTAGTTATTTCATATTTAGTTCACTGGATTGTGGTGTAAATTTAACCTTATTAAATAAGCCCATCTTCAAAGTTCTAGTGCCAACTAAATGTTACATCTATAAGTTTATTTCCTAATACAATAGCCGCTTAAGGGAATTATAACTTTAATACAGTTTAGTTCTGTATAAATAGATGTGCTTTCAACTATTAACCTCACGGGGAGTTTTTTTTTTTTCTCTCTTGCTTTATTAATTGAAGATGCGAGTGCAGAAAATAGTTAAACTGTAAATGTATCGCGCGTTAGATTTTAATATGATTTTATTGTATTTCATGTTTTTTCTATTGCATCCAGAATGATCTTTTGAACCTCGCATCCCAGCCAGCAATGAAACATCATTTAAGCAATTAAGCAGCAATGAAACATCATTTAAGCAGCCATTATCATTTAAGCAGCCATTTCGCAGCAATAATATATATCTAGAGTCTTGCCGACTCAGTTCGATTACTCCAGTGACTTATGAACATATTTGAAATTTAATCTTTGTGGCGATCCTGTTGGGATTCAGCTATCTGAAGTATACAGAAACAAAGCAAACCCAAAGACTATTTTAAAATCCCAATTCATAAAGTCGTTTTTTTTATAGTTATCAAACTGGAAGAAGAACAGTCAACAGTAGCAATATTTTACTCACTGCTCTATTCGTGAAGAAGAACATAGATTTCCCTGACACTGTCTGTCAAGCATAATCATTGGATTTTACCAACCCCCTGAAGAACTTACCTCAGTGTTTTTTGTAGTTTGTGACATTACTGCAAAAGAAAGTTATCTCCACCAGCTGTGCCAATCTTAGACACCACACCATTCCTCACACCTAGCCAAGTGCCTGTGCCATTCTTTAGGAACTTTATCTAATAAACAAACAGTACCGTTAAACTTCAACGTCCAGCGATTTCGGGACACTTTGTTAACTTCAACAACCCGCTAATCTGGGGCTGTACACGGAAGAAAATACTTTTACCTAAGCCAAGGTTTAGTGCTCTTTTTTTATGTATTTCCTATGAAGTGCCAGAATTCTCCATTTGGTAAGTCTGTGTGTGTGTGACTGTGTGCTGGCCAGCCAAGTGTGTTTTTTTTAAATGAAGAAAAAGGAGATTTAATCTTTTTACCCTTATAATTAATTCAACCTAGTATTAAGGTGTACTGTATTAATTGTACGGGATTTCTCCTAGCGGGATTATTTAACTGTGAGCATTCCCCCCTCCCGGGAAAATTGGTTGATCAAAGGAAAACATTTGATGACCCCTAGCTTTTCCTTTACCCCTTATTACTGTAACCCCCTTGACTCAGAGTAATAAATTTACCATTGGGTTAAATTGCCTATCTCTGATCATCATCATCCCCCCCCCCCTTTCTCGTCTTTGGGACCCGGTCTTTTCTGTTAGTAAATACAAGCGGGAAAAGGTGCATTGGATACTTCTCCTCAGAAACCCTCCCCCCTGTTATTTTGTGTTTTGTAACCCATGATTTCTGACTGTACATTGATACTTACTTGTAACTTGATTTTATGATAATAATAAAAGTATTAAAAACTTTATTAGCATTGGTGTCGGCTGGCCCAAAACCCAAACATTTCCCATATTTTGTTATCGTAGTGTGTATTCATGTACGTTGTGCGTCAGAATCACCAAATCGGTGTGTGCGCATGAGCGACTGGAACTGACAAACAACTGTTTGTTCAGAAGAGTGGTAGGAATAGTTTTTTGAGAGACAAATATTGTCGTAATAAGAGACTGTCCTTACTCTTCCCCAGCCCTTGTGAATCTACTACCTCACTTTCCTAAATCCTTATTCTCACAGAGCCTTCACTATCATTCTACACTCTAAAGGACCAATATCCATCAGAACTCTCTCAGATAAAAATTACGACAAATAAATGGTTAGCTCGTCCCGGATTCTGAGCCTAGTTTAAATAGAGTGTGGTTGATTGTCTATGTGAAGTAGGGTATAAAAATAAAAAAAAGTAATTACTTCCCCTAGACAAAGCCTTTTAGTATTTTGGGCCGACCACACAATAAGTATTACAGGTTTGTTCTTTCCACAGGAGCAAGAAGTTAGTGATTAAAATATTTGTCACCTTTGTATTCTCTGGCAGAGAAAATTGAAATTTTATTATATAATTGCTGGGATGGCGTGATTGGTTTTACAGTCACTAAAGGTTTTTGAAGTTAAAAAGAGTTGAGCTTAGCTAAAGACGCCTTGTTCTGACTTTTTAAGTCTAGTTAACATCGTCTCTTCTCATATAATTGACTTCAGGGGGAGTTTTTGTAGTGGAGAATTAAAATTTCAGGAAAATTTTTTTTTATTTAATTGTTTTAATAAAAAATTTTCTCTACTTTTAGTAAAAGTAAAATTTTTTCCAGTGTAACTTACCATTTTAGTGGCATTAGTCGCTTGCGTTTAGAGCCTTAATTGCCAGAAAACAGCAGCGATAAGTTAACACATTTAAGGTAGGAGGTGACACAAGTAAATTTATACTTTGTGTTTTTTTTTTCTCGTAGCGAGTTTGAGTTTTTTTCCCCTTCTTGTTCTTTCTTGCTATTCTCTAATAGTAGTAGCATCCAGTTCTTTAATCATGTCAGAGAGGATTCAGATGAGATCCATCCTAAGGCTGGAGGCGAAAGAATCAGGTTTAGAAGGAGAAGCCGCTAACTTGTTTGTCAACCAGGAACTTGAAAGGTATGACGCGGAAAGGAAGGAAGCACAAGAGAGAGCAGAGAGGAAAGATGCTCAAGATAGAGCAGAAAAGAAAGAAGCGGAGGAGCGTTTATTGGAGCAGAAGAAAATTGAGGCAGAAAACAAGAAAATTGAGGCAGAAATGGAAGCCCACAGAGAGAGAGAGAGAAAGGGAGCGGGAAAGACAACATGAACTGGCGCTTAAGGCTTTAGAGAGTCGGGGCGCCTCTACTTCGAATAACGGAGAGCCGTCTTCGCCCCAGTCCCAGTCAATGGATCTCTCCAGCACTCAGTCTGCCCAATTAACGGCGATGTCTTTTGCTTTAGAATCTTTTCCTAGCCCCAATGAAAAAATTGACAGCTACCTAGAAAAATTCGAAAGGCTCGCAAATCTGTATGGGTTAGAGAGTTCCCGCTGGGCACTTAAGCTCTCAACGTCACTAAAAGCTAATGCTTATGACGTATACACAAAGCTGGGACCGAACCAACATGATTACGACATGCTAAAGAAGGCCTTGCTAGAACGGTTTGAGATGACCGCCCGAAAATTTCTGCAAATGTTCAGAAACAGCCGGAAAGAGAGCACGGAAACATTCCCGCAGTTCTCTTCACGTCTCACGGGCTATTTGACAAAGTGCATTGAATTATCTGACCTACCTCTTACATATGAGGGACTACTTGAACTTGTTCTTGTGGAACAGATAAAGTCAACTTTGTCAAACGAAACCCGTAGATTTTTGGCTGAACAGGGCGCAGTCAGGCTTGAGGACATACTCAATAAGGCAGAACGCTATACCAATGCAATGGCCGAACTTCCCAGCACTAAACGTAAACCCACAGATGAGCCATCTCGTAAACAAAATCTAGAGCAGTCATCCTATTCCTCTAATTCCTCTCAGAACTATAACCAACGAGAAAATAATACCCAGAGACCTCCCCAGGAAAAATCGAAATTCTACAAAACCCGACTCCCCCCCCCCCCCCCCAACAACAATTCTGATCAACCCACCAAGCCTACGTGGCAGCGCGGCCACCAAGGTCAAGGAAAAGGGAAGACCCCTACACCAGGAACGTCTGATCAGGGCAAACAAACCGGTTCAAACCGCGTCGGATGTTTGCATACAGCCTCGAAAGGTAGAGTCAATGTCAGTGATTCTAAACCTGAGGGGGACCGACCCTCAACTCGAGGAACTGTAATTTTGAATGGTACCTCAACTACTTGTCTCTTTGACACTGGACTAAGCTTTAGTTGTATTGTCGCCAGACACCTAGTCAAACCAGGTCAGGAGACAGAGGAAACCGTCAAACTTAGTGGAGTTTTCAGGAGTGATGCACCCAGGACGCTTCCTATCGCACTGGTAGAAATACACTCTGACTTTGTCAGAGGAGTTATTAAAGCGGCCATTATGGATGATCCTATCTACCCAGTTATCCTGGGATGTAGATATGTGTTTATTGGGAGACCAAAGGAGCCGATTGTGGCAGCGGTAACCACAAGAGGGCAAGCCAAGAAGGAGAGGGAGCCTGCGCCAAATTTGTTGCCGAACGAACTGAAGGAGGCGCAACAAAAGGACCCTACTCTGGAGCCCTGCTTTAGAAAACTGCCCATGGCTAAGGACCCCAGACACAACGGAGACATCTTTTCTAAGGACGGCGTATTGTATCGTAGAACGGGCAACCCGGACACGGGGAATAACCAGCTCCTAGTACCGACGCAGTACAGAAGTCAGATCTTAGAAATGGGGCACTCTCTTCCCTTTAGCGGACATATGGGACAAAACGCCACTATTCAGCGAATAAAAAACCACTATTGGTGGCCAGGAATGAACTCTGACATTATCAGGTACGTGAAATCCTGCGCCCAGTGCCAACGGGTAGCACCCAAGCACTTGACACCCCCAGTACCTATGGGGCAAATGCCAATAGTGGGTACTCCATTTGAACGGGTTGCTGTCGACATCATTGGACCCCTGGAAAGGACCAAAAGAAAGCACAGGTTCATCCTGACTTTAGTCGACACTTGCACAATGTGGGCCGAAGCTATACCGCTAACATGCACAGATTCCAAGCATGTCGCAGAAGCCCTCGTGCAAATTTTTACACGGTTGGGATTCCCTCAACAAGTTTTGACGGACAATGGATCCCAATTCCGTAGCCTGTTAATGGAGGAGATCTTTAAGATCTTGAGGGCCAAACATATCCACACAAGTCCCTACCATCCGGCCGGAAATGGGCTCGTGGAACGTTTTAACGGCACCCTCACCACCATGTTACGTAAGCTGGGTCAGGAGAAACCGGAAGACTGGGACCTATATATATCGGCTGCCTTATTCGCCTACCGAGAGGTACCCCAAGCGTCTACGGGATTCGCGCCAGCTACACTTTTATTTGGCAGACCTATTAAGGGGCCACTAGAAGCCTTACTTCGGTCCCTGACAGACCAAAAGGCTGACGAGACAGTCGTCTCTGCAAGCAAGTATGTATCTGAGCTCAAGGAAAGGCTAAAGCTAGGATGGGATCTAGCTACTACCAACCTTACGAAAGCCCGCGCTAAACATGCTAAAAGATACAATAAAGCTGCAAAAGAGAGAGAACTACAACCAGGGGAGAAAGTTTTGTTGCTACTTCCAACCGGAAGCAATAAACTTCGCATCGGATGGCAAGGGCCGTTTACCGTCCTTAAAAAGATCTCACGTACCAATTACAAGATCTCCATCAAAGGAAAGGAGAAGGTCTTCCACATAAATCTGCTAAAGAAATATTTGGAAAGACCGGTGCCATCCTCCGAGCATCTCCTGGCTGTCGCCATAGCAACGGAAGACGAGGAAGATGATGATGGTTGCATGGAGTATCCACTGCAACCCACAGAATCCTTTAAAGATGTCAAGTTCGGCGACAATCTCTCACCAGAACAACAAACAGAAACCAGGGCGCTACTAAAACAGTACAGTGCAGTCTTAACGGATGTACCTGGTCGAACAAATCTCATCGAATTTGATATGAAACTAACAAATGAGACCCCTGTTCGAACCAGAGTTTACCCCATCCCGTACGCTAAAGCTGATGCACTTCGCGGAGAAATAGACAAGCTGCGTCAGGCAGGAATTATCAGTGAGTCTACATCTCCTTACAGTTCTAGTGTAGTGCTGTTGCAGAAGCCCAATAAGGAAGTTCGGCTGTGTATAGATTACCGGCTGCTAAACGCTGTTACGGAATTCCAGCCCGAACCTCTCCAAACTGTTTCTGAGTTGTTCACCAAGCTCAGCAAGGCAACGATTTTCTCCAAGATTGACCTCAGTAAAGGTTATTATCAAATACCAGTCAAGGAGGAAGTTAAACCTTTGCTAGCTTTCAGCACTAGTGAAGGACATTACACATTTAATGTGATGCCGTTCGGATTGCATAACGCACCAGGAGTGTTCACCAGAATGATGAGGAAGCTGTTAGAACCTTTGCAAAGTCCCCACATCCATAATTTCATGGATGACATATTAATTGCATCGGAAACCTACGACGAACATATTGCTACGGTTGCTATGCTCCTCAGGAGACTACAGGAAACTGGTCTCACAGCCAGACCTAGCAAATGTCTCATCGGGTTCGAAAAGCTAGACTTCTTGGGGCATACTATTTCCCACGGCTGTAGTTGGCCTGTTCAGAAGAACGTGGAGAAAATAGCTGCAGCCAAAAGGCCCAGAACGAAGAAAGACGTGCGTTCCTTCCTATCACTATGTGCATATTATCAGAAATACATCGAGAACTTCAACGGACTTACGGCACCTCTGACTGACCTCACCAAGAAAGGTTGTCCTGATAAGGTCATGTGGGATCAAAAGTGCGAACATGCATACAGCACTTTGAAAGGACAGTTGTCGGCATACCCCATCCTAAGGTTACCTGACCTTAAGAAGCCTTTCGTACTGAGAGTTGACGCGTCAGGTCAGGGCATCGGGTCAACATTGTTGCAAGCCGAGGACAGTGACCCGAATATGCTATTCCCAATAGCTTACGGCAGTCGGAAACTGAACAAGGCTGAACGCAACTACAGTGTCGTTGAAAGAGAATGTCTCGCTCTGATTCATGGCATCAGACGCCATCATGAGTTTCTGTATGGTACTTCTTTCACAGTACAAACCGACCACGCTCCATTAGCTTTCCTTGGTGCCAATAAGGAATTCAACGCAAGGATTATGCGCTGGGCATTATTATTGAGCGTCTATTCCTTCAAAGTGGAATATATTCCAGGAAAACAGAATGTCGGAGCTGACTTCTTGAGTAGAAACTGGTCTACAGAGGAAGTAGAGCAAACTGAAGATACCACTCATCCTAAAGTCACCAATCAGGTCACCTCCATTGTCAAGAAGGAAACATGAAAAATGGTTTCATGTCTAAAAGTGGGGACGATTGTGACGTACGTCTAGTTTGTCAAGTGAATTTTCCCTGATTTGATTTGATGGATGATTAAAGGGACTTTAGCTTTTCATAACATTAGAATCCCTGAACATCAGTATTGTTGTAACTTTTCATCAACGAAGAGTAGCGGCTAGGATCAAAGCAGTCAAAGAAGATCCCCAGAACAGAGAAGCAGAAGTTTAGCATCTCCGTACGAACACTGAACCGTTCGCAAGACGGACACGAGCGGTCAGAAGAAAGCTTCTTGCAGACTTCGCACTTCTGTGGCCACCGGCAGACTTGCCCGAAAGACGGAACGCTCAGCGTAGCGGATACGATCTGAGGAATCAGGAAACTCACCGCGAACGAGGCTAGTCTCGCCGGAATTTCACATGCTCGTGCGAGCAGCCTGAAACGAACGTAGATCGGAAGCCAGTCGGGCCATCGTGGTTAGCATGGCGGCTAAATAACTTCGACTTCCCTGGGAACTGAAGAGGCGCGAAATTTTCACATGTACCATTTATCTTGCCTTTCTAATAGATAAATACAGAATCTGAAAAGGGCAACGTATCATTCGTTCTGACAGAATTCTAAGATTCACTAGCATATAGTAAAAAAAATTCCTGCTAGATTTCATCTAAATTGTTGGCTATTGGAGTGAAATTCTTTTTCTGTGCAGACGGTAATTTATACATTAGCTTCGAGTGATCAGTGGTCTAGTTATTTCATATTTAGTTCACTGGATTGTGGTGTAAATTTAACCTTATTAAATAAGCCCATCTTCAAAGTTCTAGTGCCAACTAAATGTTACATCTATAAGTTTATTTCCTAATACAATAGCCGCTTAAGGGAATTATAACTTTAATACAGTTTAGTTCTGTATAAATAGATGTGCTTTCAACTATTAACCTCACGGGGAGTTTTTTTTTTTTTTTCTCTTGCTTTATTAATTGAAGACGCGAGTGCAGAAAATAGTTAAACTGTAAATGTATCGCGCGTTAGATTTTAATATGATTTTATTGTATTTCATGTTTTTTCTATTGCATCCAGAATGATCTTTTGAACCTCGCATCCCAGCAATTAAGCAGCAATAAGCAGCAATTAAGCAGCAATTTAAGCAGCAATTAAGCAGCAATGAAACATCATTTAAGCAGCAAAGCAGCAATTCATTTAGCAGCAATTAAGCCAATGAATCATTTAAGCAGCCATTTCGCAGCAATAATATATATCTAGAGTCTTGCCGACTCAGTTCGATTACTCCAGTGACTTATGAACATATTTGAAATTTAATCTTTGTGGCGATCCTGTTGGGATTCAGCTATCTGAAGTATACAGAAACAAAGCAAACCCAAAGACTATTTTAAAATCCCAATTCATAAAGTCGTTTTTTATAGTTATCAAACTGGAAGAAGAACAGTCAACAGTAGCAATATTTTACTCACTGCTCTATTCGTGAAGAAGAACATAGATTTCCCTGACACTGTCTGTCAAGCATAATCATTGGATTTTACCAACCCCCTGAAGAACTTACCTCAGTTTTTTTGTAGTTTTGTGACATTACTGCAAAAGAAAGTTATCTCCACCAGCTGTGCCAATCTTAGACACCACACCATTCCTCACACCTAGCCAAGTGCCTGTGCCATTCTTTAGGAACTTTATCTAATAAACAAACAGTACCGTTAAACTTCAACGTCCAGCGATTTCGGGACACTTTGTTAACTTCAACAACCCGCTAATCTGGGGCTGTACACGGAAGAAAATACTTTTTACCTAAGCCAAGGTTTAGTGTTTTTTTTTTAATGTATTTCCTATGAAGTGCCAGAATTCACCATTTGGTAAGTCTGTATGTGTGTGACTATGTGCTGGCCAGCCAAGCGTGTTTTTTTTTTTTAATGAAAAAAAGGAGATTTAATCTTTTTACCCTTATAATTAGTTCAACCTAGTATTAAGGTGTACTGTATTAATTGTACGGGATTTCTCCTAGCGGGATTATTTAACTGTGAGCATTCCCCCCTCCCGGGAAAATTGGTTGATTAAAGGAAAACATTTGATGACCCCTAGCTTTTCCTTTACCCCCTATTACTGTAACCCCCTTGACTCAGAGTAATAAATTTACCATTGGGTTAAATTGCCTATCTCTGATCATCATCACCCCCCCCCCCTTTTCTCGTCTTTGGGACCCGGTCTTTTCTGTTAGTAAATACAAGCGGGAAAAGGTGCATTGGATACTTCTCCTCAGAAACCCTCCCCCCTGTTATTTTGTGTTTTGTAACCCATGATTTCTGACTGTACATTGATACTTACTTGTAACTTGATTTTATGATAATAAAAGTATTAAAAACTTTATTAGCATTGGTGTCGGCTGGCCCAAAACCCAAACATTTCCCATATTTTGTTATCGTAGTGTGTATTCATGTACGTTGTGCGTCAGAATCACCAAATCGGTGTGTGCGCATGAGCGACTGGAACTGACAAACAACTGTTTGTTCAGAAGAGTGGTAGGAATAGTTTTTGAGAGACAAATATTGTCGTAATAAGAGACTGTCCTTACTCTTCCCCAGCCCTTGTGAATCTACTACCTCACTTTCCTAAATCCTTATTCTCACAGAGCCTTCACTATCATTCTACACTCTAAAGGACCAATATCCATCAGAACTCTCTCAGATAAAAATTACGACAAATAAATGGTTAGCTCGTCCCGGATTCTGAGCCTAGTTTAAATAGAGTGTGGTTGATTGTCTTTGTGAAGTAGGGTATAATCAAAAAAAAAAAAGTAATTACTTCCCCTAGACAAAGCCTTTTAGTATTTTGGGCCGACCACACAATAAGTATTACAGGTTTGTTCTTTCCACAGGAGCAAGAAGTTAGTGATTAAAATATTTGTCACCTTTGTATTCTCTGGCAGAGAAAATTGAAATTTTATTATATAATTGCTGGGATGGCGTGATTGGTTTTACAGTCACTAAAGGTTTTTGAAGTTAAAAAGAGTTGAGCTTAGCTAAAGACGCCTTGTTCTGACTTTTTAAGTCTAGTTAACATCGTCTCTTCTCATATAATTGACTTCAGGGGGAGTTTTTGTAGTGGAGAATTAAAATTTCAGGAAATTTTTTTTTTTTATTTAATTGTTTTAATAAAAAATTTTCTCTACTTTTAGTAAAAGTAAAATTTTTTCCAGTGTAACTTACCATTTTAGTGGCATTAGTCGCTTGCGTTTAGAGCCTTAATTGCCAGAAAACAGCAGCGATAAGTTAACACATTTAAGGTAGGAGGTGACACAAGTAAATTTATACTTTGTGTTTTTTTTTTTTCTCGTAGCGAGTTTGAGTTTTTTCCCCTTCTTGTTCTTTCTTGCTATTCTCTAATAGTAGTAGCATCCAGTTCTTTAATCATGTCAGAGAGGATTCAGATGAGATCCATCCTAAGGCTGGAGGCGAAAGAATCAGGTTTAGAAGGAGAAGCCGCTAACTTGTTTGTCAACCAGGAACTTGAAAGGTATGACGCGGAAAGGAAGGAAGCACAAGATAGAGCAGAAAAGAAAGAAGCGGAGGAGCGTTTATTGGAGCAGAAGAAAATTGAGGCAGAAAACAAGAAAATTGAGGCAGAAATGGAAGCCCGCAGAGAGAGAGAAAGGGAGCGGGAAAGACAACATGAACTGGCGCTTAAGGCTTTAGAGAGTCGGGGCGCCTCTACTTCGAATAACGGAGAGCCGTCTTCGCCCCAGTCCCAGTCAATGGATCTCTCCAGCACTCAGTCTGCCCAATTAACGGCGATGTCTTTTGCTTTAGAATCTTTTCCTAGCCCCAATGAAAAAATTGACAGCTACCTAGAAAAATTCGAAAGGCTCGCAAATCTGTATGGGTTAGAGAGTTCCCGCTGGGCACTTAAGCTCTCAACGTCACTAAAAGCTAATGCTTATGACGTATACACAAAGCTGGGACCGAACCAACATGATTACGACATGCTAAAGAAGGCCTTGCTAGAACGGTTTGAGATGACCGCCCGAAAATTTCTGCAAATGTTCAGAAACAGCCGGAAAGAGAGCACGGAAACTTTCCCGCAGTTCTCTTCACGTCTCACGGGCTATTTGACAAAGTGCATTGAATTATCTGACCTACCTCTTACATATGAGGGACTACTTGAACTTGTTCTTGTGGAACAGATAAAGTCAACTTTGTCAAACGAAACCCGTAGATTTTTGGCTGAACAGGGCGCAGTCAGGCTTGAGGACATACTCAATAAGGCAGAACGCTATACCAATGCAATGGCCGAACTTCCCAGCACTAAACGTAAACCCACAGATGAGCCATCTCGTAAACAAAATCTAGAGCAGTCATCCTATTCCTCTAATTCCTCTCAGAACTATAACCAACGAGAAAATAATACCCAGAGACCTCCCCAGGAAAAATCGAAATTCTACAAAACCCGATACCCCCCCCCCCCAACAACAATTCTGATCAACCCACCAAGCCTACGTGGCAGCGCGGCCACCAAGGTCAAGGAAAAGGGAAGACCCCTACACCAGGAACGTCTGATCAGGGCAAACAAACCGGTTCAAACCGCGTCGGATGTTTGCATACAGCCTCGAAAGGTAGAGTCAATGTCAGTGATTCTAAACCTGAGGGGGACCGACCCTCAACTCGAGGAACTGTAATTTTGAATGGTACCTCAACTACTTGTCTCTTTGACACTGGACTAAGCTTTAGTTGTATTGTCGCCAGACACCTAGTCAAACCAGGTCAGGAGACAGAGGAAACCGTCAAACTTAGTGGAGTTTTCAGGAGTGATGCACCCAGGACGCTTCCTATCGCACTGGTAGAAATACACTCTGACTTTGTCAGAGGAGTTATTAAAGCGGCCATTATGGATGATCCTATCTACCCAGTTATCCTGGGATGTAGATATGTGTTTATTGGGAGACCAAAGGAGCCGATTGTGGCAGCGGTAACCACAAGAGGGCAAGCCAAGAAGGAGAGGGAGCCTGCGCCAAATTTGTTGCCGAACGAACTGAAGGAGGCGCAACAAAAGGACCCTACTCTGGAGCCCTGCTTTAGAAAACTGCCCATGGCTAAGGACCCCAGACACAACGGAGACATCTTTTCTAAGGACGGCGTATTGTATCGTAGAACGGGCAACCCGGACACGGGGAATAACCAGCTCCTAGTACCGACGCAGTACAGAAGTCAGATCTTAGAAATGGGGCACTCTCTTCCCTTTAGCGGACATATGGGACAAAACGCCACTATTCAGCGAATAAAAAACCACTATTGGTGGCCAGGAATGAACTCTGACATTATCAGGTACGTGAAATCCTGCGCCCAGTGCCAACGGGTAGCACCCAAGCACTTGACACCCCCAGTACCTATGGGGCAAATGCCAATAGTGGGTACTCCATTTGAACGGGTTGCTGTCGACATCATTGGACCCCTGGAAAGGACCAAAAGAAAGCACAGGTTCATCCTGACTTTAGTCGACACTTGCACAATGTGGGCCGAAGCTATACCGCTAACATGCACAGATTCCAAGCATGTCGCAGAAGCCCTCGTGCAAATTTTTACACGGTTGGGATTCCCTCAACAAGTTTTGACGGACAATGGATCCCAATTCCGTAGCCTGTTAATGGAGGAGATCTTTAAGATCTTGAGGGCCAAACATATCCACACAAGCCCCTACCATCCGGCCGGAAATGGGCTCGTGGAACGTTTTAACGGCACCCTCACCACCATGTTACGTAAGCTGGGTCAGGAGAAACCGGAAGACTGGGACCTATATATATCGGCTGCCTTATTCGCCTACCGAGAGGTTCCCCAAGCGTCTACGGGATTCGCGCCAGCTACACTTTTATTTGGCAGACCTATTAAGGGGCCACTAGAAGCCTTACTTCGGTCCCTGACAGACCAAAAGGCTGACGAGACAGTCGTCTCTGCAAGCAAGTATGTATCTGAGCTCAAGGAAAGGCTAAAGCTAGGATGGGATCTAGCTACTACCAACCTTACGAAAGCCCGCGCTAAACATGCTAAAAGATACAATAAAGCTGCAAAAGAGAGAGAACTACAACCAGGGGAGAAAGTTTTGTTGCTACTTCCAACCGGAAGCAATAAACTTCGCATCGGATGGCAAGGGCCATATACCGTCCTTAAAAAGATCTCACGTACCAATTACAAGATCTCCATCAAAGGAAAGGAGAAGGTCTTCCACATAAATCTGCTAAAGAAATATTTGGAAAGACCGGTGCCATCCTCCGAGCATCTCCTGGCTGTCGCCATAGCAACGGAAGACGAGGAAGATGATGATGGTTGCATGGAGTATCCACTGCAACCCACAGAATCCTTTAAAGATGTCAAGTTCGGCGACAATCTCTCACCAGAACAACAAACAGAAACCAGGGCGCTACAAAAACAGTACAGTGCAGTCTTAACGGATGTACCTGGTCGAACAAATCTCATCGAATTTGATATGAAACTAACAAATGAGACCCCTGTTCGAACCAGAGTTTACCCCATCCCGTACGCTAAAGCTGATGCACTTCGCGGAGAAATAGACAAGCTGCGTCAGGCAGGAATTATCAGTGAGTCTACATCTCCTTACAGTTCTAGTGTAGTGCTGTTGCAGAAGCCCAATAAGGAAGTTCGGCTGTGTATAGATTACCGGCTGCTAAACGCTGTTACGGAATTCCAGCCCGAACCTCTCCAAACTGTTTCTGAGTTGTTCACCAAGCTCAGCAAGGCAACGATTTTCTCCAAGATTGACCTCAGTAAAGGTTATTATCAAATACCAGTCAAGGAGGAAGTTAAACCTTTGCTAGCTTTCAGCACTAGTGAAGGACATTACACATTTAATGTGATGCCGTTCGGATTGCATAACGCACCAGGAGTGTTCACCAGAATGATGAGGAAGCTGTTAGAACCTTTGCAAAGTCCCCACATCCATAATTTCATGGATGACATATTAATTGCATCGGAAACCTACGACGAACATATTGCTACGGTTGCTATGCTCCTCAGGAGACTACAGGAAACTGGTCTCACAGCCAGACCTAGCAAATGTCTCATCGGGTTCGAAAAGCTAGACTTCTTGGGGCATACTATTTCCCACGGCTGTAGTTGGCCTGTTCAGAAGAACGTGGAGAAAATAGCTGCAGCCAAAAGGCCCAGAACGAAGAAAGACGTGCGTTCCTTCCTATCACTATGTGCATATTATCAGAAATACATCGAGAACTTCAACGGACTTACGGCACCTCTGACTGACCTCACCAAGAAAGGTTGTCCTGATAAGGTCATGTGGGATCAAAAGTGCGAACATGCATACAGCACTTTGAAAGGACAGTTGTCGGCATACCCCATCCTAAGGTTACCTGACCTTAAGAAGCCTTTCGTACTGAGAGTTGACGCGTCAGGTCAGGGCATCGGGTCAACATTGTTGCAAGCCGAGGACAGTGAACCGAATATGCTATTCCCAATAGCTTACGGCAGTCGGAAACTGAACAAGGCTGAACGCAACTACAGTGTCGTTGAAAGAGAATGTCTCGCTCTGATTCATGGCATCAGACGCCATCATGAGTTTCTGTATGGTACTTCTTTCACAGTACAAACCGACCACGCTCCATTGGCTTTCCTTGGTGCCAATAAGGAATTCAACGCAAGAATTATGCGCTGGGCATTATTATTGAGCGTTTATTCCTTCAAAGTGGAATATATTCCAGGAAAACAGAATGTCGGGGCTGACTTCTTAAGTAGAAACTGGTCTACAGAGGAAGTAGAGCAAACTGAAGATACCACTCATCCAAAAGTCACCAATCAGGTCACCTCCATTGTCAAGAAGGAAACATGAAAAATGGTTTCATGTCTAAAAGTGGGGACGATTGTGACGTACGTCTAGTTTGTCAAGTGAATTTTCCCTGATTTGATGGATGATTAAAGGGACTTTAGCTTTTCATAACATTAGAATCCCTGAACATCAGTATTGTTGTAACTTTTCATCAACGAAGAGTAGCGGCTAGGATCAAAGCAGTCAAGAAGATCCCCAGAACAGAGAAGCAGAAGTTTAGCATCTCCGTACGAACACTGAACCGTTCGCAAGACGGACACGAGCGGTCAGAAGAAAGCTTCTTGCAGACTTCGCACTTCTGTGGCCACCGGCAGACTTGCCCGAAAGACGGAACGCTCAGCGTAGCGGATACGATCTGAGGAATCAGGAAACTCACCGCAAACGAGGCTAGTCTCGCCGGAATTTCACATGCTCGTGCGAGCAGCCTGAAACGAACGTAGATCGGAAGCCAGTCGGGCCATCGTGGTTAGCATGGCGGCTAAATAACTTCGACTTCCCTGGGAACTGAAGAGGCGCGAAATTTTCACATGTACCATTTATCTTGCCTTTCTAATAGATAAATACAGAATCTGAAAAGGGCAACGTATCATTCGTTCTGACAGAATTCTAAGATTCACTAGCAAATAGTTAAAAAATTCCTGCTAGATTTCATCTAAATTGTTGGCTATTGGAGTGAAATTCTTTCTCTGTGCAGACGGTAATTTATACATTAGCTTCGAGTGATCAGTGGTCTAGTTATTTCATATTTAGTTCACTGGATTGTGGTGTAAATTTAACCTTATTAAATAAGCCCATCTTCAAAGTTCTAGTGCCAACTAAATGTTACATCTATAAGTTTATTTCCTAATACAATAGCCGCTTAAGGGAATTATAACTTTAATACAGTTTAGTTCTGTATAAATAGATGTGCTTTCAACTATTAACCTCACGGGGAGTTTTTTTCTCTCTTGCTTTATTAATTGAAGATGCGAGTGCAGAAAATAGGTAAACTGTAAATGTATCACGCGTTAGATTTTAATATGATTTTATTGTATTTCATGTTTTTTCTATTGCATCCAGAATGATCTTTTGAACCTCGCATCCCAGCAATTAAACAGCAATGAAACATCATTTAAGCAGCAATTAAGCAGCAATGAAACATCATTTAAGCAGCAATTAAGCAGCAATGAAATATCATTTAAGCAGCCATTTCGCAGCAATAATATATATCTAGAGTCTTGCCGACTCAGTTCGATTACTCCAGTGACTTATGAACATATTTGAAATTTAATCTTTGTGGCGATCCTGTTGGGATTCAGCTATCTGAAGTATACAGAAACAAAGCAAACCCAAAGACTATTTTAAAATCCCAATTCATAAAGTCGTTTTTTATAGTTATCAAACTGGAAGAAGAACAGTAAACAGTAGCAATATTTTACTCACTGCTCTATTCGTGAAGAAGAACATAGATTTCCCTGACACTGTCTGTCAAGCATAATCATTGGATTTTACCAACCCCCTGAAGAACTTATCTCAGTGTTTTTGTAGTTTGTGACATTACTGTAAAAGAAAGTTATCTCCACCAGCTGTGCCAATCTTAGACACCACACCATTCCTCACATCTAGCCAAGTGCCTGTGCCATTCTTTAGGAACTTTATCTAATAAACAAACAGTACCGTTAAACTTCAACGTCCAGCGATTTCCGGACACTTTGTTAACTTCAACAACCCGCTAATCTGGGGCTGTACACGGAAGAAAATACTTTTTACCTAAGCCAAGGTTAAGTGCTTTTTTTTTATATTTCCTATGAAGTGCCAGAATTCACCATTTGGTAAGTCTGTGTGTGTGTGACTGTGTGCTGGCTAGCCAAGCGTGTTTTTTTTTATGAAAAAAAGGAGATTTAATCTGTTTACCCTTATAATTAGTTCAACCTAGTATTAAGGTGTACTGTATTAATTGTACGGGATTTCTCCTAGCGGGATTATTTAACTGTGAGCATTCCCCCCTCCCGGGAAAATTGGTTGATCAAAGGAAAACATTTGATGACCCCTAGCTTTACCTTTACCCCCTATTACTGTAACCCCCTTGACTCAGAGTAATAAATTTACCATTGGGTTAAATTGCCTATCTCTGATCATCATCATCCCCCCCCCCCCTTCTCGTCTTTGGGACCCGGTCCTTTCTGTTAGTAAATACAAGCGGGAAAAGGTGCATTGGATACTTCTCCTCAGAAACCCTCCCCCCTGTTATTTTGTGTTTTGTAACCCATGATTTCTGACTGTACATTGATACTTACTTGTAACTTGATTTTATGATAATAAAAGTATTAAAAACTTTATTAGCATTGGTGTCGGCTGGCCCAAAACCCAACCATTTCCCATATTTTGTTATCGTAGTGTGTATTCATGTACTTGTGCGTCAGAATCACCAAATCGGTGTGTGCGCATGAGCGACTGGAACTGACAAACAACTGTTTGTTCAGAAGAGTGGTAGGAATAGTTTTTGAGAGACAAATATTGTCGTAATAAGAGACTGTCCTTACTCTTCCCCAACCCTTGTGAATCTACTACCTCACTTTCTTAAATCCTTATTCTCACAGAGCCATCACTATCATTCTACACTCTAAAGGACCAATATCCATCAGAACTCTCTCAGATAAAAATTACGACAAATAAATGGTTAGCTCGTCCCGGATTCTGAGCCTAGTTTAAATAGAGTGTGGTTGATTGTCTTTGTGAAGTAGGGTATAATTTAAAAAAAAGTAATTACTTCCCCTAGACAAAGCCTTTTAGTATTCTTGGCCGACCACACAATAAGTATTTCAGGTTTGTTCTTTCCACAGGAGCAAGAAGTTAGTGATTAAAATATTTGTCACCTTTGTATTCTCTGGCAGAGAAAATTGAAATTTTATTATATAATTGCTGGGATGGCGTGATTGGTTTTACAGTCACTAAAGGTTTTTGAAGTTAAAAAGAGTTGAGCTTAGCTAAAGACGCCTTGTTCTGACTTTTTAAGTCTAGTTAACATCGTCTCTTCTCATATAATTGACTTCAGGGGGAGTTTTTGTAGTGGAGAATTAAAATTTCAGGAAAATTTTTTTTTATTTAATTGTTTTAATAAAACATTTTCTCTACTTTTAGTAAAAGTAAAATTTTTTCCAGTGTAACTTTCCATTTTAGTGGCATTAGTCGCTTGCGTTTAGAGCCTTAATTGCCAGAAAACACAGTGACACCCCCAGGCTGCTTGCGAATAGTCTACTACTGGGAACATAAACAGATTAGGGATGAGCCCACTCTCCCGTTGAACAGGTGCTAAAGTCGTAGATACTGGGCCAGAAGGCGCACCGGAAACCACAGTATCATGCAACTCGCTTTTTTTTTTCTATGGAGAGTACACCGTCAAATAAATCTCGTTCTGGTGCTCGCCCTGTGGAGCTCCACCAGGCAGGTGCAGTGCCGGGCTCTGAGCCTCGACAGAGCCCACCCTCAGCTACTGGAGGACCCTCTAGACCGTTTTGTGGAGTCAACAGACGGCGGAGGAGAACTACTGACCAAAACAAAACAGAAAAAGAGAAACCCAGAGTGCCACTTGTCATGATGCACTGGAATGCAGAGGGAGTGAACAGCAAGCAGGCTGGATACAGCAAAAAGACAGAGCTGGAAAACATCTTGTATGAGAAGCAAGTCAGTGTTTGCTGTATCCAAGAGACTCACTTGAAAGCAGATCAAACCTTTAAAATAAGGGGATATCAATGCTTCAGATCCGACAGACAAGATAGACGAAAAGGAGGAGTACTTACTCTTGTAAGGAATAACATTCCTGCACACGAAAGGAAAACCTTCATGGATGGAGCAGAATATCAGCTGCTGCAGATAAAGGTAGACAAGATGGAAATAGAACTCCTGAACTATTACTGTCCGAACAACAAACCCCTGAGTCTCAGCTCTATACAGGTACCAGCCACCAACTTTATAGCAGTTGGAGACTTTAATAGCCACTCCCAGAGCTGGGGCTATAACCATCTGGATCACAGAGGTGAAGAGGTTGAAACTTGGCAAGATGATCACTCCCTAATCCTAGTCAATAATGCCACAGATACTCCTACCTTCTACTCCAGAGGATGGCACACAACCTCAACACCAGATCTTGCCTTCTCCACACCAGATATAGCTGGATCTATTAGTAGAGAAGTAGGAGACCAACTAGGGGGAAGCGACCATCGCCCAATCTTTCTTACTGTCCAGAGTGCAACTCTCAGTACAGGCCCAGCCATTACAAGATGGAACTACAAAAAAGCCAACTGGGGTTTATTCAGGCATCAGGTGAACACGCTGCTGTCTACCCTCAAGGTACAGAACAGAGACATTAATGAAGTGGTAAAAGACTTCAACAGATGCATACTACAAGCTGCAAAAGAAACCATTCCCAAAGGATGCCGGCGTAACTACATACCATACTGGTCCAGCACACTCCAAGAACGTCAGGAAGCTATGGACAGGGCTAGAAAGGACGCAGAGTCTCAGCCTTCACTTGAAACTCACAACAAATGGAAAAAGGCTGTAGCAGAGTTTC
The DNA here is from genome assembly GCA_024509875.1 of Oreohelix idahoensis. Classification (NCBI taxonomy): domain Eukaryota; kingdom Metazoa; phylum Mollusca; class Gastropoda; order Stylommatophora; family Oreohelicidae; genus Oreohelix; species Oreohelix idahoensis. The sequence goes on from JAMPIV010017878.1 coordinate 205,681, forward strand.
AGAGAACAAAGCTAGAAGAAAAGCGGAAAAGCTGGAGAACTAAAACGGCATCGCTGAACCTTGAGAAAGACGGCAGGAAACTTTGGAGATTAGTCAAGTCTCTAAATGAAGAGCATTCCTCACCAAGGCAGACTATCACATTGGATGAAGGTGGCAAACTTTTCAGAGGAAAACAAGCTGCAGACTTGTTTGCTAGAAGATACAGTTCAGAAAGCAACTTACCCATTAACATAGACCATCAGAGAGAGATAAGAAAAGAAATACTGGCAACCATGGGACAGACAGATACTCCTGCCCCAATGAGGGAACCCATCACACTAGGAGAACTACAGAAGGCTATTTCCAAGCTTAAGTTTCAAAAGTCACCCGGCCCAGACAAAATCAGCAACGAAATGCTAGTAAATCTGAGCTCAGCAGCAAAGACAAAACTGCTTGAGATATTCAACCACAGCTGGTTGAAAGGAACGGTACCCCAAGTATGGAGAGAAGCCATCACAATACCCATACTAAAGAAAGGGAAATGTAAGACCGAGGCTGCAAGTTACCGGCCAATCAGTCTCACAAGCTGTGTTGGGAAGACTATGGAGCGAATAGTCAACCACAGATTGAAATGGTATTTAGAGTCTGAGCAGATCCTGGTGCCGGAACAAGCTGGATTTAGAGAATGCTACAGTATAGAAGACCAAGTTACTTACTTGTCTCAAGCAATAGAAGATGCCTTCCAGGAGAAGAAAAAGGTCCTAACGATCTGGGTCGACTTCAAGCAGGCCTTTGACAAGGTGTGGAAAGATGGCCTCATTGCAAAACTTAGGAGAAGTGGAATCCAAGGCAACATGATGAAATGGATCCAGTCATACTTGCATAACAGGAGAACTAGAGTCACTCTTGACGGTCTGCAGAGCAGAAAAGTGTTGCTCCATCAGGGGGTACCTCAAGGAGGAGTAATTTCCCCAACACTCTTCCTTGTTTACATCAATGACCTGGTGAAAGATCTCCCTGCAGGAGTTAAAGCTGCCTTATATGCAGATGACCTAGTACTCTGGTGCGCTGATGAAAATGTCACCACAGCAAATTATAGAATGCAGCGGGCAGCAGACATGCTAGTGTCATGGGCAGAGAAATGGCTTATCACAATAAACACAGACAAAACCTCCACAACACTGTTTTCTCCCTCGCCCCCAAGGACAAATCAGCTAACATACACCTAGGGACAACCGTGATCAAGGAAGAAAGCTACCCCACCTATCTTGGGGTGACATTTGACCAAAGGCTTACATGGAATAAGCATATTGAAAATGCAGAAGGAAAGGCCCGAAGACGACTAGGCATACTCAGAAAATTAGCAGGTACCAACTGGGGAGCAAATGAACGAAATCTAAAGAAGATTTATAATGGAGTAATAAGACCACACTTAGAGTTTAGCTCAGCAGCATGGTCATCAGCTGCTAACTCACATCTGCAGTCTTTGGACAAGGTGCAAAATCAAGCTCTCAGGCTCATTACAGGAGCCATGAAAACTACACCAATAACAGAGATGCAGAAGGTTGCTGGATTACAGACATTGTCCCATAGAAGAGACACAAAAACCATGATCCAGATGGAAAAGTACAACAGTATGCCAATGCACCCAATGAAGGCAAGACTAGATGATCTGGCATTGGGACGTCTAAAGCGTAGCAGCTTTGTGCATCGGGGGAAAAGACTTATAAGACAGCATCAAGAAGACCTATCCATGAAGACAACACCACTGAAGCCCACCCTATACCCTGTACCATGGGAGCAGGCCAGCAGTGCCCTCCAAATTAATACAACAGTCAGTGGTCTCACAAGTGGATGTGAGTATAATGATCTGCAAAAACGAACTGTTACATTGAGTATGATCCAAGAAAGCTATCCCGATCAATCATGGATACATGCCTATACAGATGGATCAGCAACTAATGCTGTTAGGAATGGAGGTGCCGGTATCTTTATCTCATATCCTGACAACCACTATGAGACTAGGCACATTCCCACTGGTAAATTCTGTTCCAACTATACAGCTGAGGTTCAAGCTCTAGAGCAAGCTGCAAATATGATTTATAACACCAACTCTGACTGCCACCAGGTAGTCATCCTCACAGATGCACTGTCTGTCCTGCAAGCTCTCAAGGGTGGTAAACTCCCACATCTGAGAAATGAACTAAAACAAGGTAGCTGCCAAAAAGAGAACCATACTTCAGTGGGTACCATCTCATTGTGGTGTACCCGGAAATGAAAAGGCAGATAAACTTGCAAAAAAGGGAGGAGAATGTGAACAAGAAGATAATGAAGTCACATACTTTGAGAAAAAGAGAGCTATCCAGACTATCAGAAGAGAACAGAACCAACCCAAAGACGACTATCACACTCTCGACCGGCAGGGACAGACAACTATTTTTCGACTCAGGACAGGGCATAACAAACTGAATAAACACATGCACAAGCTACGATTGTCTGCTTCACCACTGTGCACATGTGGATTAAACGAACAAACTGCTGAGCATGTTCTACAGGACTGTCCTCTGTATGACCAGTTAAGAAAGATATACTGGCCCAATGACTCAACACTAAACTCAAAGCTATATGGAGTTAAAGAGGAACTTCAAACAACAGTCGAATTCATCATGAGAACTCGTCTGACGGTGTAATCATCAAAGATGCGATCGCAAGAAGAAGAAGAAGAAGAAGCCAGAAAACAGCAGCGATAAGTTAACACATTTAAGGTAGGAGGTGACAGAAGTAAATTTATACTTTGTGTTTTTTTTTCTCATAGCGAGTTTGAGTTTTTTCCCCTTCTTGTTCTTTCTTGCTATTCTCTAATAGTAGTAGCATCCAGTTCTTTAACCATGTCAGAGAGGATTCAGATGAGGTCCATCCTAAGGCTGGAGGCGAAAGAATCAGGTTTAGAAGGAGAAGCCGCTAACTTGTTTGTCAACCAGGAACTTGAAAGGTATGACGCGGAAAGGAAGGAAGCACAAGAGAGAGCAGAGAGGAAAGATGCTCAAGATAGAGCAGAAAAGAAAGAAGCGGAGGAGCGTTTATTGGAGCAGAAGAAAATTGAGAAAGAAAACAAGAAAATTGAGGCAGAAATGGAAGCCCGCAGAGAGAGAGAGAAAGGGAGCGGGAAAGACAACATGAACTGGTGCTTAAGGCTTTAGAGAGTCGGGGCGCCTCTACTTCGAATAACGGAGAGCCGTCTTCGCCCCAGTCCCAGTCAATGGATCTCTCCAGCACTCAGTCTGCCCAATTAACGGCGATGTCTTTCGCTTTAGAATCTTTTCCTAGCCCCAATGAAAAAATTGACAGCTACCGAGAAAAATTCGAAAGGCTCGCAAATCTGTATGGGTTAGAGAGTTCTCGCTGGGCACTTAAGCTCTCAACGTCACTAAAAGCTAATGCTTATGACGTATACACAAAGCTGGGACCGAACCAACATGATTACGACATGCTAAAGAAGGCCTTGCTAGAACGGTTTGAGATGACCGCCCGAAAATTTCTGCAAATGTTCAGAAACTGCCGGAAAGAGAGCACGGAAACTTTCCCGCAGTTCTCTTCACGTCTCACGGGCTATTTGACAAAGTGCATTGAATTATCTGACTTACCTCTTACATATGAGGGACTACTTGAACTTGTTCTTGTGGAACAGATAAAGTCAACTTTGTCAAACGAAACCCGTAGATTTTTGGCTGAACAGGGCGCAGTCAGGCTTGAGGACATACTCAATAAGGCAGAACGCTATACCAATGCAATGGCCGAGCTTCCCAGCACTAAACGTAAACCCACAGATGAGCCATCTCGTAAACAAAATCTAGAGCAGTCATCCTATTCCTCTAGTTCCTCTCAGAACTATAACCAACGAGAAAATAATACCCAGAGACCTCCCCAGGAAAAATCGAAATTCTACAAAACCCGATACCCCCCCAACAACAATTCTGATCAACCCACCAAGCCTACGTGGCAGCGCGGCCACCAAGGTCAAGGAAAAGGGAAGACCCCTACACCAGGAACGTCTGATCAGGGCAAACAAACCGGTTCAAACCGCGTCGGATGTTTGCATACAGCCTCGAAAGGTAGAGTCAATGTCAGTGATTCTAAACCTGAGGGGGACCGACCCTCAACTCGAGGAACTGTAATTTTGAATGGTACCTCAACTACTTGTCTCTTTGACACTGGACTAAGCTTTAGTTGTATTGTCGCCAGACACCTAGTCAAACCAGGTCAGGAGACAGAGGAAACCGTCAAACTTAGTGGAGTTTTCAGGAGTGATGCACCCAGGACGCTTCCTATCGCACTGGTAGAAATACACTCTGACTTTGTCAGAGGAGTTATTAAAGCGGCCATTATGGATAATCCTATCTACCCAGTTATCCTGGGATGTAGATATGTGTTTATTGGGAGACCAAAGGAGCCGATTGTGGCAGCGGTAACCACAAGAGGGCAAGCCAAGAAGGAGAGGGAGCCTGCGCCAAATTTGTTGCCGAACGAACTGAAGGAGGCGCAACAAAAGGACCCTACTCTGGAGCCCTGCTTTAGAAAACTGCCCATGGCTAAGGACTCCAGACACAACGGAGACATCTTTTCTAAGGACGGCGTATTGTATCGTAGAACAGGCATTCATTCATTTCAACAACCGTCAGCTCCCCAAAGTGCATAGGCCTTCAACAAACGTCTGCCAAGTCTTTCCATCACGTGCTATCAGGTCAAGGTTGTTCCATGACTTCTTCATCCCCTTCATGTCTGTCTCCAGTTCTCTTCTCCGTGTGTTCCTTTTTCTCTCTGTGCCTCTTTTACACCGAGGATTCCAGAACAATGGCTGCCTGATAATGCTATCAACAGGTTTGCACAATGCATTTCCTATCCTTACTTAGTCTTACTTACTTAGTCGTTCCTTTTCTACCGTGAGGTGTAGAGGTTTGGAAGAGAGAGCGCCAGACTATCCTATCGGCTGTCTTCCTCCTGGCCTGGTTCCATTCTAGTCCTCGGTCCTTCAAAGATTGTCTAATGTTGTCCTCCCAGCGGACTCTGGGTCGTCCTGAGGGTCTGGATCCCTGGCTCTTTGTTTCCCATGCTTGTCGTGGTAGCCGATTGTGGCAGATTATGATAATTGATTTTATATATCTATTTCTTTATCTTCATTTGTCTTTTACCTAACTTTCACTTACGCCTGTTTTTAACATAAACCCCCCATACACTTTGAGATCTGTCCCTTTTTCTATTTTAGCTTACTAAATTACTAAGTCGTTCCCCTTCTACCGTGAGGTGTAGAGGTCCGGAAGAGAGAGCGCCAGACTATCCTATCGGCTGTCTTCCTCCTGGCCTGGTTCCATTCTAGTCCTCGGTCCTTCAAAGATTGTCTAATGTTGTCCAAAGAAATCAAGACAAGACTTGAGATGGCCTCAGCTGCCATGACAAGGTTGAATGTGATCTGGAAAAGTAACATCAGTTTTCCTGTGAAGATCAAATTATACAAATCACTTGTATTATCTATTCTCTTGTATGGGTGTGAGGGCTGGACACTCACTGCAGATACGGAGCGAAGGATTCAGGCTTTCGAGCATAAATGTTATAGAAGAATTTTGCGCATTTGCTATAAAGAGCACAAAACAAATGTCTATGTTAGAGAGAAGATAAACACCTATGCAGGCCACCAAGAACCACTTTTGTCAGTAGTGAAACGTCGAAAGCTTGCCTGGTTTGGGCATGTAACTCGTCATGACTCCCTTTCGAAAACGATCCTTCATGGAACAGTCGAAGGTAAACGGAGAAGAGGAAGGCAGAGAAAATCCTGGGCTGATAACATCAAAGAATGGGCAGGACACGGTTTTTCCACACTTGTACGCATTGCTGAGGATAGAGAGCAGTGGAGGACCCTGTCTGCTGATGCTTCCACCATGACGGGTTACGGGCTGAGATGAGATGATGATGATGTCCTCCCAGTGGACTCTGGGTCGTCCTCGGGGCCTGGATTCTTGGCTCTTTGTTTCCCATGCTTGTCGTGGTATCCGATCTTCTCCCATTCTGCAGACATGGCCAAACCATCTTAATTGGGACTGTTCTACTTGGGTCTGCAGGGGGTAGGATTTAAGGCCTTGTCGTATCGTCTGATTGCGTACCATGTCTCTTCGTGTTACTTCAACCACCTTCCTCAGATACCTCATTTCTGAGGTTTGGATCTGGCTTTTATGGGTTGTAGTCATTGCCCATGACTCGCATCCATATGTCAAGACTGGGACATAGGTGGAGCGGTATACAGCCATCTTCGTTTTCTTACCAACCTCTCTCTTGCTGAGGAATCCTCGATTTATGGCCTGAAAAAGTCTCCCAGCTGCTGCTTTTCGAGTGGCCAACTCTTCTTTGATGCCTCCCTTTCGGTCTATAACAGCTCCAAGGTATTTAAAGTGGTCGACCTGCTCCTGGACCTGTTCTCCAAGCTTATTCTGATGTCTTCTTTCTTCTCGTGATATCACCATGGATTTTGTTTTAGAGCTGCTTATGACCATCCCTCTCTTCTCCAGCTCTTCCTTCCAGACTTGCAGGTTGGATTGGAGATGTGCCTCTGATTTAGAAATCAGGGCAACATCATCAGCAAATGCCAGCTCCGAAATATAGACCTGTCTCATCTTCCAGTACCCCACTGAATACTTTCTTGTTCTCTCCTTACATGCCTCGATGACATCGTCCATAAGGAGTATGAAGAGGTAAGGGGATAGGATATCATCTTGTCTTACACCAGTGGTGGTCCTGAACTCTTCTGACTTATGGTTTGCTGTCCTCACATAATTTCTGCAAGACTTGTAGAAGCTCTGTATAGCATGAATCAGAGGTGCTGGAATATTCTTCCTTGCCAAACAGTCCCAAAGTTTGCTCCAGGGGACCCTGTCAAACGCCTTTTCCAGATCTATGAAACAAAGATGGATCTCACTCTTATACTCAAGGGCCTTTTCACTCAGCTGTCTGAGTGTGAAGATTAGGTCTTGAGTACTTCGGTTTGCTCGGAATCCGCACTGTGCCTCATCCAATTGTGGCTCAGCTAGGCGTTGGAGTCTCTGCTCTAGGATTCTAGAGTAGATTTTACCAGGGACACTGAGAAGGGATATGCCTCTATGGTTTCCACACTGTCGATTGTCACCCTTTTTGAAAATTGGTGTTATGATGGCAATCTCCCAATCCTTTGGTATGGTCTTGTTGCAGCATGCTGCCTGTAGGACCCTTAAGAGTAATAGAAAAGCACAGAAAGCACACAGCTCTGATATAATCTTAATTTTGTTCTTGTGCTGTACTGAGAGGACGTCCAGATGTTGTTTAGACTAAAAAAGGCTGTTCTTGCTTTGTTCATTCTGTTGTTGATGTCTTTGCTTGCTCCGCCGTCTGGTGTTACTATGCATCCTAGGTATGTGAAGGTGTTTGTCTGTTTCAGTTGCTGATTCCTTACTGATATGGGCTCAGGGTTTCTCACATTGAGCGTCATGACCTCTGACTTCTTTAAATTTATGTTCAAGCCCACCTGCTGGCTAAACTTATTAAGTCTATCAGTTTTTTCCTGGATGTGTTGATGTGAATGTGCTAGTAGTGCAATGTCATCTGCATATTCCAGATCTTCCAATGTATAAAATGTAGTCCATCTTATTCCTCTTGGACTGCCCTCTGTTGTCTGGCGCATCACACAGTCTATAACTGTTAAAAGGGGCATCCCTGTCATGCTCCTGTCTTCACCTCAAATGTTAGGTTGCTCTGCTCAACGCTACACGTAAAGTTGGCATAGAGGCTTTTTTATGATTGACACTATGCAGCTTGGAATGCCGTAAGCCCTCAGTATTTTCCATAAACTGTCCCTATGTATACTGTCAAAAGCCTTTTCAAAATCAACGAAATTAATGTACAGCTGTCTTTGTCATTCTGAGCACTGCTCTATAATGTTCCTGAGGGTAAATATATGATCTACACATCTTCTGTTCTTTCTAAATCCTGCTTGTTCTTTCCTCAGTTTGTGGTCTACTGCTTTTGAAATTCTCTGTATAATTATCCTGCCTAGTATTTTGCTGGGAAGTGCGAGAAGAGTGATTTCTCTCCAATTATTGCAGTCTGCAAGATCTCCCTTTTTGGGCAATTAGATAATTATTCCTTTGTTCCACTCCGTTGGTGTTGTCCCTGATTTCCAGACTTGTGCAAATAGTGGTTCTAATAGTTCTGCTGCTAGCTCAGGGTCTGTCCTAAATAGCTCTGCATTTAAGTTATCATGGCCAGGGGCTTTTCCGTTCTTTAACCCTTTGATTGCTGTGACAATTTCTTCTTTTCGTGGAATGTCTGCATTTACATCTAGGTCGTTTTCAGCCTCAGGAACATTCAATTGTGTCTCTGGTGGTTCCTTGTTCAGAGTTTCTCTGAAGTGCTCTGCCCGTCTTGTTTCCTGTCCCTTTGCTGTCGTGATGAGATTTCCTTGCTTATCTCTTACTAATGTAATATTGTTTGCACCTCGTTTTCCACTGATGATTTTAGTTATTTTGTATACCGTGCTTTGTTCATTTCTCAGTGCTGCCTCTTCTGCCTGTCTTGCAAGATCGTCTAGGAAATTCCTTTTGTTGGCTCGGGTTTGGCGTTTAACTTCCTTGTCCAGCTGACTGTACTGTTCGCTATATAGTTGCTTTAACCTGGGGGACTTCGCTTCTGTTTTCTTTCTTTTCATTTCCTTTCTCATCATTATGGTGTTTAATGTTTCTGGTGTTATCCAGTCTTGCTTCTTCCTTTCCTGGAATCCTAAGCATGATTTGCTGCTTTCCATATATATTGTTGAAATGGTGTTGAATTTCTGGTCTACATATGTCAATGCATTTTCCTGACTTTTGGCAAATTGATATCGCTTCTTTATATCAGCCACAAAAGCTTTTCTGGTAAGGGGTCCTTCAATTTGCTGATGTCAAACCTTTTCTGTGTAGTTACAGTTGGTCCTGCCGTTCTGAGTTTCACTTTCAGTTTTGCTACTACTAAATGATGATCACTTCCCACATCTGCACCTCTTCTTACCTTCACATCTTGTAATACCTATCTCCATCTGCCATTAATCATGATGTGGTCTATCTGGTTTCTGTCCCGACCATTTGGTGATTTCCATGTTAATTTGTGAATTTCTTTGTGTCGGAAAAGTGTTCCTCCAATGACCAGGTTGTTAATGCTACAGAAACTTATTAATTTATCCCCATTTGCTGTTCCGCTGCCGCATTTCCCCATTACTCTTTCATTATATGCATTGTGTGTTCCAACTTTCGCATTGAGGTCTCCCATTAATACGATAAGATCATATTTAGGTGTGTCTTCCATTTCTTTCTGCAGTTGTTGATAGAATTCATCCTTGACCTCTTCATTGCTGTCATTCGTTGGTGCGTAGCATTGTATTATTGTAATGTTGGTGAATCTCCCTCTCAATCTTATTCTTATCAGTCTGTTGTTGATGGGTTTCCATTCCAGTAATGTCCATTCTATTCCTTTCTGTAGAATAATGGCTACACCTTCATTGTGCTGTCCATCCTCTCTTCAAGAGTAAAGTACTGTTTCTCCTGTTGCTGTTTTAACTTTTCCTGCCTCTGTCCATCTGCTCTCGTTTATCCCTAGAATGTGTAATCTATAGTTTCTCATTTCTGCTGTGACCTGTTTTAGTTTACCCGTCTCGTTCATTGTCCTGACATTCCAAAATCATATTCTTGTTTCGCGTTTTGGGGTCAGGACGTCCGTTTTCGTGTCAGTGGCTTCCTTTCGGCTTTCACCACTGAATGTCATACGAGCCTCAGACTCCGGATGTCCATCCCGCAGCAAAGTTTGTTCATTTGTTGTCGTTTCCATAACTTCATTTCTTTTTACATAGACAGGGGTGTCAGCTCTATGCTAAAACCTCCAACCTGGAGGACCAGGGTGTCTGCTTTAGTCTGACCCCTACCCGCGCACACCTGTCCAGCTTGGTAGAACCTTCCAGGAGTAAAACTTTCGCTGGCATAGCTCTGGTGGTAATAAGGGTACTCAAGTCGCCATACCTCGACAAGGTATTGACACCAATGGTGGCAGGGTGATGAGAATGATGATACAAAATTATGCTGTTAATGTGGCCTAGATATGAAGTTTATTGGGAGTGCGTGAAAACAGACATTGATTAGAAAAGAAAAATCAATGAAAGGACGGACCCAGATTCTTTTTTCCCCCATGCTGCAAACTTGGACAATAAGATACTTTTAACATTTTTCTAGCCTTTTGCGGCTTAAAATTTCAACAGGAATCGGTAACCAGTCCCACGCCCAACCCTCCTTAGTCAATTGTTACGGCGTGCGTGACATGTTGCAGTGTTACTATTCTTTGCTCCCACGTCAGGCCCCAGTAACAGAAGTGATCAGGATATGAGAAGCAGAGGTAGACTGAAAAACGCTGGGAGATGAGAACTGGAGACAGAAAGCCTCTCTTTCCCTGTGGATTCCAGAACAAGGACTGCCTTGTAATGCTATCAACAGGTTTCCTCAGTGTGTGTCCTATCCATCGCCAGCGTCTTCTTCACAACTCTTGTTCCCCTGGCACTTGTTTGGTTCTTGTCATCAATTCCACATTTGTGACTTTGTCATACCATTTCAGTCCTTCTATTCTACACAAGCACACGTTAATAAAAGTCTGTAGCTTTTTGGTTGTTGTTTTTGTTGCTCTCCATGTCTCAGAGCCATACAATAGGACTGACTTGACATTTGAGTTGAAGATTCTTATTTCCGTGTTGGACTTGATTTCTCTTGACGTCCATATGTTTCCCAATTCAATGAAAGCGCCTCTTGCTTTTTGTATTCTTATTTTGATATCATTGTCAGTCCCTCCAACGTTGTCTATATTACTACCAAGATATGTGTACGATTCTACATCCTTTAGTGGTGTTTCTTCAAGTTAAATCTTGTTATCATTTATTGCATTTATTCTCATAATCTTTGTCTTTTCCCTGTGTATTTTCAGGCCCACTTGTTGTGATCTCTTATCGAGAATTTTCATTTTCTCTTGCATCTAATTATGGCAATGGAACAGAACAGCCAAGTCATTTGCAAAATCTAGATCATCAAGCTGTTTAGTCAGATTTCTCTGGATTCCATTTCTGTTGCGTGATGTCGATGTTTTCATAACTCAATCTATTGCTAGTAAGAAAAGAAATGGAGACAAGAGGCATCCCTGTCTCACTTCCGTTCTTATTCTAAACGGTTCTGTAAGTTGTCCTTCATGAAGAACTCTGCATGTCATGTCTTCATAGGTCTTCCTTATTAAGTTAATGATCTTCATGGCAACTCCGTAATGCCTCATCAGTCTCCAAAGTGATTCTCTGTCTACACTGTCAGACGCCTTTTCATAGTCCACGAATCAGATGTGAAGCGGTGAATTCCATTCCAGACTTTGTTCAACTATTATTCTCAATGTGGCTATCTGGTCTGTACAGGATCTGTTTTGTCGAAAACCTGCTTGTTCATCTCTCAGTTGCTTGTCTATGGACTCTTTTAATCTCTCAAGGATGATTCTGTTTAATACTTTTCCTGGCACTGATAGTAACATTATTCCTCTATAATTTGTGCACTCTTGTAAATTTCCCTTCTTAGGCAACTTGACCAGATAACCTTCCTTCCATTCTGCTGGTATTTTACAGGAGGACTGGCGTGTGCTTTTTGCAGGTCTGTGTTCTTGGTGAGCTTAAGGATAAGTGACACAAGCTGCCCATTCCCCGAGATAAGTGTGGTGTTGGTGCGTAATGTTCTGTTATATTATTGTATGAAGGAGAAAATTGCAACCTGTGTACAGGCACGTATAGTTGTCTAAGTGTATGAGAAACGTCCTCGTAGATCACAATACCACTCGTCCAGCAACCACCAACGCATGGTTACACTCCCAACGAAATATTTAATGAAATATGTCCTGAATGTTTAAATACCACATACATGTAGTTAAAGTAGCATGCACTGCGAACGTCAAACTGATCTCGTGGAGAGCAAGTACTTATAATATAAATCCCAGCTTCCTAACCACTGAAGCTATCACGCAATTCACCACGAATTATCCTATTCGTAGAACTATTCATATCCGTTCAGAACAACAGAAGACACGTTGAGCTCGCTCAAAACGCAGCGCGCAACTCTCCATTTACAATCTCCCCTGAAAATTATCTCATCAAAACTCGTTCATTCCCTTGTGATTTACGCTCACAGCATTTATTTGCTTTGCTAGACCTGGCAAATAATCACTCAAGCAGAACACATTCCGTTTATACAAAACAATCACCTATATATTTGACAAATTGAACCTCTCCATCCCTTACCATAAATACAACAACAATAATCATCATTATTACCATGTGTCACTACCATTGCCGTGTGCGACTGTGCATAATAATCATCATCATCATTATTACCTTGTGACAAAAATAAATAAATGAACATTTCCCAACATACAACCAAATGCAAGATTTCATGCTAGTGTATAATAAATTACTACCCCCTGCAGACCCAAGTAGAACAGTCCCAGTTAAGATGGTTTGGCCATGTCTGCAGAATGGGAGAAGATCGGATACCACGACAGGCATGGGAAACAAAGAGCCAAGGATCCAGACCCCGAGGACGACCCAGGGTCCGCTGGGAGGACAACATTAGACAATCTTTGAAGGATCGAGGACTAGAATGGAACCATGCCAGGAGAAAGACAGCCGATAGGATAGTCTGGCGCTCTCTCTTCCAAACCTCTACACCTCACGGTAGAAGGGGAACGACTAAGTAAGTAAGTAAGTATAATAAATTACCCTACATAGCAAATTACTTATTTACTTACTAAGCAAATCAGACATCATGGCTGACAGTAAGAAATGTGACTCCAGCTTCATTAACTTTGAAACTTGTTAGCCTTTCAGTTCTCTGTGGGCTATAAGTCATTGTCTTTTTTGTACTTGTTTCATTGGTATTTATTTCTTCCATCAGGTTTTCCTCTCACATCATCTTCTCTTCTTTTGCATTCAGCTTGTTAGTCATACTAAATCTGATGGCCTGTTGCCAAGATGAAGTCCAGTCTTTTCCGGGTAAATGCAGCAATCCCATAGCTTCTGTCTCAACTCCACACCCTCTGGGCAGATGTGACATTTCTGGATAATGTGTTCAGGGGTTTGAATTCCAGTTCCTCACAGACATTCATTAGTGTGTGATATCCCGAGGTGACCCGGCACGTCATTTAATCCTAACCTTTACAAGCACGTACGAGTATTAATGAAGTCCTGCAACTTCTTGGTAATTATCAACTTGTTCTTCTCGTTTCCAGTGACTGGCTTGATATTAAGACAGGGTTTCTTAACCTGTGGTCCACAGAATTCTAGGAGATCCATGTTGATAATCTAAAATTTAAATTGTGAAATTGTTTATTATGCTTTTGTGTAAATTGTTTCCAAGAAGGAATCCTTCTTTTTCTTCTTCTGCGATCAGTTTCCTATGCTTAGCAGTCTAAACAAGGAGATGAGTTGCCTCTATGAATCCAGTCATCAGCAGGAGGTCCTCTCGGGTGCCCCACAGTTTCTCTTCCATTTTCGTCTCCTGAGGCCAGGTTTGAGCTTGTTACGACACGTTTTAACGATGTCGTCTGCTACAGTTGTGAGCACTTTAAATTTACTTCATCAGTCGTCACAACGTCTGGCTATTTACTCGCGATTCCGTATGTCGGTAATCCGGTAACGAATACCCAGAGTTTGGCGATAATTATAATTTGGATACTTATTAATAATATACTCCCTGAAAATCTTCTTGAACCGAAGAATGAATCATCCATAAATTGAGACGTTATTTGTATCCATAACAAGTCGGCAGACCCTGGTACCTTAGAATAGAAAGACCTCTTCACAATTACTATCATTAACGGGAGCGTTGAAAAGTCACGTCTGACTAGGACGGAATTCAGAATACAAAGGGTCAATGTAAAACGTAGTTAAGCGGGACCATACCAACCCTGACACGTCATAAAGTTACTATACACTTCGCGTTCAATGAAATACCGTGAAGCGTGAAAAACATTCTTTGTCTATAACATCTCAAGCATCTAATGCGTAAATTTAAAGTGCTCACAACTGTAGCAGACGACATCGTTAAAACGTGTCGTAACAGAGCTCTCAAGTCACCAAAGAGAGGGTACGTTTGCAGAATGTGTTGGCATGTGCACTGGTCAGTTGGGGCAGCTTTCATTTTGTGGAGATGGGCTTCTAGTCTGCAGTGTCCTGTGCGGAGCCTAAAAATGGTGGTTTGCTGTTTTCTGTCTAGCTTTAGGATGGGGTCTTGTGGGTAATTGCTGCTTGTTCTCTGGCTCCATGCATTTTTGTACTTTCTTTAGATAAGTATCTTTGCTTCCTTCAGTGAGACTCTGTGGCGAAACTGTTCCTTCTGGGTGCCTGCTTTTGCCAGTCTGTCAGCTGCCTCATTTCCTGCAATACCACAGTGTGCAGGAATCTACTGCAGTGAAACTTTGTTGTTGACAGACAGCTGGTTCAGGTGTGCTATGGCTGTTCTTGTTAGGAGATCTTCAGGTTCATTTTGAATAGTCTGGAGAATTGACATGCAGTCACATAAGAAGACTATATTTGATCCTTTGAGTCTTTGTTCCTCCAGTATCTTTGTAGCCTCTAGGATTGCCTGTAGCTCTGCCCTGTAGTTTGTTGAGAGTTCTCCAGTAGCAACTGACTGTTCTATTTTTGGAGCGTTTGGCATTAGTATTTGGATCCCTGCTCCTCCTTTCCTTACTGCTTCTTCTGAAGATCCGTCAGTGAAAACATGAATCCACTGTGAACTGGGGTATTGGTTGTTGAGGTGGTCCAGTGTTTTCGTTTTCAGAATAGTGGGAGTCGCCACAGTTCTGTTCTCAATGCCTGGGATTGTAAGGTGTACAGTGTACGTGAGTATGGTGTTTGTACGTGGGTATGGTGTTTGTGATGTTGTAGTATGCTACGAGCTGCTCCCATTCCTCTGGATTTTCTGAGGTTACTTCTCCATTGGTGTCGTAGATTTTAGATAGGAGTATTAAGACTTGGGTTGGTCCCTTCAGAATAGGTTGGAATGAGTGATAGTCACAGTGAGAGCTGGTGAAAAAAAAAAACCACAATAGAATTTCCCACACGTGAGATGATAGAATGTGATAAAGAAGCTGTCTTTGAGAATCGAGATAATCTTCTCTCTCTCACCTATCTTCTACGACCGCTTTTAAAGGCGTCAGACAGTCTACACACAGATATATATATATATATTAATATATCTCTATCGACTCACGGGCACGCACATACACGTGACGACAGTTAAACACACAGACGTGGGAATCTATCACAATGAATTTATATGTATTTGAACGAGCTGACCAACGCACTGATTTAGTTCAAGAGAGAGATTTTTTTATTATTATCATTAAAAAAAATCTTCTCACAACACCAAAAATACATCAAGGAAAAACATATACAAATAGTCATAAAATTTAAGAAAAAATGCTACAAGGATGATAGCCCCGTTATGATCTTAGCTCTAGGTTTAGCCCACAGCCCCGTTAAGAGAACAGATGATGGCCCAAAGAGTTATAGATACGTAGGGTTTAGGCTAAGAGTTTTTCTTCTTTTCTCGTAAATGTATGCACAGAGTTGAATAATCTGATTTAGCCTAAGAAGTAAAGAAACTCTAGCAAATAGTAACAAATTCTGCAGGTTAAACAAAAAGAATTAAGACAGTAAATGGGTGACAATCTATAACTGTAAAATAACACTCTGATCTGCGTACACTCATTCATTCAGCCATGGCCATGCAGTTATACTCACAACTTTGCTCGCTGCCTCTGGGAACATACTCAATTCTAGGACCTTCACACAGACCCGAAAATGCAGTCCTTGACCAAGAAATCCCCAGTTCCAAAAGACGTACTAAACTCTCAGGGAACGATTCCTTGGGTGTTCTAATTTTTCGAATGTCTGATTAAGTCACATAAAATATTATCCAGGCACGAAAGTTAGCAGAGCACAATGTCATTAGCTTTGGTTTCTAGAATTTAAGGAATGTCGGATCGGTGTCTACTTTCAGGAAGTTACTATATTTGGTCGCCACAGTACTAGTCAAAACTCTGTCGGAATGTTTCTGATCTTTGCTTGCCACAACGGGCTGAATTGTACTGAAGAGTTATTCTGGAAGAATTAATTCTGGCGCGAAGGCCTCTTACTTCATTTAACTGTTACAGTTCAGGTAATGAAAGTGATTTGTTTCTTCCCAAATAAAGTTCACGTACTAGAACGCTGGTAAAGTTGGGTACCACCGTTTCACTATATAAAAGAAAGAACACATATCAAATAATTTTACAATATGTACCCACTATAACTTACATTATTAAACCGCAAGTGTACTGCTTGACTTATCATTTAAATTTCCTGTAAAGTAAGTTATATCTTAAAAAAAAAATCATCAATCCCCATGAATTTAGGAACACGTGCGTGTTCCGTCAACATCTCATGAGGTTTCTAGCATTTGTAAGTTAGCTTAGAAAATTATGATCTCGTCTGATTTCTTAGCAGTAAAATTTAACTTCATTATAGCTACATTATTGTTTAGTAAGCTAAGATATAATTTATTCTGCTATCCACTGAAACACGTCACTAGAAAATAATACAGACTATATAAATTTGGCACTCTGCGCAAAATCTAACTAGTGAAATATGAAATAAGCTACTTAACACTTTATCATTTCACAAAATACTAGATATAATATATATTACCTCACACAGAACTACAGGTAATCGCACAACTTAAGAATTATATGCTGAATATTTAAGGAAGTCTAGAAGTTCGACAAATTGCCGAAACAAACTGAGAAACTTCGCTAACAGCTATTCTGTTTCGAACAACCTGTCTACTGCGAATATAGGAGCGAGAATGAAATTAAAGTTTCAAACTCGGGCCAATATCTTAAAATCAGACAAAGGGCCCCAACTTATTTCGCCAAGCGAAATTATCTCCCCTACTCCCAACATTTACGTCAGCTTAACGCGTGACGCAACTGCCACCAGTGACCGAGAAATGCGCGTGACAGTTGCAAATCTCAGACAACCGTCTACAACTGCGTCGTACAGATGCCGGGTTTGACACCTTAAGCTAGTGACAGGTGAAAAATGGTAGACCAAAAGTCTGCTCTATGTCCAGCGAAACGAATTTCTCACACCCCAGGCCCAGAAATCTGGTCGGGCCGCGCTCTGACCCGGGGAAACTGCAGACGTATGTCTGGCGAGAACCGTACATTCACAGCTATCTGCGCGACTGACATCTGATGCAATAAGGTTACTAGTCAGTATGAGAAAGAAAAACGATGATGGGAAAGAAATATATTTTTCGCAACGAATGATGCGAAAAAATACAGGAAAAACAAGTACGGAAAAGTAATAAAATGAAAGGCTTAGGGTGAGAGAATAGGAAGAAGATGTAGGTAATTTAATGATATAAAGACCCACGTGACAATTGGCAACCATCAGCTGTCTTGATAGGTGGTTGAAGCTTGATCTTTTCAATCGGTTTTTGGTTAGTTCTTTTATTTTCTTCTGCATAATCAAGAATAAGACTGTCACTACACTCTTCTCTCTCTCCACCAAACCTGAAAACTACACTCTTCTCCCTCTCCACCAAACCTGAAAACTACACTCTCACACTGGACAACACTCCACTGCCAAAAGAGGATAACCCTGTACACCTGGGACTAAAATTTGACAAAAAACTGACGTGGGGACCACACATCAAAGAAACAGAAAGAAAAGCCACACGCAAACTGCAGTTAATGAAAAAAACTATCTGAGACCAGCTGGGGAGCAGATATACAAATCACGAAGCAAGTCTACGTAGGACATATCTGCCCAACTCTGGACTATGGAATGAGCACATCTGAAACAGCAGCAAACACAAATCTCCAGAAGCTGGACAAAATACAGAATGCAGGACTCAGAATCATTATGGGAGGACTAAGGAGTACACCAATAACAGCAATGGAAGCAACAGCAGGACTGCAAAATCTAAGAGAATGCAGAGATGAGAAAATCACCATCATGACAGAAAAATTCAGACACCTAAAACAACACCCCATGCACGAGAAGGGATCCAAAAACTTTCATCAGGCAATCAAAGGAGTTCATAGCCTTTATTGGACAATCAAAGGAGTCCATAGCCTTGATCGGACAATCAAAGGGGTATCAAAGAAGTCAATAGCCTTTATTGGACAATCAAAGGCGTATCAAAGGAGTTCATTGCCTTTATTGGCCAATCAAATAGGTATCAAAGGAGTCAACAGCCTTTATCGGACAATCAGAGGGGTATCAAAAGAGTTCATAGTCTTTATCGGACAATCAAAGGGGTATTAAAGGAATCAATAGTCTTTATTGGACAATCAAAGGGGTATCATAGGAGTCAAGTCTTTATCGGACAATCAAAGGGGTATCAAAGGAGTCAATAGTCTTTATCGGACAATCAAAGGGGTCCATGGCACAAAATAAGTTTAAGAACCCCTACATTCAGGTGAATAATTTTGGGAACAAACATGAGTATGATACAAGTTCTCATTTGATTTCAGAATAATGATTATAAAAGACCCAGACCTCCAGGATGACCAAGAGTCAGCTGGGAGGACATTAGACAATCTCTGAAGAACCGAGGACTGGATTGGAACCAAGCCAGGAAAAGGACAACCGATAGGATAGTATGACACTGTCTCTGGTAAATCTCTACACCACCCCAGGGTAGAAGAGGAGCGACTAAGTAAGTAAGTAAGCATAAAAGACTGTAACAAACAGAAAACAAAGAAACTCTAAGCAATAAAACACCCAACACTTTCAACAACAGTAAAAGAAGCACTACCATGGAAACAACAATAACAATTTTGTAGTAAGAGAAAAAAAGCCTTTATTATATTTTTGACTGCGGTAAACTTTCATTATACAAATACATTCTAACAACCAAAACAAAACAACAGAAATGAACTTTAAACTGAACAAATCACCAGCACAAGCAAAAGCTATTGCCAAACATACAAATGGCTATATACAGATTTGCAAATACATGAGATCAAATATTTTGGTCACCCCACCTAATTAAAAAAAATAAAAAAAATGGACCTAGTATGGTGACTTCTCTCCCCTATGGTGTTTTCTGCAATGGGACAACCTTTACCTTTTTACACAGTGCAACACATTCTAGTATGTATTTAAATTCTGAAAGCTTCTCTAGCCAGTTCTCAACAAAATGAGAGCACTTACTGAGGCATCATTACCTCACATATTTACAAGAATGTTTCTCTAACATACAGGGCCAGCATTAGAGCGTTTGGCACCTGGGGCAAATGGTTTGACATGCGCATGGTCCCCCCCCACTTCTAGCTGCTGATGTTAACCTCTGCTTGAACACTGGGTAAAATTCGTGAATTAAATTTCAGATCGGTGTTAGTTAATACTTATAAAACAAATAAACACGATAACAATTTAAAACAGAATGTTAAAAATGTGTCATACTATGATTTTAGTGTCTTCTTATAAAAGATTTACATTGCGGGCCTTGGCCTAGATGAATTGGGTCACAGCTGAAGACAAGTCCAGCTTTTTAATGAAAAATACTTTGTTTCTCTCCTACTCTAGTGCCCCATGACCTTAGTGCACAGGGCAGTTGCCATGCAAACATATCTGATTAGAATACAACCGATTGTGAACAGTGTACTTTGTTTCTGCTGCAAATGAATGAATGAAATGTTATTTAATCATAGTGACCAAAAAATAGATACTGTAGCTCTTTGTGCGTCTGCCCTGTGTAAATTGTTTAATATTTAATCACAGCAATATATGTTGCAATGCTAGAGTTCTATCAATCAATATTGTTGCAATGCTAGAGTTCTATCAATCAATATTGTTGCAATGCTAGAGTTCTATCAATCAATATTGTTGCAATGCTAGAGTTCTATCAATCAATATATGTTGCAATGCTAGAGTTCTATCAATCAATATATGTTGCAATGCTAGAGTTCTATCAATCAATATTGTTGCAATGCTAGAGTTCTATCAATCAATATTGTTGCAATGCTAGAGTTCTATCAATCAATATTGTTGCAATGCTAGAGTTCTATCAATCAATATTGTTGCAATGCTAGAGTTCTATCAATCAATATTGTTGCAATGCTAGAGTTCTATCAATCAATATTGATTGATAGAACTCTAGCAATCAATATTGTTGCAATGCTAGAGTTCTATCAATCAATATTGTTGCAATGCTAGAGTTCTATCAATCAATATTGTTGCAATGCTAGAGTTCTATCAATCAATATTGTTGCAATGCTAGAGTTCTATCAATCAATATTGTCAGCCAAAGATCATGCCAAGCCCTCCTGTTCTGTGCCATTCATTCAAGGTCTTCCCATGCTTTCTTTGTCCCTTTCATGCTTGTCTCCAGTTGTCTCCATTTTTTGTTGTCTTCCATTATGTCTCTTACCCTAGGAACTTCAGAAAAGTACCGTCCCGCAATGCTATCAGCTGGTTTTCTTAATGTAGGTCCTATCCAATGCCAGCACCTTCTTCTCACCTCCTGTTCCACAGGTGTTTGTCTGGTTGTTTCCATCAGTTCCACATTAGTGATCTTGTCATAATAGAGTTCTATACATATGATATAAGCCAAGTGAGTTTCCCATGCAGAAGGTACATGCCAAGTGAGTTTCCCAAGCAGAAGGTACAGATTGAATGGCTTATTAAATGGAGAAACAGTCACGAGCCCCTTCACCCGCCTGGGTATAGTAAAATATTTTAATATGAGCAAGTAACCCATCAAAACATGACAGGAGATAATTATGGTGTGCTCCTACTGCTACATGTTCTGACGATGGCACTACTAACTCTCCCCGAGGTCATCTCTTTCCCTTCCATTCCACGTCTTATTTATCGGGTCTTTCTGGTCAAGCTTAATTATGACTTGTAGTCTGTCAACCATGACAAGATTTCTAGGCCTGCATGCTTTGCAATGTTTAATTTAGTTTTCACTGAGCAATGCACATCTTTTCCTTATTTTCTTGAGAAAAAAAAAAACTAGTGGGAATGTGTCACTGTTTGTTACAAAACAGTTCACTTAGACAATGAGTATTTATGGTGTATGTATTTTGGTAAATTAAAAACTGATACAAAGACTGTTAAATCTCCCTTCACACATGGAAGACTAAATATCCTAAATAATTTTCTAACAAAATTCGTAAGGCAAATCATGGATACCAAATAAATAAAAAAAATCCTGTCCAGTTTTGAAAGTGTGCAAACTGATACAAATGGCAGTAGACATACTTATGAGGAAATTAAACTTTGTTCATCACCAAAACATTAACACAAATTCATAAATTTGTAAGAGGTTACAACTGGAAAGTAATCTTATAAATAACATTGTACAATGACTAAAGTATGTACGGCTAAAAGACGATTGGTAAGATAGTAAGTAATGAGATTAATAATGTAAAGAAATTGATAAAACATGTGCAAACGACCGACCATAAATGTACGTTGTATAATTATCCTGCCTCATATTCGGTGGTCATATTTTAACTGAGATGCAAGTGATTGTTTAAAAACTCACAGCTACATTTACACAAATTTTTGTGGACAATTTTTTCCTTTTTAAGAATTTTGCTACGCTCTTGCCGAGTGTTTATTCACACAAATTAAATCATTGTGTAAATGTGTCTGGTGTGTATTGTGTTTATTTTTAAGTTTATATTCTGCACCTAGTCAAACTCTTTTAAAAAAACATACACTAAATTTACTCAATTTATATACACAAAAAAAAAAAACGACTAATGGAATTCCTGGAGAATACATGCAGGGGGAAAAAATGGGGTGGGGGGTCCACTATACCTTGAACCGTTGGATAAATCTGAAGGATTTTAGAAAGATATGGTTCACAAAAATGCATATACACAAGCAGTCTATGAATACATGCAGTACCAGTGCATCAAGTCTATATCTAAACGGACTTTCCTAGAGAAGAAAAAGTAAATGAACTTCTAAAATGTCAAGGTTATCAACGTCAGCCACAGACCGACTGGCTAGTGTAGTCAATAACTATGAAAACTAAATGTGACAGGCTAAAGAAACAAAACATTCTGTCAAATGAAAGGATGTACTGGGCAAATATATTATAATGTATTTCTTCTGCAGCAAACCGCAGAGACTACTGCTTCCTCGGGCAAGCCATCAAAGGCAACTAACAAATCACAATCGGTTGTATTCTAATCAGAGTCTGTGCACGGGGATGGCAACCTCATCATGTATATTGTTGTTATAGATCCAGCAGTGTTTGGGCTCTCACCCTGTGGCATAATGCCATGTAGTTTGAAAGCTGTTTTTTCAGTCCACATAAGGTGTACCTCATCAGGTAAAACAATCCGCCATGGAAAACATTGTTACAAGAATGGTCTGGTGCAGGCTTCCTGCAATGGGTGTGTGCTGCAGATGTGGCTCCATGTGGAGCACAAAGGGAAATGACAACGACAACGGATAAAACAGCAATACTTTCATGACTAAAATTGTGAACTCTGGCTATCGCTCAACCTGGCAACCAAATAATTCTATAATTATAAAGTCTATTTTTCTACTACTACTTCGGCAATGAGCATCTGAGTGGAAGAGTTTTTGGAGTGCTTGCTTCTTAGGTGCTTTACGAGACTGGGTCTGAAACCAGCTAGCATCACAATACAGTCTAGCCAGCTGTAAATGGGTACCTGATTCTGCTGTTAGGAACGACAAAGGCAGTGAAGAAGAGACTGATCATCTCACCTCATAAAGATGAGATCTAGTATAAGGGAAGTCTCTTGCAGTGCACTCTAAAAAGCAGACTCAAGGTACATCACTGTTTCTAAACAAATTTAATCAATGTAAGATGACAGACAACTTGGCGATGTGGTTAAAAAGGATGACTGGCAACAAGAAATAATTGTATTTAAAGATAGAGAAAAAAATTCAAAACAAGTCATAGTTGATATGAATTGAAAATTACCATAAATTATTACCATGGACACATTTTTATTTTTTTATTTTTAATAAATAGTTTCAGTTCGGAACTATTCAATAACACTGACAAACAACATTTTTCTTTCTTATATAAGAATAAGTGTTCTTAGGTCAGTTTCTTGCGCTGATTTCAAATCTGAAATCCGTTTATCTCTATCACGTCGGGTTCTTAAGATATTTGTGAATAAATATATTTTTGGGAAACCGTTATTTGCTCCATTTCATTTTTACTATATAACTTATTAAAAATTAATAAAATGCAAAATAATTCTACTTTTTATACTGCTAAAAGATGCATGACATATGTTACGCTATTTTTCAAATAGTTACTGTATTTTGAAATAATTCTGAGCGAAATATGGCTTCTAGAAGTTGTAGAATCGGTATCGAAACCAGTGCCTCATGATCCAATCACGTGTCTGATCCCAGTTCCACCATAACAATATCCGTTGGACGTGAATGAACCATCAGAAAGTGATAGTTTACCTGCTTTAGAAACTAATTCTGACTCAGATTATATACCGGTGAATGATGGTGTTCACTTAATTAACCATTCAGAACTTTCAGATCTAATACGTGATCTCGCTCTTACCAAAGGACAAGTGGAATTACTCGGTTCGCGACTCAAAGAATGGAATCTTTTAGCGCCCAATACTCCGATATCTAAATTTCGTCATAGACACAGAGAACTTGTTCAATACTTTGAGATGGATGATGGCATTTGCTATTGCAAAGATGTAAACGGTCTAATGGTGCACCTCGGTCGTGAGCACATAGTCAACGAATGGCGACTTTTCATCGATTCTTCCAAGACTAGTCTAAAAGCCGTGTTATTGCATAACGGAAATTTATTTTCATCAATTCCAGTCGCCTACTCTGTTCATATGAAAGAAACTTATGACAATATGGCTATACTTTTGGCAAAAATAAAGTACAATGACTACCAATGGCGGATTTGTGGAGACCTAAAGGTCATTGCAATTCTCACGGGCATGCAGACTGGGTATACTAAATTTTGTTGCTTCCTATGTGAATGGGACAGCCGCAACAGACAGGAACATTATGCAAGAAAGGTGTGGCCTATCAGGGATCGTATGCAGCTCTGGCATAAAAATGTAATACATGAGCCATTAGTTAACAAAGACGGCATCATTTTACCACCGTTACATATAAAGTTGGGGCTCATGAAGAATTTCGTAAAAAGCGTTAGATAAAACGAGAAAAGCTTTTACTTATCTTCGAGAAAAGTTTCCGCAAGTTAGCGATGCAAAGATAAAGGAAGGTATCTTTGTAGGACCTCAGATTAGGAAAGTTATTGCAGACAAACAATTCGAGAACTTGTTACATGGTAGTGAACTTCGCGCATGGATGGCATTCAAATCGATCGTCGATAACTTTCTGTGAAATCACAAATCTGTCGACTATGTGCATATTGTTAAGCAGTGCATAGATGCATACAGAATTATGGGCTGTAACATGTCCCTCAAAATCCATTTGCTTGATTCGCATCTTGACTTTTTTCCCTGACAAACTTGGCGAAGTCAGCGATGAACATGGAGAACGATTCCATCAAGATATCGCCGTAATGGAATCACGCTATCAAGGACGGTGGAGTGTGACCATGCTTGCCGATTATTGTTGGATGCTTCATCGCGATGTACCACATGCCATTCACCGACGAAAGTCGACTGCAAAGAAATTCAAGCCTACATAACTGTTACACTTCTTGTATGAATGATGTTATAATACTTTATGCCTTGTTAAAAAACTTCAATTGCGTATTTCTAGAGATCCCGACCTGATAGAGAAAAACGGTTTGCAGATTTAAAAACAGCGCATTAAAATTGACCAGAAAAACATAGAAATGTTAGAGAAAGAAAAAAAAAGTTTTTTTTTGTTAGTCAGTGTAATCTGAGGTCATAATATTTAGCAATGCAATGTTAAAGAACTAGAGTAATTTAAAAAAAAAAAAATACGACAAGAGGTTTAGTAAATTCTATAATCAAAGCAAGTGAAAAACTTTACACAAACAAGAACAAAACAACTGAGAGTCTACTGCATGCAGGTAGGAGTTCAGCATAGATTGGCACAAACTATGTGCAGTTAGACCTGGCAATGGGGACTGCTTGATACAATCAGTACACATTAATGTCCCTTGTAAGTATACATCATCATTATTATTCCCCTTGTTGCTCCTTATGGAGCATGGAGCCACCACTGGAGTTGGTTCTCTTGGGAGGAAACTTGCACAAAGCATTCATCTATTCTTGCAGTGGCACCTTCTGAAGCAATCTGTTTTATGTGATGAGACTGCTAGCTCCCCACATTTCACTTACTGGTTGATCATAATTTTCACTTCACTTGCCCTGATATATTTACATATAATGTATATGGATATATAGATATGTAAGTATAAAGCATATATATGTATGCAAGTTAATGATAACCAACAAAAGCTGTTGGTAAAGCATTAGTTTCTAGCATCAAGCTTTTAGGTAAGGAATAAAATTATATTAATGATGAAAAAGCAAATGGCAATTGTAATGTTACAGATAACACACATCTCCCTGCGCAGGACTATGGCTGGTTACACTGAAAGTTAAATTCTTTGAACAAAATGGCTTTACAGCTTGTAACAGTAACAATAAAAACTACATTCACTTTTCAGTGTTATAAAGTAACTATGTTTTCATAACTGTATGATGACCACATGAGGACTTTTCTCTGCAACCATTATTTTAAGATTAAAAGAGATATTCATGCACCAGCATTTTAAGTCTAACACAAAATGATACAATTGTAGTTAAGTTTGGTGTGTTTCCTTCTGTTTAGTCTTGTACTGTTTTCAAATTTCTAAACAAAAGAGCAGCGAATGGCATATTTACTTCTTATGCACTGCACCGCTCTCGTTTTAGTACAAGAGAACAAAGTCTGGCATGTTTCTGCACTGTCTTGTGCAGTTTTCAAATTTCTACACAAAGAAGCACTGTACAGCATTGCTGCTCATATTTCAGTACAAGAGACCAAAGTTTGGCATGCCTCTTTCAAATAATTCAACTTATTTGTCAACCTATTCATCAAACATCTAGAATTTACCTACTAAAGCAACTAATAAGGCTATAGGGAACAGCTGAGAGACAGCAATAACAAATACACTACAACAGCATAAAAACCTCTTAATACAAAATATAAATAAATAAAATGTTCATGAACTTACACAACTGATATCTCCCAGCAGTGTTGAAAATATATCCCTTTTCTTGTTTCTTTCTGACAAAATGCTTGTCAAACAAATGATGGATAAATATAAAAATGAACTGGACGAGACCTTTCAGACAAAAAAACGATCAAAAGTATACAGGAATGCAAAAACAATGATTTGTGCAATAAATAATTTCAAAAGAACATTTTAAAAAATGAAACAGAAGAAAGAGTGATTTATGTTCAGCTAAATAAAGCTAAGGTTATGACACACAATATGAAAAGTATGAACAAGGCAGGAAATACACAGGATGAGAAAATTATAAAGCAAAATTTGAAGCTGCACTGTAATTTTATCTTGGCATTATAGAATTACAAAATGTTCACGAAAGCAATCATTAAGGACTCTTGTTTCAGAAGTATGAATGAACTAGCATGAGCAGTGAGTGGATAATTTGCTTTGCAGGAATGCTCCATGAATCCCCCTACTTGAGACACTGACAATCAACCACCAAATTACTTTTTCTTCTCGAGCACATTCCAGTGTTGGTTGATCTCTCCACCATGATGTCTTGTTCTGGGTACATATTTCTATCAGTGTTGGTTGATCTCTCCACCATGATGTCTTGTTCTGGGTACATATTTCTATCTCCCTCACCAGATGTTTCCAATTTCTACATCATCATTGATCTTTTTGCTCTTAACTCTTTAAGTCCCAAAAGCTGATATATCTAATTCCTTCTAGACCCATTTGGCCCGATTAATGTTAAATCGGTTTTCGTATCTTTTGCTCCTATCTAGAGCTGTTTTCTAATTTTAACAACCCAAAACGTCATTTCTGACAGTAAGTACTTTCTTTTTAATATATCATGTATTTAAGCATTTGAACATTTAAAAATTTTTTTCCAAAAACAACAACAATAAAAAAGCACTGGGGTGGCCATTTTTGTTTGGGCCAAACCCAATTTTGTTTGCTTGGGACTGAAAGAGTTAAGCCAGCATGGAGCCACCAATACAGCATGTCCACCTGCAGCAAAGCATTAAAGTACTCTTACAGTGATGGTTTCTGTATATTATTGTACATAACAAGGTTACCTGCCTCACATTAGTTGCCTTTTATCATATTGTCTCCCCAGAAACCTATGGGAACTACATGAGGCACTTCCACATGCCTGGTTTAGAATGTGCCCCCATGTGTTAATGCCCCCTCCCTGTGAGTCTCTGGCATCTTGTCTTTGGTCAATCTCCTATTCAAATATCCTCTTGTACAATGGGCCAAAACAAAGAACTGTTAACGTTTCTATACCATTGACACATTTCCACAATTTATAATTATATTTTTTATTGTCCACAAACTCTTCTCAAGTATTCTTAGGTATTTATGCATTTTGTTTCTATCCACATGTAACAAGGCCGTACTGTAAAATGTCAAACCCACTACCTGAAAAGATGAGAATCTCTGACATTACATATCCTATAGGGCAAGGTATTCAAGTCTGCCAATGTGTACTATGATACAACCCACCTGAGGTTCAGGGTATATCTAAAGGTACAATGTGGCAAGAGTCCACAAGTTATAAAACATATTTTAACTTTATATCTCTTTAAAATCTGGCTACTTGAGCATTATAACCAGCAGTTAAGAATAACACATGCAGCATTAACATGGAGAAGACAAGAAGTTAGCTTAACCCCCACATGCAGCTAGCAGCAGTAAGAAAATAACAAATGCAACATAAGCATGGATAAGGCAGGAATTTAACTGAATGCTTTTATGTAGCTAGCAGCAGTTGGAAATCTACAACTGAAAGATTATTAGCTCAATCAATCAATCAAATTAATGCTCTTGACTGCTGCTTTTGTACAAGCTAGTGACAACATGTTTCCATTTATCATATCTTTCTGCTATATTCTCTCTTTCTCCAAGTATGCCTTCATCCTTCATTTCTGACGTAGTGTCTCTGATCCAAGTTTGCCCTCATTACTTCTTCCTTGTAGGTTCCATGACCATGTCTGATTGTTTATGTAAATTAATAAATGAAATAGGAAAATAGCAGGCACTCATAAGACAGAAAGATTGAGGATACTAGAAACAAATTTAACAGAAGTGATAAGCTCACCAGGGAATCTAACCAAGGACTGTCTGAATGGTGACATCACCTCACTGTGAGAGTGAATAGTCTAAGGGTGACATCACCTCACTGTGAGAGTGAATAGTCTAAGGGTGACATCACCTCACTGTGAGAGTGAATAGTCTAAGGGTACAAAATCAACTTAAGTGCATCACAAACAAAACACACACACACAAAAAAACACCAATTTACTAGACACAAGTATTTTGGCTTTGTGTGTTTTTTAGCTTATACTTCCTAATAGGAAATTTATATAGTTGACTATATACACATTTCTGGGTCCTATATTCCATAATGGCGTAACCTTTTACGATTCATCGTTCAGGATGTTCCTTGGTTCCATTTCCCAGTAAGCCTATCACTTGTTACTCTTCTTTTGTCTAGTGTTCTCCTTCTTTACATCTCACGTCTGCCTGCTGTTGACTCACAAGCCTCTTTATTTCTCTGATCATTTATGCCAGAGGTTGTTTATTATGACCTCCACCTGTAATCTAAATAATAAGTGATGGAGAAAGTGGCTGAGAGATAAGACAAATGGCACATGATCACTAGCAGAAGTATCCAATGCAGCAATGGACACTGACAGACTGACTTGATATACATATTAAATAGCAAAATGATCACCAGTGTCTCAGAAAACATAACAGTTCAATCCTTGATCAAGTCTACTCAGCGGATTTAAAAAAAAAAAAAAACACAAGAATTTAAAATGGACAGCTTAAAGCTGACAAAAGAACAAATGAAAATTCAGCGGTACAGCCAAAAACATAGAGCATGTATCAAAATAAAATGATAGCGATTTGCTAGAAACTATGAAACAAATTATATACAGCAATGTCAAATGTGTTGCTATGAAACCTGTATATTATTCTAATAACTGAATATATATATATATATATATATAAGATATATGATTTAATTGGATGTTTCAACATTTGTCTATAAAGTCTGACTACATATATATATATATACACAGAACTTATGCCTGACACACACCCAAATATACTTATATAATATATAAAAGCAAACCAGTGATTTTTCTAAATGAATATTTACAGTTAAACTCATCTTTTGAAATTAGAATGCTCTACCTATTGGTAACTATTTTACTGTTGTTGTTCGCCCATCATGGGTGATGATGACCAGTCTGTTCATCCAATTATTAGGAATATGTTAGGTTAGTCTATGGGATGAAAGAGTAACTTCTGCAGTGATTTGGTTTAAAGTGAGGAAGAGTTGCGCAATTCGTCGACCTCACTCTCTCAAGTCAAGATGACTGGAGATGAAGTCAGGTGCAGTCGATGATCAGGGCTTTCTATGTGCCTCGCTGTGCTCCTTACACTCCACAGCATGTTGCTGGTAATCGCCGTCATGCCCGTTGAGTGAAAAGGTTGTTTCTTAACTATTTTACTATTGTACACTTGAAAGCAGTTTTAAGTATTTCTGCTTCACTTTAAAAAAAAAAAATAAAAAAAAAAAGAGGCAGAAAGAAAGATAGATGGATTTAAATAAGGGTGAGTGGACAACTTACACAATGAGAAAAGTGTTAAATAAAACTGGACCACAGTTTCTTGCACCATAACTTGAAATTCAAAACTCCCATAAGACAATAACATTGAAGCATGAGCCAGTAGACTGGCAGGATACATAGTGATTTGCTTCATGTTGGATATTTTGTTGTTATTTTCAATACAGCC
Source organism: Oreohelix idahoensis (assembly GCA_024509875.1). Lineage (NCBI taxonomy): Eukaryota > Metazoa > Mollusca > Gastropoda > Stylommatophora > Oreohelicidae > Oreohelix > Oreohelix idahoensis. The sequence continues at coordinate 235,785 of JAMPIV010017878.1, forward strand.
TCAGTGTTTGTTGGATGTTTAAAACTCGAAACAGGGTTGGGATTAGGTTATCTAGCTGTTTAACAAAACTCTCCACAGGGCTGGGGTTAGATTAAGGCTAGCTATGGTGTACATGGGAGCCGCGGTAGCGCAGTGGTTTGTGCACTGGTTTCCTAGCTCGGTGGTCCATGGTTCGATCCCCAGTTGAGGTGGGATTTTTTAGACCGCAAACGGCTCCAGGGTTGACCCAGCCTCATGAATTGGGTACCAGAACAGCTCTGGGAAGGTTAAGGCGGCCGGCATGATGCTGACCACATAACCCCATGTGTGCCGATGGTCAAGAAAATACAGGCCTAACACCGTATTCCCAATATGCCTTAATAGGCGTGTAACGGGATCTTTTACCCTTTACCTTTATAATGTACATGTGGATAGCCACTTAGGCAATATGGCGCAATCTACTGTGACCCATTTCTACAATGAGTTTTGTACTGAAACAAAGTTTAACTAGTCTTCCTCTGATATTTGGTCCATTTTTTTCTTTTACATCATTGTAAATATATTCTATAGTGCTCAGTAGGGCATAATAGACACAGCTACCAGCATATTATCTACACGGGTGCTAACAACCTGTGTGCCAACTCTGTGCCAGCTTGCACGTGGCCAACAAATCATGATACATAAACTGATGCAAAAATACACTGCAGCCGATTAATAAAAATGATCAAACCATGCAGGCAAAAGGCAATTGAAAAAAAAAAGGTATTGCTGAAGGACATGTTACAAAAATAAACATTCAAGTTTAGCAATTTAACAAAAAAAAAAGTCATAGGAGCTCACCCACTCTACCTAAAAATAAATATCTTTTGTGTATTTTTTTTTTTAACAACGACAAAAATGTTAACTGATATAAGTTTTAAATCACTAACTATGAGATGCAAGATATCATGGCTTTCTTTTTTGGCATGGAAAAACACTGATACCCCTGGCTATCTTACTGTGAGAGGACAAATATCCAGGTTGCTCAGAAGACATCTCCTGGCCATCTTTAAGTGTGGGAACACTCCAGATATCCTGGCTGCTATCTTTTACTAAAAGAAGACACATCCTGGATATGTTACGATATAAGGCAGATATCCGGGCTATATTTTTGTGCGATGATGATTATCTTGACTATCTTCGCTATCTTTTACTGTGAGAAGACAGATATCCTGGTTATCTTGTACCTTATGAAGACCAATTCTGGTTATCTTTTTACAATTTAAAAAAAAAAAAAAAAAAAATTGGTCATTTCTTAGCAAGAGAAATTCCCCAGAAAGCAACTTTCAGGTAACAGGGACAAATTGTTAACAGGCCCATAAAATGTAAATATCTGGTGTATATCCAAGAGATCTATACGACGCACAGAAAAAATAGGATCTCTGTTTCTTCAGGAATGCTGTAAGACGTGATTACAATAAGATGGCCGCACGTAACCTCATACAGTAAAACTAACTGCCACAAATGCAAACTGATTTGATTTCGGTAACATTATGCTAAATATGAAACCCTTATGTGTCTTCAAAAACCAGCATGCGTATTTTAATTAATCATCTATCACATTTATTTGATCTAAGACCCATTACGCTTATCTGATCCAAGAACCAATAGATCTAAGAATTATCACATTTATTTGATCTAGGAACTATCACACATATATGACCTATTAACCATCACACTTTTATGAACTAAATCAGTGGTTCCCATACTTTTTTTTCTCTGGGCCACACTTTTAGAATGAAAATTTGCTCGCACCACACCAAATTTTTTTTATTGATAAGAAATACCTTGAAAAATAAAAAAATTAACTCCTAGCAATGCTTTATTCATAACATAGAAAACAACTACTTTATAATATGATCACGAGACATTGAGAAAGCATAAAACAATACAGCTACAAAAAAAACATGATTCACTCACAAAATATACAAATGCAACGAGAGGTGTGAGCTTGTTTTTGGAGGGTAATCTTAATAATTTACATTATTTTTAACTATTTTTTATTATTTTTAAAATCTATTTGATATAAAATAAATTGTACTACTGAACAAAATCTGGAAATGTCTGGAAAATTCTATGGGTTTCTATATGTATATTTCCCATATTATATTACATGTAACAAAATAAATTTGGCTCCTAAATACCATCGCAATAAGGAAGCTGAAATTTTTCGGTCATATAAAAAGACATAATAGTCTGGAAAAAACAGTGATGGAAGGCATGGTCCCTGGAAAAAGGGGAAGGGGTCGACCTAGACGACGGTGGACCCAGGACATCACAGAGAGTCTGAACTTGTCTTTGGCTGATGCAGGTCGACTTGCCCAGAATCGTGATGCGTTCAGAGCAGCTGTAATGGAGACAACGTTCTAGAAAGAATATGTCACATGATGATGATGAACAAAATAAATAAGAAAATGATCCTGATATTTATTTTTGGCATATGAAATTTTTGAAAATGTCTCTAAATCCTTGATTATCTTTGAATCTTCCCGCCACACCTGCCATCTTCTCGCGCCGCACCAGTGTGGCATGTCACACCGTTTGGGACCACTGATCTAAATCCATTAAACTTATCTGATCTAAGAACCATCACATTATGATCTATTAACCACCACACTTTATGATCTAAAACCATTACACTTATTTGATCTATGAACCATCACACTTATGTGATCCAATAATCACCACACTTTTATGATCTAAAACCATCACACTTATTTGATCCAAGAACCATCACACTTATGTGATCCAATATTCGCCACACTTTTATGATCTAAAAAGCATCAAATTTATTTAATCTAAGAACCATCACATTATGATCTATTAACCACCACACTTTATGATCTAAAACCATTACACTTATTTGATCTATGAACCATCACACTTATGTGTTCCAATAATCACCACACTTTCATGATCTAAAACCATCACACTTATTTGATCCAAGAACCATCACACTTATGTGATCCAATAATCACCACACTTTTTACGATCTAAAACCATCACACTTATTTGATCTAAGAACCATCACATTTATGTGATCCAATAATCATCACACTTTTATGACCTAAGAACCATCACACTTATATGATCTAATAACCACCACACTTTGATGATCTAAACCATCATACTTATGTGATCTAATAGTTGCAACACTTTTAAGATCTAAAAACCATCACACTTATTTGATCTAATAACCACCACACTTTGATGATCTAAGAAATATCACATGTATTTGATCAAAGAACTGTAATGCTTAAACGACCTGAGAACAGTCGTCATCTAAGAACTCCTCATATTTATCCGATCTGAAAGACCACCACACATCTGTTGAGGAAACATCACATTTGATCTAACAACCACCAAGCTTATGTACAATTTGTTACAACAGATTGTTGGAAGCAGTAACAGATACTGGCCTGCCAAGGAGAACCACATAACAACTAGCTCATCTGCAGATTAAAGAGAAAGTGCACATGGATAGGACAAACTCTAGGTATAACCAACCAGTATAACCAGACATGTCTTTTACTGGAAACCACAAGGAAATAAAAGAGTGGAAAGACTAAAGAGAACCTAAAGATCAGCAGAAGACAAAACTAAAACAACCAAAATCTCACTGGCACAGCTAAAGAACACAGCCCTATGCAGAATCAATGGTAATCAACTGTTGTTTTGTAAGAAATCTTGGTGTTAAGTTGCACAAGTGTCCTTGATTAACAACCGTGACAGTACCCAGATACATTTTTCTATGTGTGCATTGAATTGTATAGGTAAAGGATCCCGTTACACACCCATTGAGGCATATTGGGAATATGGTGTTAGGCCCATATTTTCTTGATCATCAGCACACTAGGGGTGATGTGGTCAGCATCACGCCGGCCGCCTTAACCTTCCCACAGCTGCTCTGGTACCCAATACATGAGGCTAGGTCGACCCCGAAGCCGTTTGCGGTCTAAAAAATCCCACCTCAACTGGGGATCGAACCATGGACCACCGAGCTAGGAAGACAGTGCACTAACCACTGTGCTACTGCGGCTCCCATTGAATTGTATGGCTTCACCAAATTGTCTTCCATCACATCACCATAATAATTATATTAAAACATTCTGGGCACTTTTTATGTGTAATATGTGATAAAAACAGTTAATATATTATCCCCATTTTCTCCAGAGCTGCCCCCATCTTAATGATAATCACATCCGTTGATTTATTTATTGTTTCCTTAATTATTAAAAAAACCCATCAATATACAGGGTGTTACAAAAGTCTGCACTACATTTGAAGATGCAGATTTTAGTTTTTTGTTTCGTTTTGTCATTTTCCTTGCAGATTATAAAAAATATTTTTAATATGGAAAAGTACACACAACAAGCTGCTATCATCACGAGGTACACCAGAAACAAATATAAAGATATACATATAACAAATCAGTACTTTTGCAACACCCTGTTTTAATGTTACGATAAAACCTACCATAACTGCGATATTTCATGTTATCATACTTCACTATTATTTCATGATCCTGATTTTCCTCTATGATGATTAAAAAAAAAAAAAAAAAAATATTGAAATTTTGGAATTCGAAAAAACAAAGACAAATTAAGTCTCACTTCGAGCCAAATGGAAACCAGCTTTTCAAAATCACACCAAAGCATCTACCTGAGACAGTTTTCTGTTGCTGTGATTATCTTCGTTGCTGCGATGGCTTATTAGAAACAAAAAAACTGTCCAGATATGATGGGTAGCTACTGTGATTAAAAAGTATAAAGATATCTATTACCATTCTAATGCATCCTGCGTTGTAAACACATCTCTGAAATTGTTATCACAGTCACGGTCAACATAATCTCCATGTACAAGTTGTGATATGTTATGTCTAAACAGGGATAGCAGTACACAAAATTAACACTGTAAACTAATCTTGTCTCGTTTAATTAAAAGGGTCTCTGATGAGACAAAGAATGAACAGGACAAATGCTTGTCGAACAAGGTGACTAATATGAAGTTGTGAATTAGGTTGGCAAAATTGCAACTGAAACCACCGCTGCTTTGTACAGGCTTCCTGCAAGGGGACAGGCTGTAGTGGTGGCTCCATAAGGAGCGACATGATGATGATGTAAACTAATCTCTGGAGACCAGATTTTTATTTTCATGAAATCTTTGCCAAATAAAATTAACTAGCAGAAAAACAGTATTACAGCTTAGAATGGGAAATACAAAGTAAAGAGGGTTGCCATGTTACTGCCACATTATATTAAACTTTTATGTAACATGTTAGTAGTTACTGGCTGTGTCAGAAAGTGCCAACAGCGTAGTCTACATACCGCATGAACAAGTAGATCAATGTTGTTATAAACTGAAATGGCTAAATGTTGGCTATGTTCCCTTAATATTTAACACTGTTTATACCAAAATTCTATGTGAGTTACATGTTACTGCCACATTTCATTTAACATTCATGAGAAACATTTTAAAATTTACTGACTGTCTGATATTTCAGAAAGTGCAGCCTACATGATTCATGAAGACCACCAAAGTTGTATAAACAGTACTGGTTAAACAGTGGCTATGTTCCCTAACTATTTAACCATTGGTATTTAACCCTGTGTATGCCAAACCTCACTACAAATCACACCATCTTTACACTACAGATGAGAAAAGTGAAAGCAAACTGTTAGACACAATGGCTCAAGTTAATAGTTCATGCCTGGATAAAAAATTTGACAAATATGGAAATAATCAAATGTGACCATAATGAAAATGATGCTACATGTTACAGCTAGTTGTTATAGAAGTGGTTATTTAGCCTTATGTAAACATTAATTTTGTTACATTACTAGATGTTCTACTTTCACATCACACTTTGAGATTTTTCTCTACTCATGCTTATCATGGTCTCTGTTGCGGGCTGATCCTTGCCTCAGTAGTCCTTCCCTGAAACAAAGAAACAAACCACTACAAATTCTGCTACTTTGTGTGTGATTCTTCCTTGGCTACTTCTGAAAAGTGTTGCCAAATATTTCATCATCACCCTACCGCTCCCCAAGGAGCATAGGCCTTCAACAAACTTATGCCAAATCTTCCTATCCCATGTCGTCAACTCAAGGTTTTTACATGTCTTCTTTAAGCCCTTCAGGTCTGTTCTCTTCTCCATGTGTCCTTTAGTCTCCCTCTACCTGGGAATTCTAGAAAAAAGACTGCCTGGTTACCATAATGCTCTCACCAGGTTTCCTCAATGTGTCATATTCATCAACAAACATTTGCCAAGTCTTCCTGTTCCAGTGCCATCAGTTCAAGGTCTTTCCATGTCATCCTCATTCCATTTATGCCTGTCTCCAATTCTCTTCTCCATGTGTTTACCTCTGCAGTGTTCCTTTGCTACTTTAATGTACAAACATTTCAGGTGCCAAATCTGCAGGTTTTCCAAGAAGAAAACAGGCAAGTCAGCGACACTGACACCTTTCAGCTTTCTCTGTGTTGCATCATAAACCTTTTTTTTTAACCAGAGGGTGTCCTTCTGTCTTGGGATAGCCATCCAATGGAATGATTTTCTTTAGCTGACCTGTCCATGTTGTTTGTTGAAGTTTTATTTTTCCGCATAAAATTTCCATAGGATGGGTTAATCGGCCCTATGCCCAACCCTCCTTTCATGCTTTGTGTTACGACATGCATGGCAGGTTACTATCCTTTCCTCCCCTCTCAGGCACTGGTAACATACAGATGGTAGACAAATATAGATAATACTGAAGTGGATATCTTCATGAAGGACAACTTACAGAACCATTTAGGATTAGAATGGGAGTGAGACAGGGATGCCTCTTGTCTCCATTTCTTTTCTTACTAGCAATAGATTGAGTTATGAAAACATCGACATCACACAACAGAAATGGAATCCATTGGAATCTGGCTAAACAGCTTGATGATCTGGATTTTGTAGATGACTTGGCTCTTCTGTCCCATAACCATAATCAGATGCAAATGAAAATTCTCGATGAGAGGTCACAACAAGTGGGCCTGAAAATACACAGGGAAAAGACAAAGATTATGAGAATAAATGCAAGAAATGATAACAAGGTTGAACTTGAAGAAACACCACTAAAAGATGTAGAATCGTACATGTATCTTGGAAGTAATATAGACAAAGTTGGAGGGACAGACAGTGATATCAAAATAAGAATACAAAAAGCAAGAGGAGCTTTCATTGCATTGGGAAACATATGGAGAACAAGAGAAATCAAGTCCAACATGAAAATAAGCATCTTCAACTCAAATGTGAAGTCAGTCCTATTGTATGGCTCTGAGACATGGAGAACAACAAAAACAACAACCAAAAAGCTATAGACTTTTATAAACGGGTGCTTGCGTAGAATAGAAGGACTGAAATGGTATGACAAAGTCACAAATGTGGAATTGATGACAAGAACCAGACAAGTGCCAGTGGAGCTGAGAAGAAGACGCTGGCAATGGATAGGACACACATTGAGGAAACCTGTTGATAACATTACAAGGCAGTCCTTATTCTGGAATCCACAGGGAAAGAGAGGTGAGGTAGACCAAAAAACACATGGAGAAGAGAACTGGAAACAGAGGTGAAAATGATGAGGAGCTAAAGGGTATTGATTGAAGTGGATAAGAAAAGTAACATTAAGGGCCATGAATATATATATATATATTCGATTCATCATATGATTGACAGAGTGGTTAGAGCATTGGTCTCTCGTGACAATGTAGCCAGGTTCGAATCACGCTACCGACATGCTCCACTCTACCCAGCTGTAAATGAGTACCTGACTTTGAGTTAGGGAAGAAAAAGGCGGTGAGGAAGGGAACTGGTCACCCCACCTCTTGATGCTGGACTTAGTATGTCTCTAACACTTCACTCCCCTACGACAGTATCTGCTACGGGACTGCCTTTACCATATATACGAGGAGTGTTCAAATGAAACCCGCCCGTGCTGCGCGAAGTGGACATTTGTAGGAAAAGCATGATGACATCACATCTGACGTAATAAGCACATACGAATGTACAAGTGTGTAAGTGTTCATTCTCCTAGTATTCATTGTTTGTGCTGCAGGCCGTTAAAATAATGGCCGGTGTGATACGGAATCTGTCCAAGGTCGATCAGCGAGCGGTGATCCAGTTCCTAACAGCCGAAGGATGTCGACCAGCCGACATTCATCGCTGAATGAAAGCAGTGTATGGTGACAAAAGTGTGTCTAAGACTACAGTGAAAGACTGGGCACGAATGTTTCGAGAAGGACGTCAGTTAACGAAAGATCTTCCGCGGCCAGGTCAGGTGCATTTTGTTGCGACAGAAGAAGCCATTGCCATATGGAAGAACGCATGGGGTGGAGTTTGAACCACCTGCTGCGTTACGAAGAGGAGGGTGATGCATTTCTGTTGCGCATAGTGGCAGGCGATGAGTCGTGGTGCCACCACTTTGAGCCGTGCAGCAAAACAGCGAGCATGCAATGGAAACATCCCGGATCACCAAAACCCAAAAAATTCAAGTCAGATTTCCGCCGGTAAGGTAATGCTGACCGCATTTTTCGACCATGAAGGGCTTCTATTGGTTGACTTTAAAGAGCCTGGCTTGAACATCAATGCCATCCGCTACAAAGACACACTAGACAACCTGCATACAGCCATCAAGAATAAACGACCCGGCATGCTTTCGCGTGGTGTGATTCTGTTGCACGACAATGCTCGTCCACATGTTGCGAACATTGTGCAGGAAGCGTTAGCAAGGAAAAGGTGGGAAGTTCTGCCACACCCAGCCTACAGCCCCGATCTGTCACCATGTGACTTTCATTTGTTCTGACCCTTAAAAAAATCTCTAAAGGGACCACGATTCGACTCCGAAAAAAAAAAAAAATTTAAAATAATAAAAAAATATTTTTTTTTAATTTTAAAATTAAAAAAAAAATTTTAAACTAACCAGCAAACGAAGGGTCCCATATCCCTTGCATCTCAATGAAAGTCATTTGACCAATAGACCAATACAAATCAGACGTTACACCCATCATCAGTAGCAAAACAACAAACGCCTCGTCGGCTGTGACACCGGCCGAAATCTAAATCTTTCCAATTAATCCTAAATAACATTATACAACTTGAAAGGCCATTTTACTTTTTTCCATCTCAGCCATCAAACATATCTGAGAAAACGATATCAGCCTTATAAAGACAAAAATCTTACACCGCATGGCGTCAGAATCCAATAAAATTAGAGCAAAATGGCTGCATGTTGATGCCGATTCATTTCGATTTAAAAAATTCTACAAAAAATAAATGCGGATACTCCCATCGCTTTTTTAAGATCGGAAACGGAAGCTAGCTCTCTTGAAATTAACATTAGAACTTAACATCCGGGGCTGAAATCACGTGTACACAACCCTCAGTGAACGATGAAATCCGTAAGGCGACACACGGTGCTGTCAGAACATGTTTTTTTTTGGCAATTGCGTGTATTTAATTCTACTACTCCTGCTGATACCAACGGGCTGATCACCCGATGTACCTTCGATTACGGAAACAACACATATATTTTTGCCGTTATAAAGACGCCAATAGGCGTGATGGGAAACATGGCAAAGAAAACTTATCTGGGACGCCACTAGGGTTTGCTTTGATTTAAGGAAGAAGAAGCCTGATGTACCTTATATATTTATAAAGCCACTAGACGGGTTTATATATATATATATATATATATATATATATATATATATATATATATATATATATATATATATATATATATATGAGATGGCAAAAGAACAGTTGGGCGACCGCAGCTGAGATTCAAAGATGTGTGCAAGAGACATTAGGGCACTGGACATAAATCCAGCAACCTGGGAGGATGAAGCTGCCGATCGCACCAAGTGGCGATGCTATCTACGGCACCACCTCAGATTGTGTGAAAAGAAGCTCTCACAACAAGCAGAAGAAAGGAGAAAACGTCGAAAGGAACACCAGGAAAATAGCAGCTGAGGGCTGTCACCTCAGGGGCGCATTCCCATAGTCAGTTATTATTATTATTATATATGAGAATCGACATATCATCCTGATGAAAATGACAAAAGAACTTGTTACTGCAGGTAGTGAGAATGAAGCAAAAAAGAAAGGTAAATGACAATTTAGGAAGAAAGATAAGTAGTATTAACAAATTATGAGTCTAGTATTAACAAATTATGGGAGCCGTGGTAGCGCAGTGGTTAGTGCACTGGCTACCTAGCTCGGTGGTCCATGGTTCGATCCCCAGTTGAGGTGGAATTTTTTAGACCTGGGTCAACCCAGCCTCATGAATTGGGTACCAGAGCAACTCTGGGAAGGTTAAGGCGGCCGGCATGATGCTGACCACATCACCCCTAGTGTGCAGATGGTCAAGAAAATATGGGTCTAACACCATATTCCCAATATGCCTCAATGGGCGTGTCACGGGACTCCCTTAACAAATTATGAGTCTAAAGTAATTCCATGTAGTTCCTGGCAGTATTGGGGGACAAAGAGAGAACACAACTATTGCTGCATCAGGCATCACATATAACACGGCTAAAATTAGCCTGTGCATGGAGCTGGTAACCTCATCATGTAATACAAATCACTACAGAAACCACGGCTGCAGGAACATACGAATGCTGTGTTGCAGACTTACGGCAGTTGTGGCTCCATAGGGAGCGAAAAGGGAAATAAGAAAATGTAATCTATTCAACCATCAACAATTAAGATCCCCTCTAGGGTAGATCCAATGCAAGACCACCCTGGAACTCACCCCAAATAAAAACGGACAAAGAGTGACAAATTCAAAGCCCTGTGGACCAAAACAAACATAAACAATAATAATCTAAAGTAATCTGTTTCAAATGAACACTTCCAAAATGTTCTTTACTATGTTTACAGTTTCCTACAAACATTAACTGATTTCTTTGTGGGTATAAATCTAGACAGTCTAACTCACCTTTCGTCGGCTGGTTTCTCGACATGGTCATCCTTCTTGAGCTTAGTGCACGTGAAGACGACAATAAATAAGACAACAGCCTCACATAAGATACCAATCACTGGCCACAGCCACTCCAGACGGTCTGTGCAAAATATTTAAAAGGTTTCGTTTTACAAGTTTTCATTTCTTTATCAACATATTTGGTTTAAAAATATGTCTTCTTCAGTGATTGCAACCAAGCAACAGTATTATAAATTGGAGGTGGGTGTGATACTGTACTGTAATTTATTTTTTCAACAGGCCCATGTTTCTTCTCCTTGTAGGATAAACGTTCTTTTTTCAGGAGGGGATCACGGTGGGATCTTATCTTATCCGCCCCATGTTTCTTATCCATGAATAGTGGCGGAGTTTAGTCTTTTCTTGTAGGGAATAAATTGCAGTTTTATAGAGATTACTGTAGGTTCTAGTACAGATTTGCACCAGTCTTCCTTTCCCTAAATTTAATTGCGATCACGAGGGTTTTTCTTTGTTCATTTAATCGCGATCATTTTATTGTATACCAGCGCGTGAGTAGTAGTTGGGATGGGGGAAAATTTTACGATATTAAATAGCCCCTACCCATTAACTCGGGGGGGGGGTGTGTGTGTGAACCTCTACCCATGTATGCAAACCGGGCGTTTCAGCGAATCAAAGTTAAGGTTGCTTACGCCAACAGGTAACGTTATTTAATATGACGTCAGAAATATGCGTGCGGTCTGGATAACCAGGACTCATGCGGTGCTTTCGAATTTAATTGGCGGAGGTCACCGCTGTTAATTTTTATAATGTTTCCATTGGTTTGAAAAGGACACTAAGCGATGACGTAGGGGCATAGGTCAGAGTGGGGTTTTTGATGATATATACTCGAGCATATTCATAGCCGGTCTCTCTGATGAAAAAAATTGCCTGCAGTGAATCTAGCCTTTATCGTCTGCATCCAAGCGGAAGAAACGCGGTAATTGGTATGTTTACAATTTATTAGCGTCGTAATTTTAGTTCGGTTTAACATAGGATCTTAGTTGATACGTAAAGTTTTCTTCAGGAAGGTTAAAGTATTTTATATAAACGAAAGTGGCATCAATTACTATCTTAGAGAAAGTATTTAATGTAAGAGTTGCATATAATTTTTCTGGGATAAGTAGTTTGATCTTTTGTTGGTATAGCGGTTTGAGATATTAACTGTGTGAGGGTTTAGCTCTTAGATACACGGGCGTGATTTGTGTAATTTAATTAACTGGGTAATTCTTTGGTATGTTGGCAGAAGATTAAGGGTGTAATTAATATTACCGTCATGGGGACGAATACTTCCTAATAATTGATTATAATAGTAGCAGTGTAAAGACGCTAGAGAATTGTGTACGTTAAGTGATTGTGGGATTAAATTTTACGTACATGAGAATTAATATGTCCCCATCTTTGGTTTATGATACCTGGATATGGTGCAGTGATAAAATACCCCAACCTGCACCCAGAAGACCACCCTTGCATCTTTGGCCCTTGCGGAGAAATTTGTTCCAGCTATGATGCAGAAATAACAGCACTAGAAAAAGCATTGTGCCGGATAATCTCAGACTTTGAAAGTGACATCACTCCACCTGAGGATATTGTTATATTCTCAGACTCAAAATCAGCACTCCAAGCCCTAGAAAGCGAAATGTCTCCTAATATTAATTACATCTGTAGATTAATTGACCAACTGTTCACTTCCTATGGTGTCGAAGTTACACTCCAGTGGATCCCTGGGCATGTCGGAGTCTCAGGAAATGAAAAAGCCAATAAACTATCCAAAAGAGGAGCAGCACTGCCCCAGTTCCCATCAAGTACCACACTGCAGACCTGCCAACAGATCCTGAGAAACAATTACAGGCAAGAATGGCTAAACCAGTGGGCTACCTCCCAGACAGGGCATCCATTCTTCAAACATCAAGCTAAACCAAACCCTCAAGATCCAGTTAAACAACTGAAAAGAAGAGATCAGAGTCTAATTTTCCAGCTGAGAACAGGCCATGCCCCCGTCAATAAACATTTAAATAGAATAGACCCACTACGTGAACCACACTGTAGGCACTGCCACCACCATGAGGAATCAGTTGAACACCTACTGTTACAGTACCCAAGACTAACTGACCTGCGACACCAGCTACTCCCATCGCACCCAACCATCCACAATACACTCTACACATCATCACAACAACTGAAGAAGACTTGCACTTTTGTCAGAGGCAATAGGCTGTCAAGATCTACCTGCTCACAGCTAAAGGGATTATATCATCATCATCATGATACCTGGCAGCGTATAGACGCGAGCGTATTGGTGTGTATTTAATTTAGTGGGCATGAATTAAGTGTGCTATTTTTGTAATGTAGCGGGAGTTCATTGTCCTAGATATATATATATATATATATATATATATATATATATATATATATATATATATATATATATATATATATATATATATATATATATATATATATATATATATATATATATATTTAACTCTTAATAATGAGTGGTGTAAATTATTTTACTGAGATGGTGTATATAACTTTGTAATCGATTGAATGGATTTAGGTCAGCCTGAAATAATTAAGTAGGCCTAGTACAGGGTTCTCTCAGTGAAAAATTGTTGTGACACGTGGCTAGTCATGCAGAACAAAAGATCTAGGTCAGCCCTTCTGGGAGTTAGGAACAGACCAATGTTTACTTTGGAAAACGGGATAGAGAGAAGAGAAGGGAATTGTATGGGAGGCTGACCTTCCGGGCATAAATAATTATTTGTCGCTTGGTGCGAAAATAGAGCAGAGGATAGAAAGGGGAGGTTAGGAAGTAAGGGATATATGTTAGAGAGGAGTATATTATTGATGTGTTGTACAGCTGTTGCATTTCTTTGTATACAGCAGTTCATGGCACAGTGGGAGAGCGTAATTTGTCCATACAAATTACCCACGGCAAAAGTGGCATCTCAGAAGCTGAGAACTTGAGATATTATTGCCAGGGGCGAAAGAAAATAAATACGTGTTTCCAGGCATCGAAGACATTCTTCAGCTGGAATGGGATTTTGTCTTAAAAAATCCTGAGCTCTTTGTTGTTACACACGCAAATTGGCGCATTGCCAGCGTTGTTGTAATTTCGTTTTCTTCACGACCATAATAAAGTTGTTGCTCTAAACCCGAAGAGGGGTAATGGGGCCAATTTCAGAAGTTGTCCAGCATCAGTGAAGCTTCTACAGTTTGATTCAAGTACCTCGTGCTTGATCCAAGTCATCAGTGCAGAAGTCAGAAACAGGAGAAAGGATGAACATTCCTGGTTCTGAATGTGAACGAGAGAAGGGCGTAACGGAGACGCCACATCAGCAGATGTAAAGAGTGTCAGAGAGACACTGAAGCAAAGCAGAGGAGGGAGAAAATAGCCGGGACCAATAGGGTTTTATATTAACCTTAGAGGATAGCCTCTGAGCCATAAATGTAATAAAAGTCTACGAGTGTAGCAGTAAAAGTGGTGTTAGTTAGTGGCGTGTATATCGCCTATAGAGCTTGGAAGCTGTGTAGGTAGTTGTTTAGGCAGTGTCAGCAGGACAGCGACAGTAGAAAATTAATAATAGCTAGTTGGAGTGGTGGCTCGAAATCCGAGGCCCCACCAAGTTCAGTGTGGTTTTGTTTAATCTTAAATTCTTTTCCCCATACAGGTTGCAATTGTGGGTGAAGGGTTGGGGTTGATGATAAATCATTTTATTGTGCTTGCTTCTTTTCAGGTGTGCGAACACGCACTTTATTTCTTTGACATGTACTTGATTTTATTGGTGTAAATAAACTTTAAATTGTAGCTTGGATCATTCACTTTATTTACATACAGTAGCTATATGTTGTCTGCATAGTGGTGTCTGTGGTCTTTAATTAAACCTTATCTTCTTTGTTTAAAGGTAGTCAGAGGGGGTGAGGCTATAGCATTTTTTGAAGTCACGAGTGGCAAGGGAGAGTCAATCTAAGTTCTCACCCTTGAGCCAATAGTCTCATCTTTCCAGTCACTGTCATTTTCATCTAAAATCTATCTTCTCAACCTTTCTCTAAATAGGGTCTTGTCCACACACTCAGACAACACTCTATACTTAAATCCACTTCGTGACAAAGTGGGTTGGCTATCGTCCTTGGGATTATCTTTGTTGGGATCAATTCTGTGATCGTATCTAGATTCATAGATTGTTTTCTATAGGAAGGTTTTGAGAATAGATTTCTTTAAATATCCCCTAGACTTGAGCTATTAAGACTGATTCAGCTATAAGTTTTTTTCCAGAGAAAGTTTTTTTCACAGGAAGTTTTTCCACAGGGCAGTCATATTAGAGTGTAGTTGTAGTCATATTTGATTGTAGTTGTAGTTAGTTTTGATGACTTAGAGGTAATTTATGGCTAACTGAGATTTTTTTCTTTAACAGGAAGGTAATTTCAGGTTAGGGTAGCTGCATAAATTAAAATTTTTTCAGGTAGTTATCACTCAGATTGGGCTAGTCTGAGGTCGGGTTTTGAGACAGCGGTTATAGAGGGAGTACTGCCGAGTAGGTAACAGGTAGTTCCTTCTTTTTTTCTGTCATTCTCTGTAGTGTGAGGTTACAGGTAAGATGGCAGATATGGCTAAGTTACGAGCTGCCTGGCGTGAGGCCACTCAGGACATGGGAATGGACAAGGAGGAGACTAAGGCCTATATGATCAGAGAAAATGATAGACATAATCAGCGAGAGAAAGAGGAAAAGAAGGACCAGGAGGCCGAGTTGGAGAAATTGAGAATTTCGGCAGAGAAAGAGGCCGAGATGGAACTTCGGAGAATGGAGGCTGATGAAAGGCAGAAGGCAGCAGAGAGACAGCACGAACTTGCCATGCGGTCTCTGGAACTGCAAAGTAGATCTTCGGAAGGCAGTTCGGCAAATGGAGATTCCCCCAGAGCAGTGGCGGCAGACACCTCAGGAAACGGAGGCCCCAGGTTGGCAGCCATGAACTTCCCATTTGACTCGTTTCCTAATGGGAACGAGAAAATTGATGTATTTTTGGAGAAGTTCGAATGGATGGCAAAGGCATACAGGTTGGATGAGAGTTTGTGGTGTCTCAAATTATCGCAGTCGCTAAAAGGGCATGCTTATGATATCTACAGCAAGATGCTCCTTGATGACCAGAATAACTCTGAGGCCCTACATAACGCCCTGTTACAACGCTTTCAGTGGACCCCCGTAAGTGCCAAACGATGTTCAGGGAAAGCCGTCCGGAGAAGGGAGAAAGTTTCCCCCAGTTCGCAGAAAGGCTGAGAAATTACCTTACGCTGCGCTAGAGGGAATAGTCGGGGTTGGCTAAATCCTTTGAAGGATTAGAGGAACTCGTCATGTGCGAGCAAATGAAAGCAACTATGTCTCCCGACTTGAGGAAATATCTGGCAGAGCAGGGTGCTCAGCAACTCGATCAGATTATCGTGTTTGCCGATAGGTTCCAGAGGGCATGGGCCAAAGTGCTGGGACAGAAGCAGAAAAACCCCGACCCGCCCACCCGAGGTAATAACACCTCTCCCAGCAAGCCAACTAACGGGCCGAACACCAGAGAGCCCCATTCACCTGCTTTGAACTCCACGAGGCCATCCAATCAGTCCAATAAACGGGACGAGCCAAGACGGGACCCTGCCCGGAAATACGCACCTGCCCGGTCGTGGGGTGGCAGGAGTAATTATAGCTCACAGTGGAGACCCGGGGGAAGCCGGGAACCCCCCCCCCAAGAGAGTGGCGTGTTTACAATCTCCCATACGAGACTTGGAGCAAGAGAGGGCCTCTCAACCTGGAAGTGACCGACCTTCCACGAGGGGAATGGTAACGGTAAATGGGGTAGAAACTGAGTGTTTGTATGATACAGGATTAAGTTTCGAATGTCTGGTGGGCCATCATCTAGTGAAGCCAGAACAGATGACGGGAGAATTTTTGGAGATATATGGGGTTTTGAAAGGAGATGCTCCAATGCGCCTTCCGGTAGCACAGATCGAGATAGTGTCCAAATATGTCAGGGGCACGATCAAGGTGGCAGTAATAGAGGGGCCCCTTTTTGAGGTCATTTTAGGATGTAGGCATGTGTACCTAGGGGACCCAAAGGAACCAGAAGTAGTAGCTGCAGTGGTTACTAGGGAGCAAGCCAAGAAAGAGCGGGAAAGGGAGGCCCCCATGAACCCGTTACCCCAGGAATTGAAGGAGGCCCAACAACAGGATCCGACACTGGATGCCTGTTATAAGAAATTGCCAATGTCTAATGACCCCAAACAAAAAGGGAATTTCTTTATCAAAGAAGGGCTGATGTATTGCAGAGAAGGAGGAGAAAAGCAGGGTCATAGCCAATTGGTAGTGCCAGCCAAATATAGGACGCAAATTTTAGAAATGGGGCATGCGCTTCCATTTAGTGGACATACAGGGCAAGGGGCCACCATACATAGAATTTCGGCCCCTTACTTTTGGCCGGGAATGACGCCTGACGTCATAAGATTTGTAAAATCTTGTGCACAGTGTCAGAGGGTGGCACCCAAACACTGGACCCCCCAGTTCCATTGGGGGAAATGCCCATCATCGGTACCCCATTCGAACGAGTGGCGGTTGACATAGTAGGCCCATTAGAAAGAACTAAGCATAGGAACAGGTTCATTCTGACACTAGTCGACGTGTGCACCATGTGAGCCGAAGCCATCCCCCTGGCGGTCACCGACTCGAAGCATGTCGCAGAAGCCTTGCTGCAAATATTTACGAGACTGGGGTTTCCTCAGCAAGTGTTGACTGATAATGGGTCCCAATTTCGCAGTTTGTTGATGGAGGAGATCTTCAACATTCTTAGGGCCCAGCACATACATACCAGTCCATATAACCCGGCCGGAAATGGACTCGTGGAGAGGTTCAACGGCAGCCTGATGATGATGCTGCGCAAATTAGGGCAGGAGCGGCCAGAGGATTGGGACCTCTTTCTTCCAGTGGCCCTGTTTGCCTATCGTGAAGTACCCCTAGCTTCCACCGGTTTACCGCCAGCCGCCCTGTTATTTGATAGACCTATCAAGGGCCCATTTGGAGGCCTTGCTTAGGTCGTTGACAGATCAGAGAGCCAACGAGACCACAGTGTCGGCCTCTAAATATGTTGAAGAGCTCAAGGAATGGTTACAGTTAGGCTGGAACTTGGCCTCAGCTAACCTCCGTAAGGCTCGCGCCAAATAGGCGCAGAGATACAACAAGATGGACAAGGAAAGAGAACTCCAGCTGGGGAGAGGGTATTGTTGTTACTTCCCATGGGGGACAACAAACTGCGCATTGGATGGCAAGGGCCGTTTGAAGTCTTGGACAAAATCTCTCCAACCAATTATAGGATCTCGATCAGAGGGAAAAGGAAGATTTACCATGTAAATCTCCTTAAGAAATTTGTGGAACGGGCCCCACCGTCTCAAGACCACTTATTAGCGTTGGCAGTAGCTATCGAGGAAGAGGATGACCCCAAAAATTACGGGAAATACCCCTTGCTACAGAAAGAGTCGTACCAAGATGTGAAATTTGGGGACACTCTTTCAGCAGGAGCGGCGCAAGAACTCGGAGCGGTGTTAAAACAATATACAGACGTTTAAACTGATAAGCCCGGACTTACTCATCTCCTGGAGTATGAGATGAAATTGAAAAACGACGCCCCGGTACGGACTAAAATATATCCGGTCCCGTACGCCAAAGCTGCTGCGTTACGGGAAGAAATAGAAAAACTGCTGGCAGCCAACATTAATTCGGAAACCTTGTCCCTGTACAGTTCGAACGTGGTCCTGTTACAAAAACTGAATGGCGAAACAAGGTTGTGCATCGACTATCATTTGCTCAACACAGTAACAGAATTCCAACCAGAAGCCCTCCCCAGCCAAGCAGAACTGTTTTCCAGATTGAGTAAAGCCACAATCTTTTCTAAAATAGACTTGAGCAAGGGATATTATCAGATTCCGGTGAAAGAGGATGTCAGGCCGATGTTGGCCTTTAGCACTAGTGAAGGGCACTACACATTTAATGTCATGCCTTTTGGGTTACATAACGCCACGGGTGCCTTCACACGAATGATGAGGAAGCTATTAGGGCCGTTGCTAAACCCCCACATTCACAATTTTATGGATGATATCCTAATAGCAACTGTCGCCTTGCTCCTTGGGAGGTTGAAGGAGGCGGGGCTTACTGCTCGCCCAAGCAAATGTTTACTCGGTTTTCGCACCCTTGACTTTCTAGGTCACACTATTGTCCGTGGATGCATGTGGCCGCTGGACAAAAACGTCGAAAAAATAAGGAAAGCAGTTCGGACCATCACGAAAAAAGACACGAGATCCTTTATCTCCCTGTGCGCCTATTATCAAAAATTTATTCTGAATTTTAATAGCCTAACAGGGCTGTTGACCGACCTCACTCGGAAAGGTCAACTGGAAAAAATTCGGTGGACGGCTAAATGTGAGGGAGCGTACACCACTCTTAAGGAGCTGCTGACCAGTTCGCCGATACTCCGGCTCCCGGACCTAGCAAAACCATTTGTGTTAAGAGTGGACGCCAGCGCCATCGGAATTGGATCCACTCTTTTACAAGCAGACGAAACACAACAGGGACTGTTGTTCCCAGTCTCTTATGCAAGTAGGAAACTTAATGCGGCTGAAAGAAATTATTCAACAACAGAACGGGAGTGCCTTGCATTGGTTTCAGGTATTCGCAAACACCACAAATACCTATACGGGGTCACGTTCGTAGTGCAAAGTGACCACGCTCCTTTGGCATTTCTGTGAGCCAACAAGCACATTAATGCTAAAATCATGAGATGGGCTTTATTGTTGGGCATGTACTTGTTTTCGGTACAATACATCTCGGGAAAGGATAATGTGGGAGCCGATTTCTTAAGCCGGCACCTAGCTCCGGAAGAGAGCACTGAAAAGGAAGTGGTACCGACAGACAGCTCTTTAGACAGAGATAGGGACCAGTCTGAAAAGAATACAAGTTTCAGTAATTTAGCACGGAATCCCGCACGTCCAAAGGGGGGAGTAATGTGATACTGTACTGTAATTTATTTTTTCAACAGGCCCATGTTTCTTCTCCTTGTAGTATAAACATTCTTTTTTCAGGAGATCACGGTGGGATCTTATCTTATCCGCCCCATGTTTCTGCTCCACGAATAGTGGCGGAGTTTAGTCTTTTCTTGTAGGGAATAAATTGCGGTTTTATAGAGATTATTGTAGGTTCTAGTACAGATTTGCACCAGTCTTCCTTTCCCTAAATTTAATTGCGATCACGAGGGTTTTTCTTTGTTCATATAATCGCAATCATTTTATTGTATACCAGAGCGTGAGTAGTAGTTGGGATGGGGGAAAATTTTACGATATTAAATAGCCCCTACCCATTAACTTGAGGGGGGGGGGGGGGGACCTCTACCCATATACGCAAACCGGGCATTTCAGCGAATCAAAGTTAAGGTTGCTTACGCCAACAGGTAACGTTATTTAATATGACGTCAGAAATATGCACGCGGTCTGGATAACGAGAACTCACGCTGTGCTTTCGAATTTAATTGGTGGAGGTCACCGCTGTTTTTTTTCGTACGCCCGCTAATACTCGAGGCGAAATCTCAGGTTATTTTTAATGTCTAACCTGACATTGATTTTTACGTGAGTATCCTATTTTCTTGTACAGAGACAAGTGTCCCTCACCATTCAGGCAGATACTCGCGGTTTTCGAAGGTACCCATTAGAGCTGGGTCGGCTCAGGAGCCGCCAGTCTCTGGTCCTCGATAGGTCTCGAGTTAATCCAGTCCAAATCCCGGTCGACGAAAAATCCTCAAATGCCGTCGCCCGGGTTTGATCCTGAATCACCCAGTCGCCAGAGCGGTGTTGTAACCACTACGCTAGCGCGGCTCCCCGTCACCGCTGTTAATTTTTATAATGTTTCCATTGGTTTGAAAAGGACACTAAGCAATGACATAGGGGCATAGGTCAGAGTGGGGTTTTTGATGATATATACTCGAGCATATTCATAGCCGGTCTCTCTGATGAAAAAAATTGCCTGCCGTGAATCTAGCCTTTATCGTCTGCATCCAAGCGGAAGAAACGCAGTAATTGGTATGTTCATAATTTATTAGCGTCGTAATTTTAGTTCGGTTTAACATAGGATCTTAGTTGATAAGTAAAGTTTTCTTCAGGAAGGTTAAAGTATTTTATATAAACGAAAGTGTCATCAATTACTATCTTAGAGAAAGTATTTAATGTAAGAGTTGCATATAATATTTCTGCGATAAGTAGTTTGATCTTTTGTTGGTATAGCGGTTTGAGATATTAACTGTGTGAGGGTTTAGCTCTTAGATACACGGGCGAGATTTGTGTAATTTAATTAACTGGGTAATTCTTTGGTATGTTGGCAGAAGATTAAGGGTGTAATTAATATTACCGTCATGGGGACGAATACTTCCTAATAATTGATTATAATAGTAGCAGTGTAAAGACGCTAGAGAATTGTGTACGTTAAGTGATTGTGGGATTAAATTTTACGTAGATGAGAATTAATATGTCCCCATCTTTGGTTTATGATACCTGGCAGCATATAGACGCGAGCGTATTGGTGTGTATTTAATTTAGTGGGCATGAATTAAGTGTGCTATTTTTGTAATGTAGTGGGAGTTATAGTAATGGGAGACCTCAATGCGAAAGTTGGTACACACAATACATATAATGAAAGAACAATGGGGAAATGCGGCAGCGGAACAGCAAACGAAAATGGGGATAAGCTAATAAGTTTCTGTAGCATTAACAACCTGGTCATTGGAGGAACACTTTTCCCACATAAGGAAATTCACAAGTTAACATGGGAATCACCAAATGGTCGGAACAGAAACCAGATAGACCACATCATGGTTAACGGCAAATGGAGACATGCATTGCAAGATGTGAAGGTAAGAAGAGGTGCAGATGTGGGAAGTGATCACCATTTAGTAGTAGCAAAACTGAAAGTGAAACTAAGAAGGGCTGGACCAACTGTAACTACACAGAAAAGGTTTGACATCAGCAAATTGAAGGACCCCCTTACCAGAAAAGCTTTTGCGGCCAACATTAAGAAACGATATCAATTTGCCAAAAGCCAGGAAAAGACATTGACTGATGATATAGACCAGAATTTCAACACCATTTCAACAATATATAAGGAAAGTAGCAAATCATGCTTAGGATTCCAGGAAAGGATGAAGCAAGACTGGATAACACCAGAAACACTAAACACCATAAAGATGAGAAAGGAAATGAAAAGAAAGAAAACAGAAGCGAAGTCCCCCAGGTTAAAGCAACTATACAGCGAACAGTACAGCCAGCTGGACAGGGAAGTTAAATGCCAAACCCGAGCCAACAAAAGGAATTTCCTAGACGATCTTGCAAAACAGGCAGAAGAGGCAGCACTGAGAAATGAACAAAGCACAGTATACAAAATAACTAAATTCATCAGCGGAAAACAAGGTGCAAACAATATTACATTAGTAAGAGATAAGCAAGGAAATCTCATCAAGACAGCAGAGGGACAGGAAACAAGATGGGCAGAGCACTTCAGAGAAACGCTGAACAAGGAAATACCAGAGACACAATTGAATGTTCCTGAGGCTGAAAACGATCTAGATGTAAATACAGACATTCCACGAAAAGAAGAAATCATCACAGCAATCAAAGGGTTAAAGAACGGTAAAGCTCCGGGCCATGATAACTTAAATGCAGAGCTATTTAAGACAGACCCTGAGCTAGCAGCAGAACTATTAGAACCACTATTTGCACAAGTGTGGAAAACGGGGACAACACCATCAGAGTGGAAGAAAGGAATAATTGTCAAATTGCCCAAGAAGGGAGATCTTGCAGACTGCAATAATTGGAGAGGAATCACTCTTCTCTCAGTTCCCAGCAAAATACTAGGCAGGATAATTATACAGAGAATTTCAAAGGCAGTAGACTACAAACTGAGGAAAGAACAAGCAGGATTTAGAAAGAACAGAAGATGTGTAGACCATATATTCACTCTCAGGAACATTATAGAGCAGTGCTCAGAATGGCAAAGACAGCTTTACATAAATTTTGTTGATTTTGAAAAGGCTTTTGACAGCATACATAGGGACAGTTTATGGAAAATACTGAGGGCTTATGGAATCCCAAGCGGCATAGTGTCAATCATAAAAAGCCTCTATGCCAACTTTACGTGTAGTGTTGGGCAGAGCAACCTAACCTTCGAGGTGAAGACAGGAGTACGACAGGGATGCCCCTTATCAACCACTCTATTTTTAACAGTCATAGACTGGGTGATGCGCCAGACAACAGAGGGCAGTCCAAGAGGAATAAGATGGACTACATTCTCTACATTGGAAGATCTGGAATATGCAGATGACATTGCACTGCTGGCACATTCACATCAACACATCCAGGAAAAAACGGATAGACTTAATAAAATTAGCCAGCAGGTGGGCTTGAACATCAATTTAAAGAAGTCTGAGGTCATGACGCTCAATGTGAGCAACCCTGAGCCCAAATCAGTAAGGAATCAGCAACTGGTACAGACAGATACCTTCACATACCTAGGAAGCATAGTAACACCAGACGGTGGGGCAGGCAAAGACATCAACATCAGAATGAATAAGGCAAGAACAGCCTTCTTTAGCCTAAATAACATCTGGAAGTCCTCCAAATACAGCACAAGCACAAAATTAAGATTATACCAGAGTTGCGTGCTTTCTGTGCTTCTCTATGGTGCGGAATGCTGGAGAGTCACAGAGAAGGAAATGTCAAAATTGTCCTCTTTTCACACAACATGCCTAAGAAAAAATTCACCGCATCTTTTGGCCGAATACCATCACCAACCAAGATCTGCTTACTCGTAGCAAGCAAGAGGACATGCACACCATCATAGCTGGCAGACGCTGGAGCTGGGTTGGTCATGTCCTCAGAAGAGACCCCAATGCCATCACAAGAACAGCTATGTTTTGGACCCCTGAAGGAAAGCGAAAGAGAGGCCGACCAAAAACAACTTGGCGGAGGACTGTGGAGGCTGAGATGCAAAGAATGAACCAGAGTTGGGGCACTGTACGAAGGATGGCCACCGACCGTGCAAAGTGGAATCAATTTGTTGTTGCCCTACAAGACGCCACTAGGCGTGATGGCCACTGACTGCTTTGACGGTCGGTGGTTAAGTATCGAAGAAGAAGAAGAAGTGGGAGTTCATTGTCCTAGATATATATATATATATATATATATATATATATATATATATATATATATATATATATATATATATATATATATATATATATTTAACTCTTAGTAATGAGTGGTGTAAATTATTTTACTGAGATGGTGTATATAACTCGATTGAACGGATTTAGGTCAGCCTAAAATAATTAAGTAGGCCTAGTACAGGGTTCTCTCAGTGAAAAATTGTTGTGACACGTGGCTAGTCATGCAGAACAAAAGATCTAGGTCAGCCCTTCTGGGAGTTAGGAACAGACCAATGTTTACTTTGGAAAATGGGATAGAGAGAAGAGAAGGGAATTGTATGGGAGGCTGACCTTCTGGGCATAAATAATTATTTGTCTAAGTGCGAAAATAGAGCAGGGGATAGACAGGGGAGGTTAGGAAGTAAGGGATATATGTTAGAGAGGAGTATATTATTGATGTGTTGTACAGCTGTTGCATTTCTTTGTCTACAGCAGTTCACGGCACAGTGGGAGAGCGTAATTTGTCCATACAAATTACCCACGGCAAAAGTGGCATCTCAGAAGCTGAGAGCTTGAGATATTATTGCCAGGGGCGAAAGAAAATAAATACGTGTTTCCAGGCATCGAAGACATTCTTCAGCTGGAATGGGATTTTGTCTTAAAAAATCCTGAGCTCTTTGTTGTTACACACGCAAATTGGCGCATTGCCAGCGTTGTTGTAATTTCGTTTTCTTCATGACCATAATAAAGTCGTTGCTCTAAACCCGAAGAGGGGTAATGGGGCCAATTTCAGAAGTTGTCCAGCATCAGTGAAGCTTCTACAGTTTGATTCAAGTACCTCGTGCTTGATCCAAGTCATCAGTGCAGAAGTCAGAAACAGGAGAAAGGATGAACATTCCTGGTTCTGAATGTGAACGAGAGAAGGGCGTAACGGAGACGCCACATCAGCAGATGTAAAGAGTGTCAGAGAGACACTGAAGCAAAGCGGAGGAGGGAGAAAATAGCCGGGACCAGTAGGGTCTTATATTAACCTTAGAGGATAGCCTCTGAGCCATAAATGTAATAAAAGTCTACGAGTGTAGCAGTAAAAGTGGTGTTAGTTAGTGGCATGTATATCGCCTATAGAGCTTGGAAGATGTGTAGGTAGTTGTTTAGGCAGTGTCAGCAGGACAGCGACAGTAGAAAATTAATAATAGCTAGTTGGAGTGGTGGCTCGAAATCCGAGGCCCCACCAAGTTCAGTGTGGTTTTGTTTAATTTTAAATTCTTTTCCCCATACAGGTTGCAATTGTGGGTGAAGGGTTGGGGTTGATGATAAATCATTTTATTGTGCTTGCTTCTTTTCAGGTGTGCGAACACGCACTTTATTTCTTTGACATGTACTTGATTTTATTGGTGTAAATAAACTTTAAATTGTAGCTTGGATCATTCACTTTATTTACATACAGTAGCTATATGTTGTCTGCATAGTGGTGTCTGTGGTCTTTAATTAAACCTTATCTTCTTTGTTTAAAGGTAGTCAGAGGGGGTGAGGCTATAGCATTTTTTGAAGTCACGAGTGGCAAGGGCACTCTAGTCAATCTAGGTTCTCACCCTTGAGCCAATAGTCTCATCTTTCCACAGTCACTATCATTTTCATCTAAAATATATCTTCTCAGCCTTTCTCTAAATAGGGTCTTGTCCACACACTCAGACAACACTCTATACTTAAATCCACTTTGTGACAGTGGGCGTGGTGAGGGAAATATGAAAGGATGCATTCCGCGTGTATAAAACCAGCGTGCTACAGGAACATTTAGCATTCATATCCTTTGACATTTGCTCCGGGAGACTAAGCACCAGTGGGTTTGCCCAGAGTGTAATGATGTTGATTCTGATCAATAGTAACAATATATTCCCAAATGCACCGACGTTTTCCTTTACTAGTACCATCTATTCTCCTATTTTCATGCTAGGTATCTAGTCCTGTAAAAACTATGATAATTAGCAAAGCAGATGATAAAACAAAATAACAAATATTAACAAGAATAAACGGAAGTCACTGGTCACGAGTTTCTCAAATATTGGATATATATAATAATAGAAGGTGGCACAAGTGGAATAGAAATAAAGTAGAGAATAGCAATGGCCAAAGCTACATTCAACAACTTCAGACAGATACTAACTTTCAAACAAAAAACTCACAAATTTGAGCCATCAAGTGTTTTGTATACTCTTTATTGCTGTTTGGTGTAGAAACATGGACAATGACCAAGCAACTGGAGGAAAGAGCTGAGGCCAATGAGATGTGGATATATAGAAGAATGGGGCAAATCTCCTGGAGGGAGAAGAAAACAAATAAAATAGGTCCTAGAAATGCTAGAAATGAAAAGAGAAACAATGAAAGAGATCAAAGGTAGACAGTAAAATTTATAGGCCATGTAAATAAGACAATACCTTGCTGAACAACTGACTGGAAGGAAGATCTGAAGGCAAATGTGCAAAAGAAAGACAACACTTTAAATGGGATGATAACATCAAGACATGGACAGGAAAGAATATTTCAGCGCAGCCCATTAAGACAGGAGACAAAGATGTAGGAGATCTACTGCAGCCTATCTTCTAGGTGGAAGTTGATTTTATCTGGTCCAGACACTCATTTCTGAAGCAAATAACTACAAAAATATGTAAGTTACTAATTGTCTTTCAAACCCTAAAACTCTTCATGGAAGGAAGTTATTGGAGCTTTGTTTTTGTTGGGTTTTTTGGAGCTGGAAATAAAGATATCTCCATTTTTTTAAAAATCTACTTTTTTTTAAAAAGAATAAAATTTTGCCTCATATTGGTGAGGCATGACCCATTTAACCTAGTCGGTTATATTAGGGTGCATTTCCAAATATAAAAGACCTTCAAGTCTGATCAGACGTATAACTGGAGATTTACCAGATCTAGACATAGTTCACATCCTTCACAAGATCACTACAAGACAAATAATTCACTGCCCCTAATGTAACATCCATCATTAACACCTTCTGCATGTGGACTGAAAGATTCACAAAGCAGCAACATCCTTTTCCTCTATGCTCCTTACACAGCATGAAGCAACCACTGTAGCTGGTCCCTTGCAAGAAGGCTGCACTAAGCATTCACATGTTCCTGTGGTGGGGGTTTCTGTGGCAATTTGTTATTATATGATGAGGTTGACAGTCACGTACAAAACCACATATCATTGGCCTTGTAAGACATGCTTGAGTGTGTAGTGAACAACACAGGGCATCCTTGACCAAGATCAAGGGAGACACTGATAGGAGATGACAGGTACTGCACAGTCAAGTGGCCTGCTCCAGAACAGGGAGAGATATTGGTGGAGATTAGGTGTGGATCAGGCATACTCACAGCGACAGTCACTGGATTTTATTATCATATTTTTTAGTGCTATAGTGAGTTTTCAATGTAAACATTTCAAGTTCATCAAATATGTATGTAAATACATGGTGACCATGCAACATTTGCTCTGACTAAAAACAGTGGTAACCAAGGCAGTTATTGTGTCAGACTCTCAGTCCATGCTTTGGAAGGTCCAAAATGGATGGTTACGGCATGAATGGAAAATATCCATAGAAGCCTCGAATCTTCAGAAACTGGTGTGGATCCACTGTCCTGGTCATGTAGGAGTACGTGGCAATGACGAGCTGACTAGCTTCAAGAGCACCCATAGTGGGGACACTGGATATTGATAAAGGAGAGACACTAAGGACAATTAATGATCACCTATTAGAGAACGACACTGCAATCGGTGAATCACATAGGCTAAGATTGCTGGAATTTGGCATCAAACGTAAGACTAGCAGGGATAGACGTAGGAGAGGATCCATCTGGTGTGTATACAACCAGTATGCAACAGGAACAATTAACATTCATATCCTTCCATATTTGCTGTGGGAGACTGAGCACCAATGGGAGTGCAATGATGTTGATTCTGATCAACAATAACAATAAACACAGAGGTGAAACCCTGTGATACCAAACATCATTCATAACCCTCCACTCCCAAAGGAGCGTAGGCCTTCAACAAACACATGCCAAGTCCTCCTGTCACGTGCCATCATCTCAAGTTCTTTCCATGTTCTCCTCATCATCTTCACCTCTGTCTCCAGCTCTCTTCTCCATGTGCTTCTTGGTCTACCTCTGCCTCTTTTGCCCTGGGGATACCAGAACAAGGACTGCCTTGTAATGCTATCAACAGGTCTCCTCAGTGTGTGTCCAATCCATTGCCATCGTCTTCTTCTCATCTCTTGTTCCACTGGCACTTGTTTAGTTCTTGTCATCAGTTCCACGTTGGTAACTTTGTCATACCATTTTAATCCCTCTATTCTACGCAAGCACCCATTTATGAAAGTCCGTAGCTTTTTGGTTGTTGTCTTTGTTGTTCTCCATGTCTCAGAGCCATACAATAGGACTGACTTCCCATTTGAGTTGAAGATTCTTATTTTCGTGTTGGATCCAATTTCTCTTGATCTCCATATACGAGTATTTCCCAATGCAATGAAAGCTCCTCTTGCCTTTTGTATTCTTATTTTGATATCACTGTCTGTCCCACCAACTTTGTCTATACTGCTGCCAAGATATGTGTACGATTCTACATCTTGTATTGGTGTTTCTTCAAGTTCAACCCTGTTATCATTACCTGCATTTATTCTCATTATTTTTGTCTTTTCCCTGCGTATTTTCAGACTCAATTGCTGTGACCTCTCATCGAGTGTTTTCAATTTTTCCTGCATCTGATTACGGTTATGGGACAGAAGAGCCAAGTCATCAGCAAAATCCAGATCATCCAACTGCTTAGTCAGAGTCCACTGGATTCCATTTCTGTTGTGTGTTGTCGATGATCTCGTAACCCAGTCTATTGCTAGTAAGAAAAGAAATGGAGACAAGAGGCATCCCTGTCGCACTCCTGTTCTTATCCCAAACGGTTCTGTAAGCTGTCCTTCGTGAAGAACTCTGCATGTTATGTCTTCATGTGTTTTCTTTATTAAATTAATGATCTTCAGGGGAACTCCATAATGCCTCATCAATTTCCAAAGTGATTCTCTGTCTACACTGTCAAATGCCTTTTTGTAGTCCACAAATCCATGTATAGTGGTGAATTCCATTCCAGACTTTGTTCAACTATTATTCTCAAAGTGGCTATCTGGTCTGTACATGATCTGTTTTGTCAAAAACCCGCCTGCTCATCTCTCAGTTTTTTGTCTATGGACTTTTAATCTCTCAAGGATAATCCTGTTTAATACTTTTCCTGGCACTGATAGTAACATTATTCCTCTATAATTTGTGCACTCTTGTAAATTTCCCTTCTCAGGCAACTTAACCAGATATTCTTCCTTCCATTCTGCTGGTATCTCTTCCTTTTCCCAGACTTTACCAAGTAATTTATATAACATCTCTGTAGCCGTGTCGATATCTGCTTTTATGGCCTCTGCTTTTTCATCTCTTAGAAGCTTTATAGCTTTCTTTATTTCTCCCTTCGTTGGTCTTTCACCATTAATTTGTAGCTGTTCTTCTGCTGGCTGGATGTCCGGGATGGGGTTTGTGGAGCTGGTCTATTGAGAAGGTCCTCAAAATATTCTGTCCACCTCTTCATTTGCTCTTGTATATTGCTGAGCAGTTTTCCATTCTTGTCTTTTATGAGGCAACTTGTTTGCTTGTATTTCCCTGTTAGCTTCTTTGTGCTGCTATACAGTTCTCTCATATTTCCTTTGGCTGCAGCATCTTCTGCTTCTTTTGCCAACTCCTCAATATACTTCCTCTTGTCTCTTTTGATACTTCTTTTTACTTCTTTGTTTGCTTCTGTGTACACTTCTTGAGCCATGGCTTTGGAACTTCTGGTTTTGCTTGTGTTTAAATCTGCTTTCTTGTTTTTTCTGTCTTTTATCTTATTGATGGTTTCTGTTGTTATCCATGCTTTTTGTTGTCATTCCCTTTTCCCCAGTATTTCTTCACATGTCTCATTCCATACAGTTTTGACCTGCTGCCAATAGTCTTCTGTATTCTCTACATCTTCCAGCTGTTGTAGCACTTGGAATTTGTTGGATACTGTGACCGCAAATTTGTCTCTTGTTTCTTGATTTCTTAGATGTCCTACATTCAATTTTTGTCTATAATTTTGCATTGTTGCATATCTCTTGAGTTTCACTTTTACTTTGGCTATCAGAAGGTGGTGATCTGATGCCACATCTGCTCCTCTATATACCTTTACATCCTGCAATGATGATCTAAACTTCTTGATCAATCTGATTTTCTGTTCTACGGTCTGGTGATATCCATGTTGCCTTGTGTATTCTCTTATGTGGGAATATGCTTCCTCCTATAGCCAGTTGATTTGAAGCACAGAAGTTTGAGAATAGTTCCCCATTTTCATTCATTATTCCTAGCCCATGTTTTCCCATGACTTCTTCAAATTCGGTGTTGACTGTACCTATCTTTGCATTCATCATCAAAAT
This sequence comes from Oreohelix idahoensis, assembly GCA_024509875.1. Classification (NCBI taxonomy): domain Eukaryota; kingdom Metazoa; phylum Mollusca; class Gastropoda; order Stylommatophora; family Oreohelicidae; genus Oreohelix; species Oreohelix idahoensis. The sequence continues at coordinate 266,493 of JAMPIV010017878.1, forward strand.
TGTGATGTCTCTTCTTTTTACTTTATCCATAATTTCCTGTAGTCTAGTATAAAATGCTTCTTTCACAGACTCTTCTTTGTCATTAGTTGGTGCATAACATTGGATGACATTTACATGTATTTTCTTTTTAGCTGTTTTAAAAGTAGCTATTATTCTGGGTCCAACACCTTCCCATTCAATGAGTGCTTTCTGTGCCTCTTTAGATAACATAAGAGCTACCCCTTCACTGTGGTGTGAACTTTCATCTTCATGTCCTGAGGACAGCACCAATTCACCTGTGATGAGTTTCTTCTTGTCTACCCCCTTCCACTTTGTTTCACACATTCCCAGAACCTCGATTTTATATTCCCTCATTTCTGCTGCTACTTGTGCCACTTTCCCTTGTTCGTTTAACCTTTAGCACGCTGCATAAAAATTCAGAAAACTTGCCCAACCACTGCATTCTTTTTCACAACGCCCCATTTTTATAGTGGGTGACTTGTAAATTCTATAGTTTTTTTGTTTTTTGGTCAATTGCTCTAATTTTTAGATTGTATAGAAATGAATGAATGATGAATCTGATGATATAAAATTTGTCTGTGTACATGTTAGATGTGATAGGAAGAGAGGAAAGGAAAGATGAAAAAAGCGAAAAAAAAATTTAAAAAAATAAAAAAAAATTTTTTTAATTTTAAAATTAAAAAAAAAAATTAAAAAAATGACCAACAAACGAAGAGTCCATATCCCTTGCATCTCAATGAAAGTCATTTGACCAATAGAGCAATACAAATCAAATGACGATCCTTTCGTTACACCCATCATCAGTAGCAAAGGAACAAACTCCCTAGCCAGCAGTGACATTCGGCCGTAATCCTAATTTTTTCCGATATTCCTAATCCTAACCCCGAAAATTATACATACTTGAAAGGCCATTTTACTTTCGTTTCCATCTCGGCCATCAAACATATTCTGAGAACCGATTTCAGCGCTTATAAAGACAAAAATCTCATCCCCACCGCATGGCGTCAGAATCCAATAAAATTAGAGCGAAAATGGCCGCGTGTTGATGCCGATTCATTTCGATTTAAAAAATTTACAAAAAATAAATGCGGATACACCCATCGCTTTTTTAAGATCGGAAACGGAAGCTAGCTCTCTTGCAAATAACATTAGAACTTAACATCCGGGGCTGAAATCACGTGCACACAAGTCCTCATGCTAGAAACGGTGATATCCGTAAGGCGCAACATTGTGCCTCCAGCATGGAGAACATAGGTTACGTTCGGCGCAACGTTGCGACCGCAGCGTGCTAAAGGTTAATGTCCGAACATTCCAGGTGCCAAATCTGGAAGTTCTCCTAGAAGAAAGAAGGTTAGTCAGCAACACAGACTCCTTTTGGCTTTCTCTGTGTTGCATCATACGCCTCCCTGCGAGAGGACCTTCCCCTGTCTTGGATGGCTGTGTTTTATTTTCTTTAATTGACTTGTCCATATTTGTTGAAGTTCTTTGTGGTTTAAATTTTTTTTACAGGATGGGGTAACTGTCACCGTGGGGTTTGCCCAAGCATTATTCATGCTATTGTTAAGGTGAGATAAACAGTTAGGACAGCTCACAAGAGAAAATAATGAATAAAAATAATAATATTGCTAACTGACAACGGTTCAGAATACCGGCTCATGTTAATTAATAGTGAGTGATTATCTTGAGTTGTAAATAGAAAGTTCGAGAACAAGGAAAAAAAAGGCTCGACCAATAAATTTAAGTAAAAAGATTTGGGTCAGCGAATCAGAAGAGTGGCGAGAAAAACACACCACGCGAAATGACCAGAGGTCATTAGATGACAGTGAGTCCTGAGTTGTGCTTCAGGAAGGTGTGATCGCTGTGCGGACAAGATGAACCTTCGGTGGTTTTACAGATAGGGTTGATATGTAAATATATTTAGATGTCCAGCCATCACTAGCCAGTGTTATTCTATCGGGAGATAGTATTTGATTCTGTAGTTCACAGTTAAGGTGTATTTCTGAAAGGAGATCAGCGCTTATGCTGTTTTTTTGTAAGTATTGAACTATGATTATATTTTTGCACAGAGTAGAATTTTGTTTCCAGGAGAGTTGTGCAGAAGCACGATTTGTCACTTCAGTATGAGTACTTTATGACTATGTACCAAGAAAACGGATGGTTATGACCATATAACGACTATCTGTAAAGTATCAAAAGGCTCTAAATATTTGAAGGAAACTAGAGATATTATAGAGGAGCCATATTGAACAAGGTTTGAAGTATCCAGAATTGCATATGATTTTCAAGAAAAAGTGAATGTCGACTTTTATAGAAGAACTTCAAATATGCTCTCTCACTTGTAAGTATCAGAAGGGTGTACATACAATTATTTATGCATAAGATGAATTTTGTTGCTAGGAGCAGTTATAGAGACCTGTCTGACCAGTTCGTCGAGGAAGATATTTAAGTAACAAATAAAGTATGGAATGCTAATAAAGAGCATTGGTATATGAGGAAATAGGAGCAGGTTTTGGGAAGACTAAGGAAGTCTACGGAGAAAAGAATAAGTTAAAGAGGAATACGGAAGTTTACGAGACATAGAATTCATGTATGAGTTAACCTGAAGTACCAAAGACCCAGTAAAGGCTTCTATGAGAACTCTTATCATTTGAATGACCCATTATACTTGTTGTTTTATTAAGTTATTAAAAGTTTGTTTGGAGGAACAGAATGAATTTGATTCCATCTTTATGAGTTGCTGATCGTATGCCATGTACATTTACCACTATACAAAGTCACTATTAACATCAAAGAAGGAACTGAACGAACCTGAAGTATACAAGAAAAGTATTATAGTATCATCCAGGAATTTACACCTCTGGCGGAGATGGCCAGTAATGATATCAACTAAATAACTTGGAAGATAACTCAGAGAGAAAGAAAGAATAGATAAAAGAAAGAACTTGTAAAACATATACACAGGTGATATAACCAGCCCCATGCCCAACCCTCCTTAGTCGCTTTCTACAACATGCGTGGCAAGGAACAGTGTTACTATTCTTTGCTCCCCTTTCGGGCCCCGGTAACACACGGGTGGTGATACCAAACAGGAAGATGTATAAGCTTGTCATTCTTTCCTGGTCACAATAACTATACTCTGGCACACCCAGCCATCTACTTGAGAAATGGACGGAGGGTGTCATTTTCTGAAGACAGTGTAGAAAAGAAGTGCTGGAACCTCCCAAAAAAAAACATACAAATATATAAATGGCACCTGATTCTGTTCTTGAGTTAGGGAAGGAAAAGGCAGTGAGGTAGAGAACTGGTCATTCCACATCTCGATAATGGACCTAGTATGTTGAAGTCTCTAACACTCCACTACCCTACAGCAGTATCTGCTATGGGACTACCTTTTTACATATATAAATATTCTTCTTCCTCGTTCGTCCTGAAAATGACGTTGGTTGCATTGTGTCTGTTTACATCGGAGCTGCGATATCTGCGCCTTTCGGCCAACACATCCGACTTCAGCACGGCATTTTTTGGGACCGGGTTTGCCTTCCCTCTTCGATCCCTACTCTCTCAGCCAGACTGCAGTGATGCAGCCTGTTTCCAGGACCACCACGTGGAGGTGGAGTAGGGTCTTGGTCAGTTCTGGCTCGCTGACCCTGACGCAAGCAGTCAAGCTATGGGTCGCTGACTGCATTCTCTATTGCTGCATCTTTGGGTCCCATATATAAATATAGGATGTGGCAAAAGTCTACCCAATGCAGAGAGGTGAATTCCATTCCAGACTTTGTGAGAGATGAGAAGAAGACGCTGGTGATCTATAAGATACACACTGAGGAAGCCTGTTGGTAGCATTACAAGGCAGTCCTTATTCTGGAATCCTTAGGGAAAGACAGGCAGACGTAGACCAAAAAACACACGGAGAAGAGAGCAAAGACAAAAATGAAAAGGATGAAGACATGGAAAGAACCTAAACTGACGGAGCATGCCAGGGAGAAATGGTATCTGTTGGTTAAAGTCCTGAAATAATCTAAACTGACGGAGCATGCCAGGGAGAAATGGCATCTGTTGGTTAAAGTCCTGAAATAATCTAAACTGACGGAGCATGCCAGGGAGAGATGGCATCTGTTGGTTAAAGTCCTTTGCTCCTTGGGGAAGTAAAGGATATTGACTGACATAAACATACATATATGAACACATGGTATCACAAGTCTATTCTCATAAATTAGAAAAACATTTATGTAACCATTTATACAGATGTTCAAATTGAGCTCAGTGCTTGTTCAGACATTCATCTACCTTCTCTTGCAGTGTATACTCACTCAATTATTCTAAATTTCTGCAAATTAAAAACTAATCTTATGTTTGTTCTCATGGCGCGAACTCTGATAGACTAAACAGGCCACGTCAGACTTAAGCAGATCTTACAGGTAGTACCCATTTTTATTTATTTTCTCATGCTTCCTACTTAGCTATCACTTTCTTTCCTGTCCCTGATGAAGGCCTTGTGGCCACAACATTGGCTACTCTCTTTGTCTTGTGCCCTAGTAAGATGAATCACGTTTTATCAATTTAAAAAAAAAAATTCCGTCTACCTTACAACATGTCTTACTACAGTCCTCATCTTCTTCAAATTAAAAATTATTATATAATGATAATAATATTAATGTATGCTAAGCAAGGCTCAATACCTTTCATCTACAGTGTGTCTACTCTGCATCCTTGGTATTTCATGGAAGGACAAAGTGACTGTTGTTAAGGTGCTGTCACTTGCTGGTCTTCAAAGCATGTGTACACTGCTTTGACAGTGCAGATATGTTGGTCAGGCCATGTTCGCTGCATAGAGTTGGTCACATCCCATAAGATATTATGTCCCATGGACAACTGGCAGATGGCAAAAGAACAGCCGGGCGACCGCAGCTGGGGTTCAAAGATGTGTGCAAGATGAAAGAACTGGACATAAATCCACCATCATGGGAGGATGATGCTGCTGATCACACCAAGTGGAGATACTCCCTAGAGTGCCACCTCAGAATGGGGTGAGAAGAAGTCTCTTACAACAAGCAGAAGTGAAATGAAAATGTCATAAGGAACACCAGACAAAATGTAGCTGAGGGTTATCACTTCAAGGGCACATCATCCCTAGTCAGCCATGACTGGACGAGGCTAGTATTAAAGTGATATTCCGGTTGAGAATGGATTTCTGGAGCACCCTGTTCACATACATACATAATATAGATCAGAAGGCTGCTGCCATGGCAAAATTTAAAAATTAGACACCTACCCACCGAATATATTAAAGAATGTGCGATTCCTATATACACACATTGGGATTCTCGCCTGTGCTACGGAGTTCTGAGATCCTCCTTGTGTGATCTAAGGGAGGAGACGGCAGCACTGATGAAGTTGTCCATGTGAATGAAGATAGTCCTTACAAACCAAACATACATAATAAATACATATATTATTTGTCAACTAACCTTTCACTCGGACTGTGATTGATTTAGAATCTGTCTTGCCATTCTCGTCTGCCGCCATGCAGGTGTACTTTCCTGCATCCAAAGATGACGCAGATTTGATTACCAGCTTAGCATCGTCATGGCCTTTATACTCTTCTGTGGTAATACGCTTGCCATCCTTGATTATGGTCTCGTCATTCCTCAACCATGTGACATTGGCTATTGGGTAACCCTTGACCTCGCATTCCAGGTTAAGTGTGTTGCCCTCTACCTCGTTCTTTGACCGGCCCAAATCGAGAACCAAAGGTGTCGCTGGAAGAAAGAAAAGTATTGTGAAATAAAAGGCTGGGGTCATGTGTGATTGTGTGTGTGTGTATGTATGTACGAGTGTATGTAAATATGTATGAGTATGTGTATGTATGAGCATGTGTATCTATGAGTATGTGTGCATTTGTTTGTATGTATGTATGTTATGTGTATGCATGCATTTTTATATAAAGGTAGTCCAATAGCAAATACTGCGTCTGGGAGTGAAGTGTTAGAGACTTCACTATACTAGGTTCAGCTGCGAGGTGAGGTGATCAGTTCCCTTCCTCGCTGTTTTTGTCTTCCTTAACTCATAAGCAAAGTCAGGTACCCATTTACAGTTGGATACACTGTAGCATGACACCATAGTGTTTCAAACTCAGCACTTATGCCACGAGAGGCCAGCGTTCTTAACCACTCTGCCAATAATTTATATATATATATACATACACACATACAAATATGCGTACAGAAAAAGAGGCAGATATGGCAGTTACAGGGAGATAAAGAGAATAGAGGAAAGATAAGAAAAGATGAAAGACAACTGACAGTAAACAGTAGGAAAGACAGATAAACAATGATACAAACACAATCATCTCTAACCTTTGTACTCAACCTCACAGTCATGGGTTGGGTGCTCCACTCCTGTCACTTCATAACGTGCAATATACAGGCCAGCGTCCTCCCGAGCTGCAAACAGTCAAATATGGAGGCACTTACAACCACAGCTACAGAGGCAAACTCATAACCTGACACCAGGCTTTGTTCTACTATAAACATTAAAAGGCAAGAAAAGCTGTCACTGCATTGGGAAAGATCATCAGCTGCCAACTCCATATTGAAGGTCAGCTACAGTGGATCTCCAACATCTTTTGTCTCTTGTCTTGATGGTGCACTCTGATGGACTATTTCCTGTCCATCTCTTGATGTTATCTTCCCACTTAAATGTGCTGTCTTCCTCTTGTATGTTTACCTTCAACTCTTCCTTCTATTATGGTCCTCAGTATTGTGTAATGTCTTTTGACATGGTTAAAATATCTTAGGTGTCTTTTTTTTATCTTCATTAATTCTCTTTTCATTCCTAGATTTCTATGACCTCTTTGCTTGTTTTCTTCATGAGACTCACCCCACTGTTCATTGGGAAACATAAGGGAATCAAATGAGACTCACCCCACTCTTCATTGGGAAACATAAGGGAATCAAATGAGACTCACCCCACTTTTCATTGGGAAACATAAGGGAATCAAATGAGACTCACCCCACTCTTCATTGGAAAACATAAGGGAATCAAAAGAAATCAAGTCTAATTTTATAAAAAAATCTGAATCTTCTGCTCAAATGTCAATTATTGTATGGCTGTGAAACATGGAGTATAACAAAAATGACAATCAGAAAGATACAGACTTTCGTAAATGGGTGCTTCCACAGAACAGAAGGATAGTGACATTATGACAAAAATGACAACCAGAAACATACAGACTTTTGTAAATGGGTGTTTCCACAGAATGGAAGGATAGAGGCATTATGAAAAAAAGGCCAACCAGAAAGATACACACTTTTGTAAATGGATGTTTCCACATGATGGAAGGATTGTGACGGTATAACAAAAATGATAACCAGAAAGATACACACTTTTGTAAATAGATGTTTCCACACAACGGAAGGATTGTGACAGAATAACAAAAATCATCACTGTGGTGGAATGAAACAGACAAATAACTGGAAAAAGGAATGGGTAGAAGATGCTTGCATTGAACAGGGCACAATGGGGAAAACCAGTTTATTATCATTACAAGGTAGTTCTCTACTCTGGAATTCCCAGAGTAAGAAAAATAGAGGAAGATTTTAAAAAACAAAAACCATCAGAAGGAAATCATTGTATTCACAAAAGAAATAATGAGACCTTGAAAGGATAGCACAGAACAGTGATGAACGAATACTGAAGGTGTCCTTTAAAAAAAGTTGAATTGGTCAAGTTACTTTTGGATATATCACTGCCACATATACCAGTTATGTATCATTTGAGGAAAACTTGCATCATTATATTTTTTTTCTGCTATATGAAAATTACTTGATGACACACCTGCACATGGTGTCAATACTTTGTCGAGGTATGGCGGCTTGCGTACCCTGATTACCCCCAGAGCTATGCCAATGGGAGTTTTACTCCTGGAAGGTTCTACCAAGCTGGACAGGTTTGCGTGGGCAGGGGTCAGACTAAAGCAGACACCCTGGTCCTCCAGGTTGGGGGTTTTAGCATAGGGCTGACACCTCTGTCTATGTAAAAAGAAATGAAGTTCGGAAACGACAACAAATGAACAAACTTTACTGCGGGACGGACATCCGGAGTCTGAGGCTTGTATGACTGTCAGTGGTGAAAGCCGAAAGGAAGCCACTGACACAAAAATGGACGCCCTGACCGCAAAACGTGAAACAAGAATAGGATTTTGGAATGTAAGGACAATGAATGAGAGCAGAAATGAGAAACTATAGATTACACATTCTAGGGATAAGCGAGAGCAGATGGACAGGGGCAGGAAAAGTTAAAACAGCAACAGGAGAAACAGTACTTTACTCTGGAAGAGAGGATGGACAGCACAATGAAGGTGTAGCCATTATTGTACTGAAAGGAATAGAAAGGACATTACTGGAATGGAAACCCATCAACAACAGACTGATAAGAATAAGATTGAGAGGGAGATTCACCAACACTACAATAATACAATGCAACACACCAAAGAATGACAATGATGAAGAGGTCAAGGATGAATTCTATCAACAACTGCAGAAATAAATGGAAGACACACCTAGATATGATCTTATCATAGTAATGGGAGACCTCAATGCGAAAGTTGTAACACACAATACAAATAATGAAAGAGTAATGGGAAATGCGGCAGCGGAACAGCAAACAAAAATGGGGATAAATTAATAAGTTTCTGTAGCATTAACAACCTGGTCATTGGAGGAACACTTTTCCGAAACAAAGAAATTCACAAATTAACATGGGAATCACCAAATGGTCAGGACAGAAACCAGATAGACCACATCATGATTAATGGTAGATGGAGACATGCATTGCAAGATGTGAGGGTAAGAAGAGGTGCAGATGTGGGAAGTGATCACCATTTAGTAGTAGCAAAACTGAAAGTGAAACTCAGAACGGCTGGACCAACTGTAACTACACAGAAAAGGTTTGACATCAGCAAACTGAAGGACCCCCTTACCAGAAAAGCTTTTGTGGCAGATATAAAGAAACTATATCAATTTGCCAAAAGTCAGGAAAAGACATTGACTGATGATCTAGACCAGAATTTCAACACCATTTCAATAACATATAAGGAAAGCAGCAAATCATGCTTGGGATTCCAGGAAAGGAAGAAGCAAGACTGGATAACACCAGAAACTTTAAACACCATAACGATGAGAAAGGAAATAGAAAGAAAGAAAACAGAAGCGAAGTCCCCCAGCTTAAAGCAACTATATAGCGAACAGTACAGTCAGCTGGACAAGGAAGTTAAATGCCAAACCTGAGCCAACAAAAGGAATTTCCTAGACGATCTTGCAAGCCAGGCAGAAGAGGCAGAACTGAGAAATGAACAAAGCACAGTATACAAAATAACTAAATTCATCAGCGGAAAACGAGGTGCAAACAATATTACATTAGTAAGAGATAAGCAAGGAAATCTCATCACAACAGCAGAGGGACAGGAAACAAGATGGGCAGAGCATTTCAGAGAAACTCTGAACAAGGAACCACCAGAGACACAATTGAATGTTCCTGAGGCTGAAAACGATCTAGATGTTAATACAGACATTCCACGAAAAGAAGAAATCATCACAGCAATCAAAGAGTTAAAGAATGGAAAAGCTCCTGGCCATGATAACTTAAATGCAGAGCTATTTAAGACAGACCCTGAGCTAGCAGCAGAACTATTAGAATCACTATTTGCACAAGTCTGGAAAACAGGGACAACACCAACAGAGTGAAACAAAGGAATAATTGTCAAATTGCCCAAGAAGGGAGATCTTGCAGACTGCAATAATTGGAGAGGAATCACTCTTCTCTCAGTTCCCAGCAAAATACTAGGCAGGATAATTATACAGAGAATTTCAAAAGCAGTAGACCACAAACTGAGGAAAGAACAAGCAGAATTTAGAAAGAACAGAAGATGTGTAGATCATATATTTACCCTCAGGAACATTATAGAGCAATGCTCAGAATGGCAAAGACAGCTGTACATTAATTTCGTTGATTTTGAAAAGGCTTTTGACAGTATGCATAGGGACAGTTTATGGAAAATACTGAGGGCTTATGGAATTCCAAGCTGCATAGTATCAATCATAAAAAGCCTCTATGCCAACTTTACGTGTAGCTTTGGGCAGAGCAACCTAACCTTTGAGGTGAAGACAGGAGTACGACAGGGATGCCCCTTATTAACCACTCTTTTTTTTAACAGTCATAGACTGGGTGATGCGCTAGACAACAGAGGGCAGTCCAAGAGGAATAAGATGGACTACATTTTCTACATTGGAAGATCTGGAATATGCAGATGACACTGCACTACTAGCACATTCACATCAACACATCCAGGAAAAAATGGATAGACTTAATAAGTATAGCCAGCAGGTGGGCTTGAACATCAATCTAAAGAAGTCAGAGGTCATGACGCTCAATGTGAGCAACCCTTAGCCCATATCAGTAAGAAATCAGCAACTGGAACAGACAGACACCTTCACATACCTAGGATGCATAGTAACACCAGACGGCGGAGCAAGCAAAGACATCAACAACAGAATGAACAAAGCAAGAACAGCCTTTTTTAGTCTAAACAACATCTGGAAGTCCTCTCAGTACAGCATAAGCACAAAATTAAGATTATTTCAGAGCTGTGTGCTTTCTGTGCTTCTTTTATGGTGCAGAATGCTGGAGAGTTACAGAGAAGGAAATGTCGAAATTGTCCTCTTTTTACACAACATGCCTAAGAAAAATTCACCGAATCTTTTGGCTGAATACCATCACCAACCAAGATCTGCTTACTCAGAGCAAGCAAGAGGACATGCACACCATCATAGCTGGCAGACGCTGGAGTTGGGTTGGCCATGTCCTCAGAAGAGACCCCGATGCCATCACAAGAACAGCTATGCTATGGACCCCTGAAGGAAAACGAAAGAGAGGCTGACCAAAAACAACTTGGCGGAGGACTGTGGAGGCTGAGTTGCAAAGAATGAACCAGAGTTGGGGCACTGTACGAAGGATGGCCACCGACCGAGCAAAGTGGAATCAATTTGTTGTTGCCCTACAAGACGCCACCAGGCGTATTGGCCACTGACTGCTTTGACGGTCGGTGGCCAAGGATCAAAGAAGAAGAAGACACCTGCATATGATGTAGAATCATGCATATATCTTGGCTTCAAAGTCGACGAAGTTAGAGGGACAGACAATGATATCAAAATAAGGATACAAAAGAGAAGCTATCATTGCACTGGGACATATATGGAATTCCAAGAAAGAATCTTCCACTCAGATTGCAGGTCAGTCCTACTGAGACATGGAGAACTACCAAGAATTTACAGGCTTTTATCAACTGGTAAACTGGTATTTGCATAGAATAGAAGGACTGAAATGGTATGACAAGATCACCAATGAGCAACTGATGACAAGAACCAGAAAACTGCTAATGGGGTCTAAGCTGCATCATGAACCTTCTTAAAACTGGACCCGTTTCCATCTTGGGCGGCAAAGTTGAATTAATAGCCTTGTCCAGATTCTGTTTTTTTTTGTTTGGCTTAATGATTCTAAAGTATGGAGTAGCCATCCGCATGCCCCACTCTCTTTTATTATTTACACATATTGATCTAAACTTTGACAATGACCTGGCTCTTCTATCCCACAAACATAACTAGTTGACAGGTAAAATGAGAATACTCGATGAGAGGTCACAGTTAGTAGCTCTGAAAATACACACAGAAAACACACAAAGATTACGAGAATCATTGTGACAAATGCTTACAAGATTGCACTGGGAGATACAGCCCGACATGATGTGGATTCAAACATACATCTTGGCAGCAGTATGGATAAAAATAAAAGAACAGATAATGATATCAAAGTAAGAATAAAGGGCAAGAGCAGTTTACATTGCATTAGGAAATATGTGGAAATCAAAAGAAAGTAAGTCCAAAAGAAATAAAAATCTTCAAAATGATCAAGTCAGTCATATTGTGTGACCCTGAAAAATGGAGAATTATAGCCAGAAAGATAGACTATCATAACTGGGGGCCACAGCAGAACAGAAGTAATGAAATGGTATGATGAGATCATCAGAATGGTACTGACAGAAAGAACAAGGTAACTACCAGTGGAATAAGATGTGAGGAGAGACGTTGGCATCTAACCGGGCACACAATGAGAAAAAATAAAAAAAATAAAAATAGCATTACAAGGCAGTCCTTGTTCTGGAATAAAGAGGGAGAAAAAAATGGAAGACAAAAAAAAAAATTAATTAATTAACTCTTAGAGGCCAAAACGACGCTGGGAGCGTACATCCGCAAAACCCATAGAAGCCGAAACAACGATGGAAACGTCACTTTTGTGTTCCATGAAATGTGTTCCGTATTTTCGTAATTTGGTATTTTAACATAATGGAAGTTACTCTTTTTTTATTCAGAAGAGCGCTATCTTTGAGTTGTGATTCGGAAACACGCTTGTTCTAGCTAATTTCACTGTGAAAAAACGGTAAAACTGTCAGCTTTCGATCGGCGATTGTTGTTGTTTATACAGACAATGTCTAGCGAACCAACCACATCATGTTTATCAAAACGTAGGTCTTTTTTATCTGTAGAAAAAGCTAGGGAACTGTGTATCTTTAACGAGAATGATGATTTCGAAATTGAAAATGATGATTTCGAATTTGAACTTAACTCTTAGTATACTAGCGGCCTTCTAGAGAGGCCGATGATCGATCCCCATCAATAGCGAAAATTTATAGCTGAATGCATGTTTAAAACCACTGAACAATTTAGTTACGTGCATGATATAGGGGTTTCATTTCTTCACATTCTGATATATAACACTTATGTTATCTTTATAAATAAATTATTTATTGCAAAATCTGTAATGGTAGTCATGAAAGGCAGCTCGTATACTAAGAGTTAACGAAGAAGCTAGTTCTAATGAGGAGGGGGCGTGGTCACAGCCAGGCCCTAGTGCTACAAAACGACAAAAAGTTTTGACCAAATCATCGACAAAAAGGGGGAAAAGCATTAGTACCAAGGAGCAACAAGGGGCAATTAGTAATGAATGGATTTCAGTACCAAACATCAGTATTACAGAGACCCAAAACGCATTCAGATTTCTTCCCAAATATGGTCACAAACCAGGAGTACAAGATGACTTAGGTCTTAGTGAGGCATCAACTCCTTTTGACTGCTATAGGACATTGTTTACTGATGACATTGCAAATTCAATAGTACATTCTGTAAATGAGTATGCAAAACTTAAAGTTCTTAAAAATAATCCATCCCTAAAAAGATCTAGATTTTGCAGCTGGACAGCACTATCAAACTATGAGTTGTTAAAATGTATGGCTACAATAAATGCTATGGGCATTGATCCCAGATCTTCTATTAGAGACTATTATTCATCAGAAACTGATTGCCTTTATGCTTCATTTTATCACAAAAACTTTGAAAGAGATAGATTTTTGTCTATCTATCAAACAATGTTGCATGTGGGACAGCCTGATGCTGAGAGAAAAAGTAAAGTGGAGCCATTCATCAACTCTTTGATTGACAATTTCAATAATGCCTTTACGCCCTTTGAAAATGTTTCGGTTGATGAAATGATTGTAGGATTTAAAGGGAGATGGAAATACAAGCAATTTAATGCAACTAAACCTAGTAAGTATCATATAAAGAGTTTTGGTCTTGTTGACAGTACCACTGGGTATGTTTTATCCCTGCTTACGTGTTATGGAGCGAATACCTCATATGATCCAAGCACAGACACCAATAGTGGGATGGCAATAAAAGTCTTTGGAACTCTATTACAGCAAATTGGAACTGGTTATCATATATTTGCAGACAGGTTCTACACCACCAGGGCACTCATTGAGTATTTGCTTCAGCAAAAGCAATTCTATACTGGCACCCTCCAGTCAAACCGAATTGGCTTTCCATTAGAAATAAAAGCACTTTCCATATCACACATGGAACGGAAATGCTGGCAAACTAAAGATTCATCTTTGCTTTGTATTGGATGGAGGGATAAGAAAGCAAAAAAGCCAGTAATCATTGTTTCCACCAAAACAAATACAGGAATGACTACCACGACAAAACCAAAGCCAATAACAGTCCATGACTATAATCAGAGCATGAATGGATGTGACCGTGCTGATCAAATGCTTGGGTATTATGGCATTCACAAACGACGCAGCAACAAGTGGTGGAAAAAAATATTCTACTGGATAATGGAAATTACTTGTACCAATGCTTTCATCCTCTATAGGCTCACAGGCAGTAGAAAAATGACATTAAAACAGTTCAAAATATCTCTGATTGATGCTTTGCTTCAGTGGGCCGCAGATCTAATGCCCGAGCCACAGGAGTATCAAGGCAACCCCGGGAAGACCAAGGACAGCCAACCCAATTCAGAGGCTTGAAGGAGCTAAGCATATGATAGCTTACACAGAAAAAGACAGAAGATGTAGAGTCTGCAGCAAACCAGATTCTCCAAAAAGAACAAATTTTATTTGCGAGGGTTGCGATGATTATCCTCACCTCCACCCAAAACACTGCTTCAAGATATGACATACGCAAGCCACCATTGACTAAAATGTAAATATCCTTTCAGATAAAATTGTGTACATATTGTTTATGCATAATAATGTAAGTACAATACAATATATGATTTACTTTGAATATGACCTTTTTGTTTCCAAATTTTAATAATGATAGTACGGTCCGCTGGAGAGTCTTTTAAACATTAACAAAACATCACAGAAAGCTGAAACTTGTAATTAATATTCATATATGGATTAGTGTTATTTAAAAAAAACTATGGAGCACTTTGGATAATATTTCAGTCTTTATGCATCTGTTGGTGGGTACATTTTTCATTCACTAAAATGAATTTAAAAAAAAAAATTGTTTACATTATTACTGATAATTGAATATAATATGAAGAATAGCACTTAAAAGCCCCAATATTATAATTCTAAATATATTTATCTTTACTGTGAAACATAATTTGTGTGTCTTTTGTTGTGTAATATCAACACAATATATGATTTAATTTAAAAGTTCACGCGGCCTTGAAATATCTTCTTTTTTATTTTAATGATGATGGTACTAAAAATAGCTGGGCACTCTGGTCTGCTGGATGGTCTGTAAAACATTAACAAAATATCACAGAAAGCTGAAACTTGTAATTAATATTCATATATGGATTAGTGTTATTTAAAAAAAACTATGGAGCACTTTGGATAATATTTCAGTCTTTATGCATCTGTTGGTGGGTACATTTTTCATTCACTAAAATGAATTTAAAAAAAAAAATTGTTTACATTATTACTGATAATTGAATATAATATGAAGAATAGCACTTAAAAGCCCCAATATTATAATTCTAAATATATTTATCTTTACTGTGAAACATAATTTGTGTGTCTTTTGTTGTGTAATATCAGTACAACACAATATATGATTTAATTTAAATGTTCAAGCGGCCTTGAATATCTTCTTTTTTATTTTAATGATGATGGTACGGTCTGCTGGATGGTCTGTAAAACATTAACAAAATATCACAGGAAGCTGACACTTGTAAATAATATTCATATATGGATTAGTGATATTTTAAAAGATGCTGGAGCTCTCTGGATAATATTTCAGTGTTTATGCATGGGTTGGTGAGTACATTTTTCATTCACTAAAATGAGTTTTTATTAAAAAGTAGTCTATAAAATATGTAGAATATCACTAACATCCTTCATATTCTAATTCTACACTAATTTATCTTTACTGTGATGTATAATATGTGTGTCTTTGTTGTATAAAAACAATACAATATATGATTTAATTTAAAAGCTTCACGCGGCCTCTAATGTCCTTTTTCTTTCCAAATGTCTATAATGTTTTTATGGTTCGCTGGATGGTCTGTAAAACATTAACAAAATATCACAGAAAGCTGACACTTGTAAGTAATATTCATGTATGGATTAGTGATATTTTAAAAGACCCTAGAGCACTCTGGATAATATTTCAGTCTATTGCATGGGTTGGTAAATACATTTTTGATAGACTAAAATTATTTTTTTCTTGAAAGTGGTCTATATTATTACTCATAACTGATTACTATATGTAGAATATCACTAAACGTCCTTCATATACTAACTCTACATTCATTTATCTTTACTGTGATGTATAATATGTGCGTCTTTGTTGTATAATAACAATGTATGATTTAATTTAAAAGCTTCACGCGGCCTCTAATGTCCTTTTTTCTTTCCAAATGTCTATAATGTTTATATGGTTCGCTAGATGGTCTGTAAAACATTAACAAAATATCACAGGAAGCTGACACTTGTAAATAATATTCATATATGGATTAGTGATATTTTAAAAGATGCTGGAGCTCTCTGGATAATATTTCAGTGTTTATGCATGGGTTGGTGAGTACATTTTTCATTCACTAAAATGAGTCTTTTCTTGAAAGTGGTCTATATTATGACTCATAACTGAATACTATATGTAGAATATCACTAAAAATCTTTCATATTCTAATTCTACATTCATTTACCTTTACTGTGATGTATAATATGTGTGTCTTTGTTGTGTAATAACTCAGTAACTTTAGAATTTATAAAGGTACTGCTTTAAGTTACAAAAATAATTCTGGCAAAACTGATGAAAAAATTTCGGCCTGCAAGAGTTAAAACACATGAGAAGGAAATCAGACATGGAAAGACCTAGGCCCTGTGGCATAGGACAGGAACACTTGGTGTATAGTTGTTGAAGAGCTGTGCTCCACAGTGAGTTGAAAAGTTATGAATGAATGAAGTAATAAATTCATTCATCACCTTTCAACTCCCCATTGTGCATAGGTATTCTACAAACTTATGTCTAGTCTTCCTGTCTCGTGCCATCAGCTCAAGGTCTTTTATACCTTCTTCATGTCTATCTCCAGCTCTCTTCTCCATTTGCTCTTTCTCTACCTCACTTACCCTGAGGATTACAGAACAAGGACTGTGTGGTAATGCTATCAACAGGTTACCTCAGTGTGTGTCCTATTCATCACCAACATTTTCTTCTCATGTGAAGTATTAAAATAGCACCAATTAAATATAAATGAACATGATTTGCTTGAATCAAGTAACAATTAGGAACAGCTAAGTCCGAGACTCACGTACTTGGCTTAGCAATGAACAGAGTCCCATTTTCACCATCTGTGAACCTTTCAGGCTTCTTCAGCTGAGAGAGAGAGGTGTTATCTTTTAGCCACTCTCTGAATTTTCCTTGCATAGATGCCCCTGGGAAATCCAAAATGCACTCCAGTATCGCAGACTTGTTGCCATAAAAAAAATCAGCGTCTTTCTTGTTCTCTACAGGTTAAAAAAAAAAAACAGTAAAAATCGAAGAAGGTAAAATTTTTCAAATACTAAATACCTTATTTCTATCACTAAATATGTGCGGTACCAAGTATTATATATACTTTTCATTATATCATCATCATCAGCACCCTTCAGGTCCCCAAGGAGCATAGGCCTTCAACAAACTTATGCAGTCCTCCTGTCCCGTGCCATCAGCTCAAGATCTTTCCAAGTCTTCTTCACCCCCTCCAGTTCTCTTCTCTACGTGTTCTTTGATCTTCCTCTACCGCTCCTGCCATGGCAATTCTAGAACAAAGACGGCCCCAGTGTGTGTCCTATCTACAGCCAACGTCTTCTTCTCATGTCAATTTTATTTTGTTGGAAGTTTTTTTGTGGTCTGCTTTTTACAGAGCGTGGAGCCAGTACTACAGCTGGTCTTCTTGCAGGAAGTCTGCACCCAGCAGTCACATGCTCTTGCAACAGGTTACCTCAGACTTTATTAACAAAGGCAGTTATTGTACCAGACTCACAATCCATGCTTCGAAAGGTCCAAAATGGTTGGCTTCAAGATGAACGGAAAACCTCCATAGAAGCATCAAATTTTCAAGAACTGATATGAATCTACTGTCCTGGTCATGCTGGGGTACATGGCAATGAATGAGCTGATAGACTAGCTTCAAGAGCACCCATAAAAGGTGCATTGGCCATGGATAAGGAAGAAATACTGAGGACAATTCATGTTCGTCTATTAGAGAATGACACTGCAATCGATAAATCATCAAGGCTAAGACTGCTGGAATTTGGCATCAAAACGTAAGACCAGCAGGGATAGACGTATGAGAGGACGCGTCCGCCGTATATACAACCAGTGCGCAACAGGAACAATTAGCATTCATACCCTTCGACATTTGCTGAGGGAAACTGAGCACCTATGGGTTTGCCCTGAGTGCAATGATGTTGATTCTGATTAACATTAACAGCAGTGGTATCTGTGGCAATTTGTTGTACATGGTGAGTTGCCAGCCCATTAACAATTCTCATATTAGTCGTCGCGTATTAGTACCTGAGGGTGCAGGGGGTCTATTCTTTCTGTGATTACCACTGGTTAATGAGCCTGATTGATATAAATACATATACACACACATACAATATGATGGGAAAACTCTGGATACAAAAATCAGAATCCACAAGAAAAAATTGAGTAAGTAAAACATGTTGTCTGGTCCCTAAAAGCAAACAATAAACAAGAAAACTGCGTGAAAATGTGGACCTTGAAATTTGGGTATTTAGGAGAATAGGGCAAATGTCATGAAAATGGAAGCCAACAAATAAAGGAAGTCCTAGAAAAACTGGGAATGAAAAAGATATAAAAGAAAAAATGAAATGCAGACAAATAAATTATTGTTACTGTTGATCAGAATCGACATCACTGCACTCCAGGCAAACTCATAGGTATAGTCTCTCTTAGCAACTGGTGAAGGGTATAAATGCGGATTGTTCCGGTTGTGCACTGGTTGCATACACGCTGGATGCATCCTCTCATACGTCCATCCCTGCTGGTCTTTTGTTTTACACTAAATTCCAGCAATCTTGGTCTCGATGATTAATCGATTGCAATGTCATTCTCTAATGGGTGATCATTAATGGCCCTTGTTAATGAAGTCTCAGACAGCCACCTTAACTCATTGACTCCATAATTATTTTCCACCCTGTGCCACAATTATTTTTTGAAGAATTCTAAACAGTGAAGTGTATTGACTTTTAGTGTAAATTTTATGTTAATCTTTTTCTGTGAACATGTACTTATTATATACCAAACTGTAGGGAAATGGATAGAGTATTGTAATATGTAACGTCTTTGATAGTATTAACACAAGTGTGTTTGTTATACTTATAACATTTTGCATGTAAAATTGAAAAACACTAAAAAGTTAACTGTAGAATACGATCTTACCAAAGACAAATTACTGTTGTAGACAATAAAACTTTCTTTTTAGTCTTCAAATGTCAAGTTAATCCATATACAAAGTAAAAAGAACATGCTTATGGCCACAATTAGTACATTTAGTGTTATTCACACCAGTTTTTCTGTGGTCCCTTGTAAGAAAAACATAAATTATGCAATCGTGCATTAAATAATTTTCAAACAAATAAAGACGAATAACGTCATATACAAACTTTTTCTTCTTCTTCCGTCCTTAGCCACCGACCGTCAAAGCAGTCAGTGGCCATTACGCCTAGAGGCGTCTTAGGGCAACAGCAGATAGGTTTTCTTTGCCATTGTTTCCCATCACGCCTATTGGCGTCTTTAGGGCAACGGCAAATCAATCCATTTGCTGTTGTTTCTGTAATCGAAGTGACTGGCAAACGGGTGATCAGCCCGTTGGAACAAACTTTTTAACTCTAGTTTAATGTTTTAGTAGTATCCCTAGCTTCATCTTCTACCAAGAACTAGTGATTAGATGTTACGGTAGTTCTAGTTTTGTTGCTTTTTGATCGGCCAGAATATGACTACGCCCACTCATCAACTAAATCTAGCGTGTCTAGCTTTTCTGCACCGATTCCGTATTTTGACAACAAACTGTGACTACCAAACAATCATCATCAATGTTAGCAATATTTCAAAGTAGTTTGACACAATTATTTGCTTAGGAGACTTAGAAAATCTAAATATAAAGCGTGACATATTACTCTAGCAATAACAACGAAAAACGCAATCACGCGAATCGTCACAAAAATTGTAATAACATCAAAACACGCACATGTGCTGCTTAACTACAGTCAAATTAGTTGTTTAAATAGTAGCGGAAGTAATTCTACGAGTTTTAAAATAAGAACTGCATTAAACGGACGATTTTTAGGGTTTATTCATGATAAATTAAAAACCACGCTCTGAGCGTTGCTCTGGCACAGCGCGTTGAATTTTGCAATGCTCAGAGCATTGGTCTGGAGTCAAAGAGTTAAGGCTGCAATAGCTGCCTCTACCTCCATTCTCATGTTGGAGGTTGTTATCATGTGCGCCCTGCTATGCCCAGCGATGATTCTGCTCTTTACTCTAGCAGAGAAGCCCCACCCCTGATTTTTCACCATGGATTACAGACCCATCAGTGCACACAATGGCATCATCATACCCAGCATGATCACTTATCATGTGATCAATTTCCAGCTCTGCCCTCCCATTGGCCCAATTTCTACACTCTCTACCAAGGCTGACGATGACTTGGTGGCAGTTAGTCCAGTTTTCATGTGACTAACTCCACTCTTCCTCTTTGAATATATTTTCAATTGTGGTCTCCTGCTTAATCGTTGCCTCTGCCAGTGCCATCCATGACATCTCCCGCTTTACTCTACCTCTCTTAATGTCAGCTATGCTTTCATGCAGAGGGTGCCTTTTGTCTGTGGTTACTCGCATATAGGTTTTTCACTGGGCCATCACATATCTGGATCTAATCAACAGTAATCCAATAATGTCCCGCATCGTCACAAAGAGAGTGTCTCGTGTACAGCCCAAGACTACACGCACCTCTTTATTTTGAATGTGTTCCAATCATTCACATTATGATGTTGACAGCATGTTTTGAGATATGGTATCACAAGCAGGGTCTATCATCGACAATGCTTTCAAATGCATGCTACATGTCATCATCACCAGCATTTTCCTGCGCGCTTCTTACAGAGCACAGAACCACCAACATAGCTGGGTCACTTGTAGGAAGCAATCACAAAACATTCACATGCTCTTGTAGCAGTGCCTTCTCTAGCAATTTGTTTTACACAATGTGGGCACAATGTTTCTGCTCTTCTCCACTGTTTGTATTTGCATTTCTCTTAAAATGCTGACAAGTTAGAATTTAGCCAAGCACACGACATATTATGAGATGTAAAACTTTGCTGCAAACCACACTTGATGAAACTGCATGAAGACTGGCCTGTCTAGTTCCAGGGGTCTCTGATGAGAACAAGAAAAGTACTGCTCCCTCTGGCATGTCATACGAGGCAACTCATACAAGGTTGTGCATGAGACTGGCAACCTCAGCATGTCAAATAAATTTCTACAGAAACCACAGCTGCATGAGCATGTGAATGCTTGATGGAGGCTTCCTGTGAAGGGATTAGCTGTAGTGGTGGCTCCATGCTCCATAAGGAGCATAACAGAAAATAATAATGATATGACGATTACAAGTGATAAGGTGGGAAGATTATATAATGATATGATGATTACAAGTGATAAGGTGGGAAGATTATATAATGATATGATGATTACAAGTGATAAGGTGGGAAGATTATATAATATGACGATTACAAGTGATAAGGTGGGAAGATTATATAATATGACGATTACAAGTGATAAGGTGTGAAAATTATATAATATGACGATTACAAGTGATAAGGTGGGAAGATTATATAATATGACGATTACAAGTGATAAGGTGGGAAGATTATATAATGATATGATGATTACAAGTGATAAGGTGGGAAGATTATATAATGATATGATGATTACAAGTGATAAGGTGGGAAGATTATATAATGATATGATGATTACAAGTGATAAGGTTGGAAGATTATATAATATGATGATTACAAGTGATAAGGTGGGAAGATTATATAATGATATGATGATTACAAGTGATAAGGTGGGAAGATTATATAATGATATGACGATTACAAGTGATAAGGTGGGAAGATTATATAATGATATGACGATTACAAGTGATAAGGTGGGAAGATTATATAATGATATGACGATTACAAGTGATAAGATTATATACTGATGGTGATGTGTGATAGGAGCAGCAGACGAACACTGATAAAACAAGGCATATTAAGCCAGAACCAATTACAGGGCGGGAAGCCTAAATATGAAACCCACGATGCACCTGTTTTATTAATAACAACAGTAACACCGAATAGTAAAATCAATATCCACGACCCACCTGAAGTGCTTTTTAATTTCTTGCAGGTGATGTTTGGTAATATGAGGTAAAAAACATTATTAAGTTAACAAGGCCTTGTAGGAAATTTACCTATAACAGTAAACAATTCAATAGTTGTTTCTTGGTTGTCATTCCTGCTGGTAAAGTCACCATTGGGAGCATAAGTGCACGTGTATATACCAACGTGAGCTTGGGTGAAGGAATCAATTTTCAGGAAACTGTGATAGGTGAGTCTGTTGTCTGTCCTTGTTGTCCTAGGAAAAAACAAACAAACAAACCAATGTACACATGATTAAAAAGTAATTTCCAATGTTTTAATGTTATTTCTTCACTCCTATGCAACTAACTTGTAAGAAACGTTCGTCAAAACAAAGAGAATTAACTACCATTTCATTACCAAAAAAAAGATAAGTCACATTAACTCAGCGCAAGACCCTGTTTGTCCTACGCGTGATTTCATGTTGGGCAGCCATTTTTGCTATCTTATAACGTCAGTTTATTGGCCTTTTCAAATTTTCTGCTACTTTCACCTTTCCCAAAGAGCATGGGCCTTCACCAAACGTCTGCCAAGCCTTTCAGTCCCGTGCCATCAGCTCAAGGTCTTTCTGTGTCTTCTTCATCCCCTCCATGTCTGTCTCCAGTTCTCTTTTCCATGTATTATGTGGTCTTCCTCTACCTCTCTTACCCTGGGGATTCCAGAAGACTGTCTGGTAATGCTATCCAATTTTACTTTTTTTTTTTGTCATTTTGTTTCTGAGAATAACCAATTTAAACATAAATAAAACTTATTTGTCAAATGACCGTTATTGTTCAGATTTTACATTTGTTTCATGTATATCAAAATGATTGTTGTTGCATGCCCAACTACTGTTTGTTAGTGTTAGCACTGCATGCTCCAGCTACTGTTTGTCAGTGTTAACACTGCATGCTCCAGCTACTGTTTGTCAGTGTTCACACTGCCTGACCAAGCTATTGTCTGTCAGCGTTAACATAAGCTCAAGCTACAGTTTGTCAAAAGTGCTAGCAGCTGGGACTTGAAAAACTAAATCTTTCTTTCTCCTATCTTTTTTTAAATGGGTTTTACACCAACTTTAGTTTCTTTGAAGCAGACATTCTCTTCTTACTTTCCCTGTGTCCTTTCTAAAATTGTTTCAGTTCATTCTAACTCATTTATGTGTTGTCCATATATCTTCTTTATTGTATGTACTCCTGTGATCACTTTCTTTCTCCCCACGCCCTTCCACCTAGTCTTGCAGAGCCCCAGGATATCCCTGAGGTAGAGGGAGTTCTAAGAAGGGAAGACATGAAAGGGATGGCACGGGAGAGGACGACTTGGCATAAGTTTGTTGAAGGTCTACTCTCCCTGGGGAGCAGAGGAGTGATGATAAGATGTATGTACTCCAGGACTTGTAGATTTATGTTTATTACTGATAATGATGATGAACTTACGTTGTAAAGTTATCTCTAGGACCTGTCCACCTCAAATAGGAAGGAGACTTTGGTTCATAGGTAGTAACAAAGCAATCCAGTTCCAGCTCACTTCCTGTTGCAACAAGCAACTTTCGCACATTAGGCTCAATCTTTAAATCTGCAAATTAAAATTGTAACATTCATTCACTTAATGCACAGTGAATTCATATACTAACATAAAGTACAATTAGGAAATACAAGCAGAAATAAATAGAACAGATCCTACTTACAGAATATCAATCACTGCTAAACAGGCATTGGAATGCCACAAGGCAAATGTCACGAGGACAAACATTCACAATATGATGGGAAAACTCTGGATACAAAAATAATAATCCACAAGAATAAACTGGGGAAGCAAATCAGCCAGCTGAGTACTGAGCTCATTGCAATGAAGACCCTATGCTTCTGTGGGAGCAAAGATGAATAAGTAAGTACATGTATATTTAAATTTCCTAAATACAACCTCACTAATGAGTTTATCAAAGCTCAGTCAATGTCTTGGTTGTACTGTAGGTAGTACTTTAATCATGGGAAGCTCCAGTGATGTTTTCTAAGTGTTTCATGTGGCTGTATAATACTGTATCCTCTCATTCAAAACACTTCAGCGGGACCCAAAGATGCAGCAATAGTGAATGCAGTCAGCGACCCATAGCTTGACTGCTTGCATCAGGATCAGCAAACCAGAGCTGGTCAAGACCGTACTCCACCTCCACGTGGTGGTCCTGGAAACAGTCTGCAGCAGTGCAGTCTGGCTGAGCGAGTATGGATCGCAATGGGAAGGCAAACCCAGTCCCTAAAAAATGCTGTGCTGAAGTCAGATGTGTCGACCGAAAGGTGCAGATATCACAACGCAACCACCGTCCTTTTCAGGGCGAACGAGGAAGAAGAAGAAGAAAACACTTCAGCTACTCAAGTTTTATTGGGTCTTCATCAGGCTTGACTTTCATCTACGGGCACTACGATGGTTGTTGAACTAGTGGAGAAACTGTTTCGTTTATTGCACCTTTAGATCAGGGTTTTTTTTAACACATGTGGTCCACTGATTCCTTAAGAGTCTATTAACTGATGCCAGGGGGTCTGTGTACATAACCTAAAAATTAGAATTTTATTTTCACAAAACATTTTGAGTCAGAATGTTTTTTGTATTTCAGTCTCCCTACACAGTCAATCCTCGCGCGAAGTGTAACCCATTTTTTGCCATTCGTGGGCAACTTGCGAGTATTTGCGGACACGCTCTGTAGGCAAAAAATGTTGAGGCACCTACTGCACTGCAAGATGAGGCTGGCTTCTTGTTTTCGCGGCGTTTGTTGTGTTTACACGTCTTTGTCGAGCATCTTTTCATCTATGTTTTTGCAGTTTTATGTTGTTTTTTAAAAATTAATAATGGCATCCAAGCAAATTGGAAGTGTGCATAAGAGCAAGAAGGCTGTGACGAGCCTCAGTGATAAAGTATGACGAGCCTCAGTGATAAAGTATGACGAGCCTCAGTGATAAAGTATGTGTGTTAGATTAACTTCTTTCTAGGATGCCTGTATGACATTTTCTTTATTTCTTAATTTTAAATGTTCTGTGTAAATGTTTTCAATTTTTGTTTACCAGGGAATTTGTAATAATGTGTGTGTGTGTGTGGATGTGTGAATGAGTAAGGACAGTGTGAGTGAATGAGTGAGTGAGTATTGTTACATCAAAAGATTGTACATACTGTATTATTACAAAGAAAACAGTGTATATAATACATTTATAAAATGAACAGTATAATAAATAAGCTGTTTTTTACAAGAAGGATACACGAAATGATGAGTTTATGGTGATCGGTAGCAATTGTGAATGGTGGACAGGGTCCCGCAGGGATCTAACTCCCTTTTCCTCATAGGATCAATGGTTCCGTATTTGCGGGGTTTTCAAAGAACCTAACCCCAGCAAATAGCGAAGATTGACTATGTAACAGTTTTTCTTTGTAACAAAATGTATTATTCATATGCAAAAATTTTAATTATGAGTCTATGTACATTTTTTCAAAGAGCTGGTTCGTAGCCTTCAGCAGACAAAGGCACCCATGGAACAAGGAAGGTTTAAAAAAACTCCTACTTCAGATACTCAAGGCATGACTTAGTTATAACACATGGTGTCACGGCATGATTTCTTTGTTTGATCCTAGCCGCCGACTGTCAAAGCAGTCAGCAGCCATCACGCCTGGTGGCGTCTTGTAGGGCGGCAACAAACTGCTTCCATTTTGCCCGGTCGGCAGTCATCCTTCGTGCAGTGCCCCAGCTCTGATTCACTATTTGCATCTCATCCTCCACAGTTCTCCACCAAGTTGTTTTTGGTCGGCCTCTCTTTCGTTTTCCTTCTGGGGCCCATAGCATAGCTGTTCTTGTGATGGCATCTTCTGTCTTTTGAGGACATGGCCAACGCAACTCCAGAGTCTGCCAGTTATGATGGTGTGCATGTCCTCTTGGTTGCTCTGAGTAAGTAGTTCTTGGTTGGTGATGGTATTCGGCAAAAAGATTCGGAGAATTTTTCTTAGGCAGATTGTGTGGAAAGAGGACGATTTCAAAATTTCCTTCTCTGTTACTCTCCAGCATTCCGCACCATAGAGAAGCACA
Organism: Oreohelix idahoensis; assembly: GCA_024509875.1. Taxonomy (NCBI): domain Eukaryota; kingdom Metazoa; phylum Mollusca; class Gastropoda; order Stylommatophora; family Oreohelicidae; genus Oreohelix; species Oreohelix idahoensis. Next base: position 292,850 of record JAMPIV010017878.1, read on the forward strand.
GAAAGCACACAGCTCTGATATAATCTTAATTTTGTGCTTGTGCTGTACTTCCAGATGTTGTTTAGACTAACAAAGGCTGTTCTTGCTGAACAAGATATTGGTTATCTATCAAAAACTGTTTCAAGAATAAAACTGATGGTTGACAAGAAACAGAATCAAGGGTCTCACTAATTCATATAACCGTTTTCTGATAAACATTTAACAACTGGCTCGATTTTTCGTCGACCGGGATTTGGACTGGATTAACTCGAGACCTGGCGAGGACATTTGAAGGAGTGTCGTCGACCAGGGACTGGCGGCTCCTGAGCCGACCCAGCTCTAATGAGTACCTCCGAAAACGGCGAGTATCTGCCTGAATGGCGAGGGACACTTGTCTCTGTACAAGAAAATAGGATACTCACGTAAAAATCAATGTCAGTTTAGACATTAATATAACCTGAGATTTCGCCTCGAGTATTAGCGGGCGTACGAAAAAAAAAAAAAACAACTTTACAATGCTAAAAAACATGATATGTGCCAAACGGTTTTCTTTACAGAAAAACTAATTAATCTGTTTATTTATTTTCTGTGTGCATATACATTGTTAATTTCAAAAATGTATTTCCTCTCAGACTGAATAGGGGTAGGGGAAGGTTTGCTAACGCTAAGGGGTATGAGGACCGAAAAAGGTTGGGAACCCCTGGTCTACACCACTCTCAATCCGTGTCTTTCTTTTACACAATATCAGAAGTTCACAGATCTGGTCACAGGCTTTCATTCTCATTACTCGCTTGCTTTTTTTACACACAATATCAGTTTTTCTTACGTATGATGACAGGCATCCATTCACATCACACACCACTGACAATACCATTTATCTATTCCTCAAGGGCTCTCAATGTTAGGTGTTAACATTTCACACCTATGATCAATGCCTCTTTGGATATCAGCCATCTCTAACTAATAGTTTGTCAATGCATGGTGAGTTTCATTTGTGTCATCAACGCCTGCTGACCATAATTTCTCCACCTCGCTCCTACTGACAACACTGCAGAGAAACCTAAGGATTTTTCCCATGCTGCCATGACATTGGTTAATAAATCTAAAATACTTTTAAAACAGAAAAGATGTGGTGTCATGTTATCTCTCTGTTTCATACTACCACCATAAGCAATGCTTCTACCATAACTACTGGTGGTGCTATTATTACAGAATCTTTCACTGGTGAAAGAATGACCCAGGCTTAAAAAAAAACAAAGTGCTGAAGTTAGCTTTTTATGCAGATTTCGCTACGCATGTGGCTTGCGATGAATTTGTCACACAACAAATGTCATGTGATAAATTTATACCACAGTGAATGTGGCTTGCAATCAATTAGTTACACGATATGGACCAACAATTAGGATGGTGTCCCCCAAATTAATCGCAGGCCACTTTTCATTAGCTGTCACCCTGTATCCAAAGAAATCTGAGGGAAGGGAATGTGCCTAAGCAGTATAGTCAGTTTATTCATTAAATTTCAACTCCCAAAGAAGCATAGGTCTTCAAAAGCTCACCCCAAGTACTCCTGGACCCTTCCACCAGCTCAGATCTTACACTGTCTTCCTCACTGCTTTCATTTCTGTCTCCAGTTCTCTTTTCATTTCTGCTACCAGCTAAGCAGTTTTCCCATGCTCATTTAGATTAATGTATGAACGTTCCAGGTGCCAAATCTGGAGATTTTCAGAAATGGGGGGAAAAAAACAAACAAAGGTGAGGAAGAAACCCTGACTCCTTTCAGGCTTTCTCTAAACTGCGTTAAATGAATTAAACTACAAAACTGTTGTATAAGAGTATATGTAAAAAGGTAAAGGATTAAATGCACACTTGCCAGAGGACTTTCTTCAGTTTTAGATGGCAGAGTTGGATTACTTTCTTTAGTTAACTTGTCCATATTGTTGTTGACATTTTTGTGGCTTAAATTTTCTATAGGATGGTGTCGTTGGTCCCATGCCCAACCCTTTTTAGTCACCTTTTACGGGATGCCTGAAAGGTCCTGGGTTCAATTCGCCAGTAAGCCACTCATGTCTGTTGTTTTTCTGCTGTCTAGTTTTCTACTTCTTTATGTCTCATGAGTGCCTGAAAACATACCTTTATGTGTGTGTAATATTTATTTACTGTTTACAGGCCTCAGGTTTCCCTTCTTTATGTGTTTAAACGTTGGTAGTTACAGTGCAACTATTCACTGCTTCCCTTTCAGATCCCAGTACAAGTGGGTCAGTATAGTTAGTCTCTCTCTCTCTCTCTCACTCACCCACACATCAATATGATTTCACACATACATATATATTTATATATACTGGGGTTCAGACATGTTTTTTTTCTTCACTTGAAAATAAAGACTGATTGCTTCCCTTACATGTCTAATCTTCTGCCTACAATATAATTTCTACCTAGATACCTGAATATGATATCTTATTATATTTCTATATGTAATTCAATTTATCAGTGTTAACACAAGCTACTGTCATAGCCCCATGTGGTCCACAGTTAATGATAAGATAAGTATACTATACTGATAGTACAGTTTTTTTGTTCTCCCCAGAACAAAACCATAATGACAATGCAAAATTATGCTATGTATTCAGGGAAGCCAGTAGTGTGTGTATAACAGGGTGGAAACTCATTCAGTTAGGGGTAGGGCAGGGGGAGGGGTTGCATGAATCAGAGGGTAAGTGAGAATGACTATAAACCTTGCATTTAGAGGATTAAATAGCAATTACTACAGACATTATTATTACAGGATTAGGCTTGAATGAATTAAACTACAAAACTGTTGTATAAGAGTATATGTAAAAAGGTAAAGGATTAAATGCTCACTTGCTGCACTACTCATGATCTCATTCTGGGGCACTTTGTCACAGGGTGCCGAGCTCAGGCAAAGTTATGGGAAAGCCTCGCTGACCTGGACAAGACTGTGGAATTTGTCCTGGCACAAGGCCTACAGATTTAGCATGACTACAAACAGAACACAGAAGTAGAAGAGTTATACAGCACAGGACCATGAGGATCAGCTCAAGCTTTATGAACCATAGTGATAGCCAATCTGCTGCAGCATGAAACTTTCACAACTTTACAGTAGATCAGCAATGATCATCTTAGCAGAAATTTCATGCCAAGATTTCACGTCCTTTTCAGGGCGAACGAGAAGAAGAAGAACCATAGTGAACCATCTGCTTGCAGCATGAAACTTTACAACTTTATTGCCAAGATTTCACTATTATAACTTTCAAAAAAGTGTAAAAAAAAGAAAGACTTATTAAAATAGGGAAATTTCGGACTAGACCTCTCCCGCCAACAATTAAAATCATGGTGTCTTCAGGATGAAAGGTACTTTTCCCACATTCCCAATGGAAAACTCTTGCGCTGGCTATAAAATACAGTCATGAATTTCATGAGATAGTAGCGCGATCTTTTCTTTGTGAGGTTTATCACACCCCCCATCACAGCTCATGGGTTGCCGACCCACATGGCCTAACTCAGAATAAAGAGAAACAGAGAAAGCCCAAGCAGGAGGCGATGAAAAGAAAATATGACATAAATTAAGTACCAGAGAACATTTTGGTGATGGAGAAAATAGTACAGTAGCTGAAAGTAACGGAACAATTTGATCTTCATCTTCATTACCACTCAGCTCCCTATAGAACATAAGACTTAATCAAATTCACGCCACGTCTTCTTGTCTTGTGCTCAGTTTTCCCATGATTTCTTTATTCCTTTAATTTCTGTCTCCAGCTTCCTTCATGTGTTTTTTTTTGGTCTCTCTCTTCCTATCTTACCCTGGGGATTTCAGAATAAGAACTGTCTTGTAAACGCTCAACAGGTTTCCTCAATGTGTGTCTTATCCATTGCCAGGGTCTTCTTTGTTTACCTCCTATTCCGCTGACATCAAATCCACATTGGTGACCTTGTCATACCATTTCAACCTTTTCATTCTATTATCTCCATATAACTGTGCCCAAGCTCGCACCCTGGAGATGACACTCCAGCTTTACCCAACAGGTGTCAGCACAACATTCCCATAGTCAGTTATGACTGAAGGGGCTATTATTATACTTAGTCGTTCCCCTTCTACTGTGAGGTGTAGAGGTTTGGAAGAGAGAGTGCCAGACTATCCTATCGGCTGTCTTCCTTCTGGCCTGGTTCCATTCTAGTCCTCGGTCCTTCAAAGATTGTCTAATGTTGTCCTCCCAGCGGACTCTGGGTCGTCCTGGGGGGTCTGGATCCCTGGCTCTTTGTTTCCCATGCTTGTCGTGGTAGCTGATCTTCTCCCATTCTGCAGACATGGCCAAACCATCTTAGTTGGGACTGTTCTATTTGGGTCTGCAGGGGGTGGGATTTTAGGCTGGACGTATCGTCTGGTTGCGGGCCATGTTTCTTCCTGTTACTTCAACCACCTTCCTCAGATACCTCATTTCTGAGGTTTGGATCTGGCTTTTGTGGGTTGTAGTCATTGCCCATGACTCGCATCCATATGTCAAGACTGGGACATAAGTGGAATGGTATACAGCCATTTTCGTTTTCTTACCAACCTCTCTCTTGCTGAGGAATCCTCGATTTATGGCCTGAAAAAGTCTCCCAGCTGCTGCTTTTCAAGTGGCCAACTCTTCTTTGATGCCTCCCTTTCGGTCTATAATAGCTCCGAGATATTTAAAGTGGCCGACCTGCTCCAGGACCTGTTCTCCCAGCTTAATCTGACTTCTTTCTTCTCGTGATATTACCATGGATTTTGTTTTAGAGCTGCTTATGGCCATCCCTCTCTTCTCCAGCTCTTCCATCCAGACTTGCAGGTTGGATTGGAGATGTGCCTCTGATTTAGCAATCACGGCAACATCATCAGCAAATGCCAGCTCTGAAATACATACATGCCTTGATAACATCGTCCATGAGTATGAAAAGATAAGGTGACAGGATATCACCTTGTCTTACACCAGTGGTGGTCCTGAACTCTTCTGACTTATGGTTTGCTGTCCTCACATAATTTATGCAAGACTTGTAGAAGCTCTGTATAGCATGAATCAGAGGTGCTGGAATGTTCTTCCTTGCCAAACAGTCCCAAAGTTTGCTCCAGGGGATCCTGTCAAACGTCTTTTCCAGATCTATGAAACAAAGATGGATCTCACTCTTACACTCAAGGGCCTTTTCACTCAGCTGTCTGAGTGTGAAGATTAGGTCTTGAGTACTTCGGTTTGCTCGGAATACGCACTGGACCTCATCCAATTGTGGCTCAGCTAGGCGTCGGAGTTTCTGCTCTAGGATTCTAGAGTAGATTTTACTTGGACACTAAGAAGGGATATGCCTCTATGGTTTCCACATTGTCGATTGTCACCCTTTTTGAAAATTGGTGTTATGATGGCAATCTCCCAATCCTTTGGTATGGTCTTGTTGCACCACGCTGCCTGTAGGACCCTTAAGAGTAATAGGTTGCCTGATGCTCCCATGTACTTAACCATTTCTGGTGTTATACCATCATGCCCTGCTGCTTTGCCCATCTTGATTTTATCCAGTGCTGTCTTCAGTTCTTCCATCTTTATGTCATCTTCATCACCATTGGCTTCCTCTTCTGTGCTAGTGGTTATCATTTCTGATGCTTGACCTTGCTCACCATCAAGGAGTTCTGAGAAATATTCTTTCCATCTTTCTATTACTTCCTTCGGGGCAGTTAGCAATTTGCCTTGCTTGTCCTTTATAAATTTGAGAGGGCACTGTTTTTCCTTCCTCATGTTCTTTAGGGTCTTATAGAACAATTTCTGATTTTCTTGTGCATCTTTTTCTACCTTTTCTCCAAATTCTTCCCAGGACTTCTGTTTTGCTGCTAGCACTTTGTTCTTTGCTTCTGTTCTGGGTATCACATATTCTCTATTTGTCCTGCTGTGTTTTTAGCTCCTAAGTATTGTTTCCATGCCACTTTCTTCTCTCTTATTTTCTCTTTGACTTCCTCTGTCCACCAAGGTGTCCTCTTTCTCTTGTTCCCAAGTCGGACTTCACCACATGCTTCTGCAGCAGCTGTCTTTATCATGTCCTTGAATTTAAGCCAGAGGGTTTCCAAGTCATCAGGTTGTTCTTCTGTGTTTCTCACCGCTGTAGCAATAAGCCCCTGATATCTGGTCTTAATTTCTGGCTCTCTCAGCTTGTAGGTCTTAATGCTCATTTCTCCCGTTTGTTTACTTGGTTTCTTGCGTGATGTTGGGCAGTTCCTAGGCTGAGCAACTCTTTCAGTTGTTCTTTTGATTGTAAGCAGGTAGTGATCACTTCCAATCTCTGCCCCCCCCCCCCCCCCCCCCCACAAACTCTAGCATCCTGGACATATTTGAATGAGCTCCTCCTAACAATGGCATAGTCGATCACTGACTTCTCATTCTTTGTTGGTTCACATCTAGTGTATGCATGTATGCACTTATGGGGGAACTTTGTGTTTGTAATGATCAGATTCTGCTCACTGCAGAATCTAAGGAGTCGCTTTCCATTGTCATTGAGAGTATCTTCTCCATATCTTCCGATAACTCCACCCCATCTAGCATGGTCATTTCCAACTCAGGCATTGAAATCTCCGAGCATGATAATTTCATCTAGGCAGTCATCTACTGTTCTTTGAAGCAGCTCGAAGAATTCCTCCTTGACCTCTGCTCTCTCATCCTCATTTGGCCCATACACTGTGACCAGGTTGACTATGGTTTCTCCTTCTTTTAGTTTTACAACCATAATGCGCTCTGAGACAAAGTTCCATCCCTTGATACTATCTTTTTGATTTTTGTGATTGCAACCCACGCCCCCTTTAGCTCTTTCAGATGTGGGTACACCACTGTAGAGCAGCATGTTGCCATCGAGATCCATGACTCCTTGTCCCTTTTTCTTTGTTTCCGTTATAGGCAGGATTTCTAATTTTGCTTTCCTCATCTCTTCCACCAGCTCCTCTTCTTTCCCATTTATACTTCTTGTGTTCCAAGTTCCATAAGTCGTAGTCTGTTCCAGTTCGTCGCCTTTAGAATCAGTCCAGTTTTCTCTCTTGTAGTTCGCGTAATCATGATTTAAAGCAAACAGGTGATTGGCCTGTTGTGCCTTTGCATGGTGGAGGGGCTGCCTCCTTACGGCATCCATGTAAGCCTCCCTCCTCCTTTTTCAGCCAGGCTTGGGACAGGCCTAGGCGGAGTTTCTATTATTATTATTCTATGCAAGCATACATTTATGAAAGTTTGTAACTTTTAGGTTGTTGTTACATGACCATAGACTATTCAAAAAGTGAGCCAAAAGCAGACAGTGACTGAAAGATGCATCTTGCTATCTTCAGTGTTATCTTTCTACATTTTATGCTGGGCATTCTGTTTGAATATCCCCACAAGCTGCTTTGTTAAACCACACAGCTGCCCCATGCTTACTTGGAGACAGCATTAATGTAATTTTGCTGAATAAACATTATATTTCTGCTTCTCAGTAGGCTAATTTGTATGTGTTCATATGAGTGCTTTTACCAGTACTGGTTCAACTACTGCTAGGTACCGCCTTTATTCACCTCCCCTTGATTCTTTAATAAAAACAATATCCTTGCAAAAGACAAGACGTCATGGGAGTTCCAGAGGAACCACCTCGTCTGATAGGGAGCATCATGTGCTACAAATGATACCTGATGATCATCAAGCTGTCAGTAAAATTAGAATTAGGGATAACTCAATCATAGAAACTTGGAATTTTAGGACACTAATGCAGAAAGGAAAATTGGATAGCAACAAGGTGGAAATGGAAATAATGTAAATTTATTAGGAATGAGTGAAATGCAATATACCGAAACAGGTGAATATATTCTGACAACAACAAAAAATAATTTATTCTGCAGGAAATAAACATGAAAGAAGAGTAGGCATAATTTTATATGCAGAAAAAGCAAGAGCAGTAAATGGAGTGTGGGTAATATCAGATCTAGTCCTATTAGGTACATTTAATTGTAGACCACTAGATATCAATGTTATACTAATATATACAAAGACAGTGGATAGTACAGAAGAAAAAACTGGCACATTCCACAGTGAATTTGATATTGCCCTGACACAATGCAAATCTCATGAGACAACTGTTATACTTGGAGACTTAAATGCAAAAGTTGGAAATAAAAAGTGGATGATGTAACATGTGGCTGTGACTTGGAAGAAAGAAATGAGAGAGATGACAAACTGACCAGAGTAGGCAAGATTACATGATATGACAGCAGGAAACACCTGGTTTAAACTGTATCCTAAACACTTTTGGACATGGAAAAGCCCAGAAAACAATGTTCGTAATCAAACTGACTACATACTAATGTGCAGGATATTTAGAAAAACTTTGAAATCTGTGAAAACAAGGCCAGGAGCAGACCGCAAAAGTGACCATGAGCCAGTAATGGAAAAACTTACAATAAAATTAAAGAAAGTAAAGTGAGCTTTAAAAAACATCAAGACATGGCCTTACTTAGATACGGAAATGAGTGAAAGATACAACATTACAATACAGAATAAATACAATGCAATATAAAAAATACACAATATAGATTAACAGTGGGAAATACTGAAGGAGTCAATGTATTAAACATAAAAATAAATCATACCAGAAATAAAGAGGACTGCAAAGTAGAAACAGATGATGGATGAAATTTTACAACTGATGGATGCAAAAAGGAGGAAGAAGCAAGACAAAGAAGAATATGACAGATTAAAATGGAAATAGTAAACAAATGTAAAACAGTAACAGAAGTACGGCTAAACTAGAAGTGCAGATCAGAAAAGACACAAAATCTATGTACAAGAAAATAAATGAGCAAGCAGGCATAAGGACTTGAACAGCCACTGGCTGCCTGAAGGAACATTATTAATGGGTCAAGAGAACATAATAGAAATATGGACAGAATACATAAAGGATTATATCAGAGCTGTGTGCTTTCTGTGCTTCTCTATGGTGCGGAATGCTGGAGAGTTACAGAGAAGGAAATGTCGAAAATGTCATCTCTTCACACAACATGCCTAAGAAAAATTCACAGAATCTTTTGGCCGAATACCATCACCAACCAAGATCTGCTTACTCGGAGCAAGCAAGAGGACATGCACACCATCATAGCTGGCAGACGCTGGAGCTGGGTTGGTCATGTCCTCAGAAGAGACCTCGATGCCATCACAAGAACAGCTATGCTTTGGACCCCTGAAGGAAAGCGAAAGAGAGGCCGACCAAAAACAACTCGGCGGAGGACTGTGGAGGCTGAGATGCAAAGAATGAACCAGAGTTGGGACACTGTACGAAGGATGGCCACCGACCGAGCAAAGTGGAATCAATTTGTTGTTGCCCTACAAGACACCACCAGGCGTGATGGCCACTGACTGCTTTGACGGTCGGCGGCTAAGGCTCCAAGAAGAAGAAGAAGACATAAAGGAACTCTTTGATGATGAAAGATCAAACTGAATGCCCAAGACAACTGTGAAGGACTGTCAATACTTCTGGCAGAAGCAGAGGATGTCATGCGCCACAAGAAGAAAGGCAAAGCGCCTGGACCAGCTAATGTTACAGTAGAGGAAATAAATGCTTTGGGAAAATTTGGAGCAGATGTGATAATAAAACTGATGAATGACATCTACAACAGTGGTCACATACCTAATGATCTACTATCCACATTCATAGCTTTGCTAAAGAAACCTAGAGCTATGGAATGTGAAGAACATCAGACTATTCGTCTCATGAGTCATGTGACCAAAGTAGTATTACGAATTATCATGGGAAGAGTGAGAAACCGAATAAAACAAGATATTGGTGATGAACAAAGTAGATATGTAGAAGGTACAGGCACAAACAATGTCATATAAATAAGAACATTAATAGAAAAAGACAATGAAATAAAAACGGATCTACACGTGTGCTTTATAGATGACACAAAGGCATTTGACAAAGTGGAACATTAAAAAAATTATTAAAATGTTAGAAAGCACATACATCAATGATAAAGACCTGAGAATAATGTACTGGCAACAAACAGGAGAAACATTTCAGCAGGTAAAAAAAGGGTGTAAGACAAGAATATGTGCTTTCACTGGATTTGTTCAATCTGTACAGTGAAAATATGAGATCCGTAGAGGATATGTCAAGAATTTCAGTTGACATATAGATGTGAGTCGTGGATGCTTGTAAACAAGTAGGAAAAGCACTAGAGGCTACAGAGACGTGTTACAGAAAAATGTTTTAAAAAAAACCATGGACAGAGGTCAATGTGCAGAGGAAGCGTAGAAGGAAGCAATCTACTTTCTTGGGCATGTTATGAGAAAGAAAAAGCTGGAATATATCGTGACAACAGGAAAGATTTCTGGAAAAAGAGATAGAGGACGACCAAGACAGAAGGTACTGGACAGTTTGACATCGTGGCATGGACAGAAGTCAACAACATATCTGATAAATGGTACCGGAGACATGAAGTTGTGGAGAGATATGATCGCCTTTGCCAACAGGCATGGTAGGCTACTTGAAGAAGAATGATTCTCTAAAACTTTGTTGGATTCAAGTTGGAAACAGCAAACTGGTGACCAAAAACATGGCATTTTGCTTCAAGTTTGAATTTTTTTTTTTGGGGGGGAGGGGGTATTTTAAAAATGGCCTCAGTTATTGTCAGGCGTTATTAATGTTAACAAAGCTCGAAACAGGATTGGTGTTAGGTTACGGCTAACTGTAACGTAAATACGGATAGCCAGTCTGGAGACATGGTGGATGTTACTGTCCTCGTCAGCTACCTTTTGTTGAAATCTATTTATTTACTTTTATTCACAAGGTTTCTTTGTACATATTTAATAAATATGAATTCATAACTGCGATTTACAAACAATAAAACTGTTCCATTCAGAACTGCCTTAAGTTTACTAAATGGATCAAATCAGGAGTTAAATTATGAAGACCAGGAGTGATTTAGGAAGTTGAACAAAGGTGGAGTGGACTCAATCCCCTTCTTCTTCTTTGATCCTTAGCCGCCGACCGTCAAAGCAGTCAGTGGCCATTACGCCTGGTGGCGTCTTGTAGGGCAACAACAAATTGATTCCACTTTGCTCGGTCGGTGGCCATCCTTCGTACAGTGCCCCAACTCTGCTTTTGAGATTCTCTGTATAATTATCCTGCCTAGTATTTTGCTGGGAACTGAGAGAAGAGTGATTCCTCTCCAATTATTGCAGTCTGCAAGATCTCCCTTCTTGGGCAATTTGACAATTATTCCTTTTCTCCACTCTGTTGGTGTTGTCCCTGTTTTCCAGACTTTTGCAAATAGTGGTTCTAATAGTTCTGCTGCTAGCTCAGGGTCTGTCTTAAATAGCTCTGCATTTAAGTTATCATGACCAGGAGCTTTTCCATTCTTTAACCCTTTGATTGATGTGATGATTTCTTCTTTTCGTGGGATGTCTGTATTAACATCTAGATCATTTTCAGTTTCAGGAACATTCAATTGTGTCTCTGGTGGTTCCTTATTCAGAGTTTCTCTGAAATGCTCTGCCCATCTTGTTTCCTGTCCCTCTACTGTCGTGATGAGATTGTCGTGATGAGATTTCCGTGCTTATCTCTTACTAATGTAATATTTTTTGCACCTCGTTTTCCACTGATGATTTTAGTTATTTTGTATACTGTGCTTTGTTCATTTCTCAGTGCTGCCTCTTCTGCATGTCTTGCAAGGTCATCCAGAAATGTCCTTCTGTTAGCACGGGTTTGACGTTTAACTTCCTTGTCCAGCTGACTTTACTGTTCACTATATATTGCCTTTAACCTGGGAGACTTAGCTTCTGTTTTCTTTCTTTTCATTTCCTTTCTCTACGCTATGGTGTTTAGTGTATCTGGTGTTATCCAGTCTTGGCTCTTTCTTTCCTGGAATCCCAAGCATGACTTGCTGCTTTCCTTGTATATTGTTGAGATGGTGTTGAATCTCTGGTCAACATCATCAGTCTCTGTTCTTTCCTGGCTTTTGATAATCTCATATCGTCTCTTTACGTCGACCACAAAAGCTTTTCTGGTGAGGGGATCCTTCAGTTTCGTGATGTATCTTTTCTGTTTGACTGCAACTGGTCCAGCAGCTCTGAGTTTCACTTTCAGTCTTGCTACTACTAGGTGATGATCACTTCCCACATCTGCGCCTCTTCTTACTTTCACATCTTGTAGTGCATGTCTCCATCTGCCATTGATCATTATGTGATCTATTTGGTTTCTGTCTCGTCCGTTTGGTGATTCCCATGTTAACTTATGCACTTTCTTGTGTGGAAAAAGTGTTCCTCCAATGACCAGGTTGTTAATACTGCAGAAGCTTATTAATTTGTCCCCATTCTCATTTGCTGTTCCACTGCCGCATTTCCCCATTACTCTTTCGTTATAATTATTGTGTGCTCCCACTTTTGCATTTAGGTCTCCCATTACTATAATGAGATCGTACCTGGGTACAGTTTCCATTTCTGTTTGTACCTGTTGATAGAACTCGTCCTTGATCTCTTTATCGCTGTCATTTGTTGGTGCATAGCATTGTATAATTGTGGTGTTGGTGAATCTCCCTCTCAGTCTTGCTCTTATTAGTCTGTTGTTAATGGGTTTCCATTCCAGTAAAGACCTTTCCATTCCTTTCTTCAGGATAATGGCTAACCTTCGTTGTGCTGACCATCCTCTCTGCCAGAATAAAGTACTGTTTCCCCTGTAGCTATTTTTATTCTCCCCTTACCTGTCCATTTGCTCTCACTTATTCCCAGGATATGTATCTTGTAGTTCCTCATCTCTGCTGTGATTTGTCTCAGCTTTCCTGCCTCATTCATAGTTCTGACATTCCAAAAACCAATTCTGGTTTCGTGTTTTGCGGTCAGGGCATCCGTTTTCATGCCAATGGCTTCCTTTCGGCTTTCACCACTGTCAGTCATACGAGCCTGAGACTCCGGATGCCCGTCCCGCAGCAAAGTTTTTCCATTTAGTGTTGTTTCCGTAACATATGCAATGTTTTACATAGACAGGGGTGTCGGCCCTGTGCTAAAACCCCCAACCTGGAGGACCAGAGTACCAGCTTTTGTCTGACCCCTACCCACGCAGACCAGTCTAGCTTGGTTGAACCTACCAGGAGTAAATCTCCCACTGGCATAGCTCTGGGGATTGTCAGGGTACACAAGCTGCCATACCGCTACAAGGTATAGGTACCATTGATGGCAGGGACTCAATCCCCTATGCAGACAGAAAAAAACAACAGGGGGCTGAGACTTGTAACGCAGCTCAAGGAGAAGAACAGTAGGTCATGTTCCTCAATGCCATCCAAACAAGTCACCGATGCTGTTAGGGTTAGGATTACGGTAAGAGTTTTGTATTAGGTTTAGGATGCCGTTTCGACACACATTCTACTGTTTCTTCATTTAAACCAGCTGAAAACTTGGCTGATGGAGGGACCACTGTAATGATCAGATTGTCTTCTGTAGTAACGCTCTGTATAGTTTCGTATCTTATTTTAAGTATGGCTTTTAAACGGGCCAGTGATTAATGATTTAGGCCTACTAGTTGTTACCATTTAGGCCTACTAATAAGTTCAAAAGAACCACAACCAATCAATATGAAAATGCGATGTGGTCTAATATTACCTCATAAAATAAACATACAGATTGAGCAATTACTTTCATTAGTATCTGTAATAGCTTACATGTGTGCGTGTATGCATGTGAGAAGGCAGTACAGGTACACTCCCGCACGCAAATTCTGCACAATAATACGACACACACGAACTTCACCTGTGCCAGTTAATTTAACTGCCCTTCCTTTTGATCATTTAATCGCATATGCCATCTAAATAATACGTACCTTGTGAAAAGGTCCTTGCGACGCAAATCACAAGCAATGCAGTAACCAAGCCAGCTCTTGCACTTTCTTTCGCCATAATTTATTTTTTGTCAGGATCTAACTCCAGGCGTCAGCAACCATACTTACTTCCTACTTCCGCCGGTGCTCAATTACCGAATTCTTCTTAATAACAAATTTTGCCAAAAAGTGACTCTAGCCGCTTAGTCCTTGCGTATTTTGTCCCAAAAACAATGGAATTTTTCGCATTAAATTTATGTTTTCTTTCCACATTATTATCGTCACTTTCTAAGCTAGGGTTTTGTTTTCACGATAAATGCAGCAAATATAATTACATGCATTACTGGCAATAGGTTTTCATAATATTGAAACTATATTCCTGATTTTCTAGCGAGTCGTGTTTATATATATATATATATATATATATATATATATATATATATATATATATATATATATATATATATATATATATATATATATATATATATATATATATATATATATATATATATATATATATATATATATAAACACGAGAAGAAAGAAGACATCAGATTAAGCTGGGAGAACGGGTCCTGGAGCAGGTCGACCACTTTAAATATATCAGAGCTATTATAGACCGAAAGAGAGGCATCAAAGAAGAGTTGGCCACTTGAAAAGCAGCAGCCGGGAGACTTTTTCAGCCCATAAACCGAGCATTCCTCAGCAAGAGAGAGGTTGGTAAGAAAACGAAGATGGCTGTATACCGCTCCACCTATGCCATATCCAAACCTCAGAAATGAGGTATCTGAGGAAGGTGGTTGAAGTAACAAGAAGAGACAACCCGTCATCGAAGCATCATTTTTTTGGTGATGCCTAGATGGCAGGGAGGATAGTGTGATTCGCTTGCATAGCTAGCCGGGGTTGTCGCACGGAAGGTCCTGGGTTCGAGTCCTGGGTAAGCCAGTTGTTTTTCTGTTGTCTAGTGTTCTACTTCTTTATTTCTTATGAGGGCCTGAAAACATACCTTTATGTTTGTCTAATATTTATTTACTGTTTACAGGCCTCGGGTTTCCCTTCCTTATGTGTTATAAATGGGAAACAAAGAGCCAGGGATCCAGACCCCCAGGAAGACCCAGAGTCCACTGGGAGGATAACATTAGACAATCTTTGAAGGACCGAGGACTAGAATGGAACCAGGCCAGGAGGAAGACAGCCGATAGGATAGTCTGGCGCTCTCTCTTCCAAACCTCGACACCTCACGGTAGAAGGGGAACCACTAAGTAAGTACGACTAAGTATATATATATATATATATATATATATATATATATATATATATATATATATATATATATATATATATATATATATATATATATATATATATATATATATATATATATATATACACTTTTCAACAAGGCACTTTATGTTCTTTACGAAAATGTAAGAAGTCTGAACAACTATATAGTATTCGATTATCTACTGGCATGGAATTCACCTATCCCCGAAGAGAAGGTTTTGATAATAGACAGTATTACAAGAACAAACATTAATTACCGGTAATAAAGATTTGTTAAGATATGGCAAGTCTTGAAAGTTGAGTAAAGTTCTTGAGTCACTTATTGATAATGACAATAAATAGTAATTAAGTATCATCCCGAATACCGAGGCTTTCCCAACCAGCAGACCCCATCAAAGCACTATTAACAGTTAAGCCCATCAATATTGCACACAAACTACCAATTTGGAAACAGCAGCGCTTTCCTGAAATGATAGAAAACACTGCAGGTATTAAGAGAAAGAACACCAGGATGAAACAGAAAGACGAGCCCTAATTACAAAATACATTGAGAAACATTTCTCAAGAATCATGCATACTCAGATGGATCAGCAACAAATGCAACAGAAGATGGGGGTGTGTGATGAGTTACTGTATTTTTTATTTTCAACTCGCCCCATTTTTCTTTTCCATATAATTATTTTGTTCTTAAATTGTTATTAGGCGGTCGAGATCTTCTTTCTTCTTTGATCCTTAGCCGCCGACCGTCAAAGCAGTCAGTGACCATCACACCTAGTGGCGTCTTGTAGGGCAACAACAAATTGATTCCACTTTGCTCGATCGGTGGCCATCCTTCTTACAGTACCCCAACTCTGGTTCATTCTTTGCATCTCAGCCTCCACAGTCCTCCGCCAGGTTGTTTTTGATCGGCCTCTCTTTCTTTTTCCTTCAGGGGTCCTGTGAGGAGTTACTGTGATTTAGTCTTCAACAGGCCCCATTTCGTTTTCTCTTTGTAACTATAAGAGTTGCACCAGTCTTCTTCTCTTGGTAACTATATGAGTTTGCCATTTTTGTCGTCTCTCTAGTATAGATTGGAGTGTATTCTTATTCTCAGGAATAATAGGGGTGTTTAGTCTTGTTCTGTAGGTAAAGTAATTGCGGGTTTTTTTCTATAGGGATTACTGTAGTGTAGTACTGAATGACACCAGTCTTCCTTTCCCTAGATTTATCGCGATCTCGGAATCCCATTTTGCTTTGTTTAAATTTATCGCGGTCATTTTATTGTGGTAAGCTTGAGTGTGATTTGAATTAACCCCTACCCAGTAAATCGGGGGAAGGGGTGATGAACCACTACCCAGGTAACGTCCAACTTACGTTAGAGCGAATCTCATTGGATTCTACTCACGCAAACGGACAATGTTAGGTAATATTACGGGGCGATAGACGCACGCGTTCAGATATAGCGGGTTACTCATACGTTCTATATTTAGACCATGAGAACGGGATTTAATTTTAGATTTTGCACTATTTCTATTGGCTATAGTGGGACTCTAGTGTGACGTAGTGCTTTTGGGTCAGCGTGGTGGATAATAGATATATACGAGCGCTTCTCAATTAGAGCTCTCTTTGTCTGCAGAAAAGTTCCGGCTGTGCATCCAAGCATTATTGTCTGCTTCTGAGCGGAAGAAACGCAGTAATTGGTATGTCTAATATTTACAGTAGCGTGGTACTTAAAAACAGTTTCTATAATAGAGCATTAGCCCGTTCTCGTATAGGTTCCTTTAGGAAATTTATTTAAAACTTATGTAACTTGTAGAGCCATCAATTATTTCTTCGAGGATAGCAGTGTCCATGAGTGATTAGAGGTTGAGATATTTAATATGTGTGCTCTGTAAAGATTTAATAGAAGGCCTGTAGAAATACACGCAATCTTTGATTTTGTCGTAAATTTAATTTGAGAGAAAGAGTCTTAGAAATAGTGATCCCGTTTAGAGTGGAGAATGATGGTGACAGCTCAGTGATAGAAAGGGTTAGAGAGTAAATAGTTGCTTCACAGAGTGCTGGGGAGAGTAAGTTCAGACTTTTTTACGACAATCGTTCCTCTCAATCTTCTCATCAAACTATCCTGGTCAAACAATTATTTGCCAGTTTCCAGACACACACCTGCACTCAGAAAATACAAATAACCGATAAGATTACGCCCTTCCCGTGCTAATAGACAGAGATAAAACAAAGTTAGGAAATTCCACTTAAAGAAAACAATACAATGAATACGGAAAAATTATTACCATGTTATTATAATGGTGGAAAAATTAAATCTCCTTTCATTCAAGCACGCTCGTGATGGCCAGCACTCAGTCATACATATACACTTTCCGATTCGTATAATCTGGCACTCCGTAGAAATTACAACGAAAAACAGCACTAAAACATTGGCATAGGTAAAGGTCTTTTCTTCTGAGTACAGCCCCAGATTTACGGGTTTTTGAAGTTAACAAAGTGTCCCGAAATCGCTGGAAGTTGAAGCCTAATGTACTGCTTTATGTTTATATGTAAAAAGTTCCAAGGGAATGGCACGGTCGTAGGTACAGGTGGTGAGACTGGTGGGGTATCTTAGGTTCGCCGCTGGTGGTGAAACCTTCTTACACTTGATGATAAAGACTAAACACTGTGGTATGGATTCTTCGGGGTTGTGTAAAAAATCCAGTGAAAATACTTGACGAACAGTGTTCAGGGAAATCTATGTTCTCATTCACAAATAGAGCAGTAAGTAAAATATTGCTGCTGGCAAGTGTTCTTCTCCAGTTTAACTTTAAAACGACTTAATTAATTGGGATTTTAAAACAGTCTTTGGGTTTGCTTTATTTCTGCAAACTTCAGATAGCTGAATCTCAACAGGATCGCCACAAAGATTAAATTTTAAATAATGTTCATAAGTCACTGGAGTTATCGAACTGAGTCGGCAGGACTCTGTATATAATTAATTAATTAATTGCTGGGATGCAAGGTTGAATGATCATTCTGTATAAAAGATAGAAAAACATGAAATGCAATACATATCATATTATAATCTGATGCGTGATAAATTTACGTTTACCCTATTTTCTACCTCGCGTCTTCAATTATATAAATTCAAGCAAAGCTCCCCGCGGGTCTAATAGTTAAAACAAACGTCTATATGTACAGAACTAAACTGTATTAAATAGTTATAATTCCCTTAACGGTTGCAAAATTAATTTACGCGTCTATTTTATTAGGAAAATAACTTATAGATGTAACATTAGTTTGCACTAGAATTTTGAAATGGGTTTATTTAGTATGTTTAAATTTACACCAAAATCCAGTGAAATAAAATGAAATAACTAGACCACTGATCACTTGAAGCTAATGTATATATTACCGTCTGCACAGAAAGAATTCACTCCAATTATAGCCAACAATTTTGATGAAAATCTAGCGGGATTCAACTATACGCTAGTGAATCTTAATCTCTGGCAAAAACGAATGATAACTGCATTTTACAGTGATCTTTATTTATATGAAACGAGTAGAAGATAAATGGGGCATGTTAGAATTTCACACCTTTCTTCATCTCCGGGCAAAATTGAGATGCTAGCCGCCCGCTCCTCGTCCGGTTATCCAATTCTGTGGTCGCTTCGTCTTCCTCGTTCTTACCGTCTTCCCGAGCGATTCCAGCGCTCTCCTCTGGTTGACACAGGGATGTGAAATTCCTGGCGAGACGCTTCTTCGGCTGCTCTGAGATAGTCGTCGTCTTAGATCGTGCGCGGCTCCTTTCTTTTGATTTAGCCAACGCCTATAAGGCGGTAAGAAAGAATAGAGGACTGGCACACTGGGGACATAATTGCTTCTAATCGCTCTAGAGGGTTCGGTAGGCGTGGCTTTCCCCCCCCCCCCCCCCTTTTAGACAATGCGATGTCCTGATAGCACAGAAGATAACAGTCTACATATTACATTATTGTTGACAATCTACGTGGAAAGGCTGCATACTAATGAGTCCACGTTGAAGAGTTGTGCATTTCTAATGAGCCCACGTTTTCTGTTATGCATGCTAATCGAGACCAGGTAGAAGAATTCCCCATTGACGAAAAAAATACAACAATATTCAGGGTTAACTGAGGTTATACGGGAGGTGCTTTCCATATCATCTAACAATTTTCAGGGACAGCAGAGTTGTCCGTCACAATCGTCCCCTCTTTTGAGACATGGGAACTCGTTTTCATGTTTCAGTTATGACAATGAAGCTGCCCTGATCGGTAATGATTGGTATGTTCGATTTCATCCTCTTCCACCGTAGTCCAGTTTCTACTCAGGAAATCAGCCCCGAGATTCTGTTTACCCGGAATGTATTCCACTTTAAAGGAGTAAACACTTAATTGTAGGGCCCAACGCATGATCCTAGTGTTGAATTCCTATTGGCACCAAGAAAAGCTAATGGAGCGTGGTCTGTTTGCACCGTGAAAGATGTTCCATAGAAAACTCATGATGGCGTCTGATACTGTCAATCAGAGCGAGACATTCTCTTTCGACTACGCTGTAGTTCCGTTCAGCTTTATTTAATTTCCGACTGCCGTAAGCAACTGGAAATAGTATATTCGGGTCACTGTCCTCAGCTTGCAACAGTGTTGACCCGATGCCCTGACCTGACGCGTCGACCCGCAATACGAAAGGTTTCTTAAGGTCAGGTAACCTCAGAATGTGGTATGCAGACAATTGGCTTTTAAAAGTGCTGTACGCGTCTTCGCACTTTTGATCCCATATGACCTTATCAGGACAGCCTTTCTTTGTGAGGTCCGTCAGAGGTGCTGTCAGTCCGTTGAAGTTCTGGATGTATTTATGATAATATGCACATAGTGATAGGAAGGAACGGATGTCTTTCTTGGTTCGGGGCCTTTTAGCTGCAATTATTTTCTCCACGTTCTTCTTAACGGGCCAACTACAGCCGTGAGAAATAGTATGCCCCAGGAAGTCTAGTTTTTAAAACCCTATGAGACATTTGCTAGGTCTGGCTGTGAGACCAGTTTCCTGTAGTCTCCTGAGGAGCATAGCAACCGTTGCAATATGTTCGTCGTAGGTCTCCGATGCAATTAATATGTCATCCATGAAATTAAGGATCTGTGGACTTTGCAAAGGTTCTAGAAGCTTCCTCATCATCCCGGTGAACACTCCTGGTGCGTTATGCAATCCGAACGGCATCACATTAAATGTGTAATGTCCTTCACTAGTGCTGAAAGCTAACAAAGGTTTAATTTCCTCCTTGACTGCTATTTGATAGTAACCTTTACTGAGGTCAATCTTGGAGAAAATTTTTGCTTTGCTAAGCTTGGTGAACAATTCAGAAACAGTTTGGAGAGGTTCGGGCTGGAATTCCGTTACAGCGTTTAGCAACCGGTAATCTATACACAGCCGAACTTCCTTATTGGGCTTCTGCAACAGTACTACACTCGAACTGTAAGGAGATGTAGACTCACTGATAATACCTTCCTGACGCAGCTTGTTGATTTCTCCGCGAAGTGCATCAGCTTTAGCATACGGGATGGGGTAAACTCTGGTTCGAACAGGGGTCTCGTTTGTTAATTTCATATCAAATTCGATGAGATTTGTTCTACCAGGTACATCCGTTAAGACTGCACTGTACTGTTTTAGTAGCGCCCTGGTTTCTATTTGTTGTTCTTGTCGCCGAACTTGACATCTTTAAAGGATTCTGTGGGTTGCAATGGGTACTCCATGCAACCATCATCATCTTCCTCGTCTTCCGTTGCTATGGCGACAGCCAGGAGATGCTCGGAGGATGGCACTGGTCTTTCCAAATATTTCTTAAGTAGATTTACGTGAAAGACCTTCTCCTTTCCTTTAATGGAGATCTTGTAATTGGTGCGTGAGATCTTTTTAAGGACGGTAAAAGGTCCTTGCCATCCGATGCGAAGTTTATTGCTTCCGGTTGGAAGTAGCAACAACACTTTCTCTCCTGGTTGTAGTTCTCTCTCTTTTGCAGCTTTGTTGTATCTTTTAGCATGTTTAGCGGGGTCCAAATGGGGCAGTGATGCGCAATACAAGACTCAACATGTCTCTTAGCCTCTCCTGCCCAAGTCTACCTCACCTACTCGTGGTGGACCCCGTTATACCCAGTAATCTTGCCGAAGGTTGGGTATCAACCCCAGCGGGAGGCAAGATGGGACAGCAAACGAGGTAAAGGCAAAATCAAATCCCCCAGCCAGAGGGGGAGGCATGAGCACACTCTGCCTTAAGAAACAGGTGCTGAAGTCAGATGTACCAGGCCAGGAGGCGCACCAGCAACCATGGTACCATGCAACCCGCTTTGGTTTAATATGTCTACACAACAGATGTCAAAAAATTATCGTTATGGTGCTCGCCCTGTGAAGTCCCTCCAGGCAGGAGCAGTGCCGGATTCTGAGCCTCGACAGAATCCACCCTCAGCTACTGGAGGTCTCCTTAGTCCGCCAAATGGAGCCAGGAGGCGGAAGGAGAAAGTAACTGGCCAACCAGATAAGACGACGGCCCCTCTGAATGTCATGCATTGGAATGCAGAGGGAGTCAACAACAAAAAGACTGAACTAGAGAATACCCTATTTCGGGAAGAAATTAGCATATGCTGCATACAAGAAACCCACCTACAGGAAGGAAAACATTTTAAGATACGGGGCTATCAATGCTTCAGAGTTGACAGAAAAGATCGGAAGAAGGGTGGCATACTAACACTGATAAGGAATAACCTCAACGCTATAGAATCCAAGACATATAAAGAAGGTGCAGAATACCAAGTAATCCATCTAAAACATAACACTCTGGAACTGGATCTCCTAAACTTCTACTGCCCCAATGACATACCACTGAACATGACTAGCATAGATGTCCCCATTGGCAACTTCATAGCGGTGGGAGACTTCAACAGCCATTCCCAAAGCTGGGGATACAACCAGCTAGATAGAAGGGGCGAAGAGATAGAAAACTGGCAAGACGACAATAACCTAACCCTTCTAAACAACCCTAATGATCCTCCAACCTTTTACTCCAGAAGATGGCATAGCACCTCTACTCCAGACCTGGCATTCTGCACACCTGATTTGGCTGGGATAGTGGAAAGGGAATAGGAGAACAACTCGGTGGAAGTGATCATCGTCCTGTATTCATCAAAATTAATAGAACAATTAATACAAGTCCAAGTCAGCCAAGATGGAATTATAAAAAAGCAAATTGGTCCATTTATCAACACAGAGCAAATCTGCTTACAAAAGATATTAAGGTACTAGACAGAGACATTAACAGAGTCATCTGGGATTTTAATAATGGAGTACTCAAGGCAGCAAAGGAGACAATACCGAGAGGAGCGAGGAAGAACTATGTACCATATTGGTCCAACACACTACAAAACCTACATGAAGATATGAATGAAGCAAGGCACACTGCAGAGGTACAACCATCCCAACAGAACCATATCATGCTACAAAAGGCAAAAGCAAAATTCATTAAAGGAAAGCTAGAAGCCCAGAGGAGAAGCTGGAGGGAAAAAAACATATAAACTAAACCTTGAAAAGGAAGGGAGAAAGTTGTGGAAACTCACTAAACAATTGAATGACGATAACAATTCTCAACGACAAACCATTACACTAGACGATGCAGGGAAACTATATACCGGCAAACAAGCAGCAGACATATTTGCGGAATCCTACAGAAATGAAAGTAACATCTCCGTCAATTTACGCAGACAACGAGACATTCGTCAAGAAATAATCCACACTAGAACTAATGGAAACAGTCCGGACGTTATGTCCAAACCTTTCAATATGGACGAGTTTAAAACAGCCGTGTGGAAACTTAAAGACAGGAAATCACCAGGCCCGGATGGTATAACCAACGAAATGCTAAAACACCTAGGATATACAGCAATGAGCAAACTGTTGCAAATATACAACTACAGTTGGATGACAGGCAGTGTGCCACAGATATGGAGAGAGGCGCTCATGTGTCCCATCATAAAGAAAGGAAAAGACAACAGGAAGGCCACCAGCTACAGACCAATAAGCCTAACAAGCTGTGTATGTAAGACAATGGAGAGGATGATCAACAGAAGATTGAAATGGTACTTGGAATCCGAGAAAATTTTAGTGCCAGAACAAGCAGGGTTTAGAGAGTGCAGCAGCACAGAAGACCAAATCACATACCTGTCACAGATCGTTGAAGATGCCTTCCAAGAAAAGAGAAAAGTCTTTACCCTATGGATAGATCTCCAAAAAGCTTTTGACAAAGTATGGAAAGACGGGTTAATAGTAAAACTGCAAAGGAACGGAATCAAGGGTAATATGAGAAAATGGATCCAGTCGTTCCTACACAATCGGAAAGCAAGAGTCACTATGGAAGGTCACAACAGCAAGAAAATCCTCCTAAAACATGGAGTTCCTCAAGGCTCAGTATTGTCTCCCACCCTGTTCCTTGTATTCATCAATGACCTCATCCACGATCTGCCACAAGGTGTGAGAGCTGCCCTATACGCTGACGACTTGGTGGTGTGGTGTGTAGAAGAACATCTAACTATCGCTAATAAGCGAATACAAAGGGCAGCAGACAACATAGCAGCATGGGCAGAGAAATGGATGGTGCAGATCAACGCTGAAAAAAATCATCAACAACACTTTTCACGCTCTCCAACAAAGGCAAAGCAGGAGAGAGATACGACTTGGAAATATACATGTCCAAACAGATGAGGAACCGGTGTACTTGGGCATTACATTAGATAAGAGAATGACATGGAGGCACCACATCGAGAGAACAGAGGCTAAAGCGAGAAGAAAACTTTCCATACTGAGGAAAATAGCTGGATCAAGTTGGGGAGCTAACGAAACAACACTAAAGAAAGTGTATACAGGTGCAATAAGACCTATATTAGAGTACGGATCAGCAGCATGGTCTACAGCAGCCAAATCACACCTACAAGCCTTAGATAAAGTACAAAATCAAGCGCTTAGGTTGATCACGGGTGCCATGAAGACCACACCAATAAATGAAATGGAAAAAAATCACAGGCATTCCACCTTTATTATACAGACGAGACACTAAGACCCTGATCCAAGCAGAAAAGTACAAGAACATGCCCGCACATCCAATGAAAACTAGATTTGGAGATTTAGCCAGTGGGAGGTTGAAGAGAAGCAGTTTTGTGCATCGGTCCAAAAAACTAATTAGAACATACAAGGATGAACTACCAGACATCACTAAGGAAATAACTCCCACACTCCTCCCAACCCCATGGGAACAACATCAAAATTTCAGTATTAAGACCTCCATAACTACCACCTGCCCCATGGGAGAGCTAAATACTCTCCAAAGGAAAATAGCAGCATGTGACATGATTGAAGAACTATACCCCAGAGAAGCATGGATCCAAGTATATACTGATGGATCTGCAACCAGAGCAGTGAAGAACGGAGGCGCAGGAGTTTATGTGGTCTATCCAGACAAAGAAAATGAATCCACCTGTTCACCTACTGGAATATTCTGTTCAAACTATGCTGCTGAAGTACAGGCCATAAGCATTGCTGCAGGAATAATAAATAACACAATAAGCCAATGTCAGCAGGTTGTATTCCTTACCGATGCAATGTCAGTTCTGCAAGCCCTCAACAGTGATAAACTGCCAGAATTAAACAAAGTCCTATGCGAAGTAAATATCAAAAGAAGGGTAGTGCTACAGTGGATACCATCACACTGTGGCATACCAGGAAATGAGAGAGCAGATATGTTAGCAAAAGAGGGAGCAACACAGGAACAAAAAGAACAAACAATCACATTCCAGGAAAAGAAGACCCTTATCAAGGCCATCAGGAAAATTGATCAACAAAGAGACAACTATCAATATCTTGATCGAGCAAAACAGGTGATCCTGTTCCGTATGAGAACAGGACACAACAGACTGAACAGTCACTTATACAGACTGAGATTGGTCCCATCACCCCTATGTACGTGTGGACAGGCAGCACAGACAGCCGAACACATCCTGCAAGACTGCCACATGCTTAGTCAATTGCGAACTGAACATTGGCCCACAGAGACGCACATCCACACAAAGCTGTTTGGGAGTCTTGAAGAACTTTCAACCACAGCAACATACATCCAGAAAACCGGACTTCTTGTGTAGACATTTCTAAACAACAGCGAACGAGAAGAAGGAGAAGAAGAAAGAAGAAGAAGCATGTTTAGCGTGGGCTTTCTTAAGGTTGGTCGTAGCTAGATCCCATCCTAGCTTTAGCCTTTCCTTGAGCTCAGATACATACTTGCTTGCAGAGACGACTGTCTCGTCAGCCTTTTGGTCTGTCAGGGACCGAAGTAAGGCTTCTAGTGGCCTCTTAATAGGTCTGCCAAATAAAAGTGTAGCTGGCGCGAATCCCGTAGACGCTTGGGGAACTTCTCTGTAGGCGAATAAGGCAGCAGATATATATAGGTCCCAGTCTTCCGGTTTCTCCTGACCCAGCTTACATAACATCATGGTGAGGCTGCCGTTAAAACGTTCCAAGAGTCCATTTCCGGCCGGATGGTAGGGACTTGTGTGGATATGTTTGGCCCTCAAGATCTTAAAGATCTCCTCCATTAACAGGCTACGGAATTGGGATCCATTGTCCGTCAAAATTGGTTGAGGGAATCCCAACCGTGTAAAAATTTGCACGAGGGCTTCTGCGACATGCTTGGAATCTGTGCATGTTAGCGGTATAGCTTCGGCCCACATTGTGCAAGTGTCGACTAAGGTCAGGATGAACCTGTTCCTTCTTTTGGTCCTTTCCAGGGATCCAATGATGTCGACAGCAACCCGTTCAAATGGAGTACCCACTATTGGCATTTGCCCCATACGTACTGGGGGTGTCAAGTGTTTGGGTGCTACCCGTTGGCACTGGGCGCAGGATTTAACGTACATGATAATTTCAGAGTTCATTCCTGGCCACCAATAGTGGTTTTTTATTCGCTGAATAGTGGCGTTTTGTCCCATATGTCCGCTAAAGGGAAGAGAGTGCCCCATTTCTAAGATCTGGCTTCTGTACTGCGTCGATACTAGGAGCTGGTTATTCCAAGTGTCTGGGTCGCCCGTTCTATGATACAATACGCCATCCTTAGAAAAGATGTCTCCGTGGTGTCTGGGGTCCTTAGCCATGGACAGTTTTCTAAAGCAGTGCTCCAGAGCCATACACATCCATATAGAAATGGATGTGTTCCGAAACTCACGAAGCGTCAGTCAGCTTTCACATGGACGGACCAGAGTGGTGGCTACTCCAGTCCTGAGGTGTGTGGGTATTACCCGTATAGTGCTCCGGCACACGCCGACCAAACTCCTCCCCAGTGAAGCGCAGGGTCCCTTTGTTGCGCCTCCTTCAGTTCGTTCGGCAACAAATTTGGCGCAGTCTCCCTCTCCTTGTTAGTTTGCCCTCTTATGGTTACCGCTGCCACAATCGGCTCCTTTGGTCTCCCAACAAACACATATCTACATCCCAGGATAACTGGGTAGATCGGATCATCCATTATGGCCGCTTTGATAACACCTCTGACAAAATCAGAGTGTATCTCTACCAGTGCGATAGGAAGCATCCTGGGTGCATCACTCCTGAAAACTCCACTTAGTTTGACGGTTTCCTCTGTCTCCTGACCGGGTTTGACTAGGTGCCTAGCGACAATACTATCAAAACTTAATCCAGTGTCAAAGAGATAAGTAGTTGAGGTACCATTCAAAATTACAGTTCCTCGCGTTGAGGGTCTGTCCCCCTCAGGTTGAGAATCACTGACATTGACTCTACCTTACGAGGCTGTGCAGGCATCCGATGTGGTTTGGCCCGGTATGCTTGCCTTGATCAGACGTCCCTGGTGTAGGGGTCTTCCCTTTTCCTTGACCTTGGTGGCCGCGCTGCCACGTAGGCTTGGTGGGTTGATCAAAATTGTTGTTTGGGGGAAATCGGGTTTTGTAGAATTTCTATTTTTCCTGGGGAGGTCTCTGGGTATTATTTTCTCGTTGGTTATAATTCTGAGAGGAATTTGAGGAATAGGATGACTGCTCTAGATTTTGTTTTCGAGATGGCTCATCTGTGGGTTTACGTTTAGTGCTGGGAAGTTCGGCCATTGCATTGGTAAAGCGTTCTGCCTTATTGAGGATGTCCTCAAGCCTGACTGCGCCCTGTTAAGCCAGAAATCTACGGGTTTCGTTTGACAAAGTTGACTTTATCTGTTCCACAAGAACAAGTTCAAGTAGTCCCTCATATGTAAGAAGTAGGTCAGATAATTCAATGCACTTTGTCAAATAGCCCGTGAGACGTGAAGAGAACTGCGGAAATGTTTCCGTGCTCTCTTTTCGGCTGTTTCTGAACATTTGCAGAAATTTTCGGGCGGTCATCTCAAACCGCTCCAGCAAGGCCTTCTTGAGCATGTCGTAATCATGTTGGTTGGTTCCCAGCTTTGTGTATACGTCATAAGCAGTACCTTTTAATGACGTTGAGAGTTTAAGTGACCAACGGAAACTCTCTAACCCATACAGATTTGCGAGCGTCTCGAATTTTTCTAGGAAGGTGTCAATTTTCTCATTGGGGCTAGGAAAAGACTCTAAAGCAAAAGACATCGCAGTTAATTTGGCAGATTGAGTGCTGGAGAGATCCGTTGACCGAGACTGGGGCGAAGCCGGCTCTCCATTATTCGAAGTAGAGGCGCCCCGACTCTCTAAAGCCTTAAGCGCCAGTTCGTGCTGTCTCTCCCTCTCTCTTTCTCTCTCCCTGCGAGCTTCCATATCTGCCTCAATTTTCCTGTGTTCCAATTGACGTTCTTCCACTTCTTTCCTTTCAGCGGCAGCTCTCTCTTGTGCTTCCTTCCTTTCAGCGGCTGCTTTCTCTTGCTGCGTGTCATACCTTTCTAGTTCCGTGTTTACAAACAAGTTCGCGGCTTCTCCCTCTAGTCCTGATTCCCTCGCCTCCAGTCTCAACATGGATCTCATCTGAATTCTCTCTGCCATTGTTAAAGAATAGGATGCAGTACGACTAGAGAACTAGTAAGAAGAAACAGAAAAAAAAGGAAAAAAACTCAACGCCGCTACGAGAAAAAAACACAAGTTATAAATTTACTTGTGTTACCTCCTACCTTGTGATGTGCAAACTTATCGCTGCTATTATTGTCACTTAAGACTCTTAACGCAAGCGACTATGCCACGTTAAAATGGTAAGTTACACTAGAAAAAATTCTACTTTTACTAACAGTAGAGACAAATTTATTTTAAAAATAATTTAAAAGGAAAAAAAAAATTTTCCCCAAAATTTTAATTCTCCGCCACAAAACTCCACCCTCTGAAGTCAGTTTATGAGAAGAGACGTTGTTAACTAGACTTAAAGAAGTCAGAACAAGGCGCCTTTAGCTAAGCTCAACTCTTTTAACTTCAAAAAACCTTAGTGACTGTGAACCAATCACGCAATGTCAGCAAATCTTATAAAGAAAAATTTAATTTTCTCTGCCAGAGAATAATTTAAATAACAAATTGTTGCTGTCGTTTTTGACGGAGTCATAATGGGTAAATCTATTAATACTTTTGTTGTAAAACTTTGTTGGTCAAAGTTGGATAATTGGGTATTGACTTCTATGACAGGTTGTTTAAAGGGTTATCTTCTCTTTCTTTCAATCGTTGTCGTTGATCTGTCTGAACGATGCTCATTTTTATGCTGTCTAGGCATGCGCAGGGTTCTGAGCGCGAACTGTGACTTCCGTCATCTAGATTGTGATCTGGGCTGTCGGACGGCGATGTCCGTTGTGATTTTCCTCTATATCATCATGGGGATTGGAAAGTTTCGATATGACTGAAATGTCAATGTTTTCCCCAGTGATTGTTTGTTAAGTGTGTATCCGGAAGATTCTGTATGAAGGCAAATGACATTCTTATTATTATGCCTTTGGCTGCAGAACATTTGAAGTTACCTATCGGTGAGTGAAGCTCACAGATCTTGAGAGACATAATTTCTTCCTTGCTTCTAGTTCTAGCCAAATGAGACTATGTGTTTTCATGTGAACAGAAGCCTAATGATGATGATAAATTATTGTGGACGCCACAGGTTGGCGGTATATATATATATGTTTAGCATGGTTTGATCGTGCCTGCTAAAAAAGGATACACAGCTATCTACATATTGAGGCCCTGTATTACGGCCAATATTTTCAGCAAGAGGAAATATACCTGGCGGGCTATGCCAGTTGAATAACAGCCTTATGTATTATTGCTACGCAATTTAGGAGCTCGTTTGTTGAACGACAGAGCTGATTAAGTACCTGACGCGCTGAGTCAATGGTACGGAAGCTACATTACATATTGTAACATTAGGACAGATGATATTTGATGTATGATGCAAGCCTTTGATTACCAGACATTTAACAGTCATTTATTATCTATGTGAAGTCCTTGATCTCGTCGATTTGACTGTCCTGTTGATGCTACCGTCAGTTTCGTAAATAAATGTTTGAAACGTGCCAGCAGTCTTCGATTCATCATTGACTACTGCATGTGAGTGTATGGGTGCATTACTGACTTTACTAAGAGCCTCAAGCATTCGTGTTTTCGTCTACACCCACACTCAGCACATCATAATACCAATATCACAGATCTACAACATGTACGCTATTTACTGTGAGTGATCATAGTACCCCTGGCAGTGCCTCACTTTGGTGGCCGTTACATTCCTGGCCGTTAAGTTTCTGGTGACCTACATCGACACCGCAACATTACACAGTCCAGGTGATAAACGACACGTTCACTCTGCCAGCTTTCACATCACTCTTAAACAGTACGTTACATTTATGGTGGCCGTTACAAAACAGACGGTTACACAAATATTTTTGTTTATCCGTAATTTCCTGCTCTGTGGAAAAAAAACAACCTGTAAATATGCTGTGTGAACGACCCAAATACTACAAGGCGTTGTCTAGGGGTGTAATTATTTTTATTTATTACCCTAACTCACAAAGACAGATCATTCACACTCTATCTAGTTAGACCCAGATTTAGATCATACTCAAAATCCCGACATCCCGGCGAGCCAGCCAATTATTGTCGTAAATTTAATTTGAGAGAAAGAGTCTTAGAAATAGTGATCCCGTTTAGAGTGGAGAATGATGGTGACAGCTCAGTGATAGAAAGGGTTAGAGAGTAAATAGTTGCTTCACAGAGTGCTGTGGAGAGTAAGTTCAGACTTTTTTACGACAATCGTTCCTCTCAATCTTCTCCTCAAACTCTCCTGGTCAAACAATTATTTGCCAGTTTCCAAACACACACCTGCACTCACACCGATTTGGTGCTTCAAACACACAGACGCACGTGAATACAAACTATATTAAACAGATATGGGTAAATTGGGCTTGGGTATTCCAACACAGTACTAAATAAGTTTTTACGTGTTTATTTATCATTAAAAATCAGTTACGACATGTATCATTTGTTTACAAGCAAAATATCATAGGTACAGAAAATACAAATAACAAGGTGGGTGGAGGTGTGTAGAGTAAGATCCAATACGCCCTTCCCGCTTCTAATAGACAGAGATAAACCCAGTCCAAAGATAGGTAATTATCAGAAAAAATAGATGATGTAACCCAACAGTAAACTTAATTACTCTGAAAAGGAGGTGTTACCGTAATTAGTAGGGTTAGAAAAATCTTATTGTTCTCCAAGAGTTTTCCCTTTACTAAAGAGACGTAAGGGAGGGGAAAATAAACAAAGTTAGGAAATTCCACTTAAAGAAAACAATACAATGAATACGGAAAAATTATTACCATGTTATTATAATGGTGGAAAAATTAAATCTCCTTTCATTCAAGCACGCTCGTGATGGCCAGCACTCAGTCATACACACACACTTTCCGATTCGTATAATCTGGCACTCCGTAGAAATTACAACGAAAAACAGCACTAAAACATTGGCATAGGTAAAGGTCCTTTCTTCTGTGTACATACCGAAGACCTAAGGGTCTTTTATATTTGGACATGCGCTCTAATATAACCGACTAGGTTGAACGGGACGCGCCTCGCCAAAACGAGGCAAAAGTTTTGCATTCAATAAAAAAAATATAAAAAAAAAATTAATTAAAAAAAAAAAAAAAACATTTTTGTGTACAGCCCCAGATTTGCGGGTTTTTGAAGTTAACAAATTGTCCCGAAATCGCTGGAAGTTGAAGCCTAATTTACTGCTTTATGTTTATATGTAAAAAGTTCCAAGGGAATGGCACGGTCGTAGGTACAGGTGGTGAGACTGGTGGGGTATCTTAGGTTCGCCGCTGGTGGTGAAACCTTCTTACGCTTGATAATAAAGACTAAACACTGTGGTATGGATTCTTCGGGGTTGTGTAAAAAATCCAGTGAAAATACTTGACGAACAGTGTTCAGGGAAATCTATGTTCTCATTCACAAATAGAGCAGTAAGTAAAATATTGCTACTGGCAAGTGTTCTTCTCCAGTTTAACTTTAAAACGACTTAATTAATTGGGATTTTAAAACAGTCTTTGGGTTTGCTTTATTTCTGCAAACTTCAGATAGCTGAATCTCAACAGGATCGCCACAAAGATTAAATTTTAAATAATGTTCATAAGTCACTGGAGTTATCGAACTGAGTCGGCAGGACTCTGTATATAATTAATTAATTAATTGCTGGGATGCAAGGTTGAATGATCATTCTGTATAAAAGATAGAAAAACATGAACTGCAATACAAATCATATTATAATCTGATGCGTGATAAATTTACGTTTACCCTATTTTCTACCTCGCGTCTTCAATTATATAAATTCAAGCAAAGCTCCCCGCGGGTCTGATAGTTAAAACAAACGTCTATATGTACAGAACTAAACTGTATTAAATAGTTATAATTCCCTTAACGGTTGCAAAATTAATTTACGCGTCTATTGTATTAGGAAAATAACTTATAGATGTAACATTAGTTTGCACTAGAATTTTGAAATGGGTTTATTTAGTATGTTTAAATTTACACCAAAATCCAGTGAAATAAAATGAAATAACTAGACCACTGATCACTTGAAGCTAATGTATATATTACCGTCTGCACAGAAAGAATTCACTCCAATTATAGCCAACAATTTTGATGAAAACCTAGCGGGATTCAACTATACGCTAGTGAATCTTAATCTCTGGCAAAAACGAATGATAACTGCATTTTACAGTGATCTTTATTTATATGAAACGAGTAGAAGATAAATGGGGCATGTTAGAATTTCACACCTTTTTTCATCTCCGGGCAAAATTGAGATGCTAGCCGCCCGCTCCTCGTCCGGTTATCCAATTCTGTGGTCGCTTCGTCTTCCTCGTTCTTACCGTCTTCCCGAGCGATTCCAGCGCTCTCCTCTGGTTGACACAGGGATGTGAAATTCCTGGCGAGACGCTTCTTCGGCTGCTCTGAGATAGTCGTCGTCTTAGATCGTGCGCGGCTCCTTTCTTTTGATTTAGCCAACGCCTATAAGGCGGTAAGAAAGAATAGAGGACTGGCACACTGGGGACATAATTGCTTCTAATCGCTCTAGAGGGTTCGGTAGGCGTGGCTTTACCACCCCCCCCCCCCCCCCCCCCCCCCCCCCCCCCCCCCCCCCCCCCCCCCCCCCCCCCCCTCACCCTTTTAGACAATGCGATGTCCTGATAGCACAGAAGATAACAGTCTACATATTACATTATTGTTGACAATCTACGTGGAAAGGCTGCATACTAATGAGTCCACGTTGAAGAGTTGTGCATTTCTAATGAGCCCACGTTTTCTGTTATGCATGCTAATCGAGACCAGGTAGAAGAATTCCCCATTGACGAAAAAAATACCACAATATTCAGGGTTAACTGAGGTTATACGGGAGGTGCTTTCCATATCATCTAACAATTTTCAGGGACAGCAGAGTTGTCCGTCACAGATTTATGATAATTTCAGAATATAATACGGGAGCGGATTTTGTAGTTCTATCACGTGGTTACTGGTATTAATTGAGTATTTAATTTTTCTGTAATGGGATTTAATGAGGCCTAGAGGATAATATATATTTATGTACTTGGAGATGTAATATATAAGTGTATTGGTGTAGATTTTAATCGTTCGTGTGCATTTAATTGTAATGCATTTTATTAAATCGATTGAGGCCGCTTGCAGAGTTAAAGTAGGTCTAAGTACGGGAGGTTTCCCTACATGTTCTAATGTTTTGATACATGGAGTAAGATGTGCATAACCAGACTTAGGTCAGCGCGTCTGGATGTTACGAGACAAACAGCGTTGAAGTCGGGGGTAGTTGACCGGGGTTAGTAAATATTTATCTATTGGTGGGCATAGGAGTAGGGGGACTGAAGGGGAGCAGTTTTTGTTTTGGGTGGTTACATGTTTGTGCTCGATATGAGTGTGACTGAAGCAACAACTGTATATGTTCTACTTTGTAAGTTTATAATATGAGAGTATTTGGAATTGTTGTACATAGTGGCATTTCTTATTTTGTCCACAGCATTTGGTCACGGCCCGTAGCTCGGGGTGTCATAAATTTTGTTCCTGACAGCTGGCAAAGGTAGTCAGTCTTCTCAGGAGAGAAAAGTAGAGGAAACGCCAGAGGTGAAAGAGCATTGTACCGCGGCGGGTATCGGCTCTGAGTACATTGTCCCCAGAGAGAGAGAGAGAGGGAGTGAGAAAGAGCAGGTCGCTGGCAGCGACACAGTCTTCAGTGAAAGGATTTCCTTAAAATCCTGAGCTCAAAGCTCCTATACACACATCAAACCCAAGAACGTGGGCTGGTGTGTCGTTTATAAAAAATCGGTCATAATAATACCGACGGCCCTAAACCCAATGAGGGGTAACCGGGCAAGTGCAAATCAGTTTTTCGCCAACAGTGAAGCCTCTACAGTGAAGTCTAGTACCTAGTCAATATTTTCAGAAGTCATCAGTGTAGGAGTCAGAACCAGGAAGACAGGGATATCATTCCCGGTTTCTGAAACGAAACGAGAGAAGCAAGGCAGGAGAAGTGGAGAGAGAGACAGTGAAAATATATCGGAGACCTGTAGAATTTCATATCATTCTTAGAGGGTAGCCTCTGAGCCTTAGATTTATAACAAAAGTCTACTAGGTAGCAGTTCAGAGTGGCGTATATTGCTGACAGAGTTAGCAGCTGTGCAGATAGTCTTTATGCAGTGTCAGCAGAACATTGACATTAGAAATAGTAGTGTAATAGGGAGTGGTGGCTACAGTTGATGCTCCACCAAATTAGACGGTAGTTAAGATCACTCATCATTTTAATTTTGTCCCCAGCAGGGTGTATGAAGGAGTGAAAGTGGTTGGAGTTTTTGTGTGTGTGCTTATAATCAAATTGATTCTTGTTTTGTTTTCAGGTCTGTGCAACCTTGCACGATATATTTTTGAGTTACTGTGTTATGAAATTCTGTTGATTTGTATAATAAATCTATTAACGTACACTGGATCAGCTTCTTTACTATACAGTCCTTAACTGTTGTCTGTATAGCTCGGTCTGTGGTCGATTAGTTTAACCTTATCTCCTTTAATTGTTAAAGGTAGCCAGAGGGGGGTGAGCCTATACCAATTCTTGAGGTCACGAGTGGCGAGGGAGAGTCAATCTCGGTTCTCATCCCTCGAGCCAATAGGCCCATTGTTAAGTCATATTCGAAGTTACAGTTAGGTGTTAAGGATTTTGGTGTACGGGCTGGAGTTTGTTAGTAAGTAGGTTAAGGTCATGAGATACATGACGTGTATATACATGTGTGTGGGTAGAGAAAGGTGTAACTCTGTTTAGAGAGTATTTTTATTAAAGTATGCAAGCTTGGAATGTGACATTTAAAAGTTCACTGTTAGAAGCACGTAGAGACGTAGAGTATGGTTGAAGAATACTCAGAGGCGTTCATGTGTGAATTGAGGTTTACAGGACATGAGAAAAGCGTGCGAAGTGAATGAAGTTAGCATACGTGTCAGAGAAGAATACTGAGTTGTTAAAGGGGAGTGTGTGGCCATCCGTCGAGGGAGACGGTCAGTGTTTTCTAGAGTATGTGAATAATGTATGTGATTTTCATTATAACATATTGGATGTGACGCGATGATGTTTCGCATAAGGTGTATTTACAAGGCCTTTATATATTATTATTTACAAGCGCGTTGTGGGTTTCCCGCGCTGTAAAGTTCAAGAGGAACTTAGATGCCTGGTGATTAGACCAGAGGTATAGATATATGTGCGAGGAGTGAATGCCGCACTTTGGATTAAAAAGACACGTCGTTTTCCCGTGTCAGAAGGAGGTCTATGGTAAGACTATTATATGCTATTATTTGAATGCGCGTTGTTGGCTTTCCCGCGCCAATAGGAGGTCTACGTAAGCGCGTTGTGGTTTTCCCGCGCTGTTAAGTTCTGGAGGAACTTGGATGTCTGGTGATTAGACCAGAGATAGAGATATATGTGCGAGGAGTGAATTCCGCACTTACATTGAAAGTAGGACCACGGAGATATATGTGCGAGGTGTGAATGCCGCACTTACATTGTATACAGACCATATAGAGATTTATGTGCGAGGAGTGAATGCCGCACTTACATTGATTATAGATCAGAGATAGAGATTTGTGTGCGAGGTGTGAATGCCGCACTTACATTGAATGCAGTTGTTACCAGTACGTAAGGATGACTGGACTACATATTCTAATTATGCAAGTATTTGTACTATTGTTGCTGATGTCCAGGACTATGCTGTCGATATTATATGTATGGAACTGTGACCCAGACTTTCTGATTCAATTTATATCATTGTGCGTCCGTCCTGTCTTCAAAACCATCGATTTTAACATACATCGATTTCTACAGTGGTGGTTTCCAGTGATTTAGGGGGCTCAATTTTCTGAACCCAGGACTATTGCGGAGAATCAATCAACCCGCCCCAGAATCTTGAAGTACTGTAAAACTTCAGAAATTCTTTGGACGGTAAATGAAGTGCTTGGACACTAATGAAATTCATCTAAAAGATTTGTTTGCGCGAAGTCAATAGACATAATATGCTCACAACAGATATCAACATCACTACATCTGATTTCTATTTTGGAGTCAAGGTAATTGAGTAATAAAAGACAGATAGTAATTTCTACATAGAGCTGGACATTACGGTCCTGAGTCAAGCCAGAAAAGTAAACACGAAGTGCGTGAACTTTCTGCCAATCAGCGTACAGCGGTCATGTTGTGACCCAATTATCGTCTAATTTACACGTTCCAGCTAGCTCCTGTTTACTGACAGACATCGGTACGGTGTGTGCAAGGTCAACTTTGCTATTGTGTGTACCCTGACAAGTCATCGCATCGGAATCTGCATGAAGTAGCCTGTTTTTTTCGACGTTCAAGTGTTTGAAAGCAACGTATTTGACGGGGGTGTACTGGCCCGTTCAAATTTATCAGAGGATCTTGTGTGTACGTCACGTGTGTTGTGCTGTGCTGTCATTTTCATCATCAAGCCACCGGAAAGAAGTGGAGTAA
This sequence comes from Oreohelix idahoensis, assembly GCA_024509875.1. Classification (NCBI taxonomy): domain Eukaryota; kingdom Metazoa; phylum Mollusca; class Gastropoda; order Stylommatophora; family Oreohelicidae; genus Oreohelix; species Oreohelix idahoensis. Next base: position 329,446 of record JAMPIV010017878.1, read on the forward strand.
ACAACACATCTGGAACATCGGTCTACAGTCAAGATCAACGAGCCTATCTGTATTAAAGATACGTATTACTTGTTTTTAATTTGTATTAGAAACTGAATTGTTGGATTTGTGTATTGTTGTTCGTAGTATTTTTTTTTCTTTCGTTGTGCTGCAATTTGTCTTGTTTGGTTTTGTTTTGTTTCGTTAGTACTGAATCTTATTCTGTAGTTTTCGTATAACTGACTTTTTCTACTGTGTTGTGTGTTCGTGCATGTGTAAGTTCGTGCAAGTTTCTGCTTTGTATTTGGTGCTGTGTAAATTATATATTAAGATTAATATTATAGATTAATTATCTAGCCTAATTACAACCGTAAGAGTTTTTCTGTTTAAGTTTAATATATTAGTCTAATTATAAATATAAATACTGTATTAGTTTTATTTGTTTATTAATCGTAAAGATTATTCCCTAGGTCTTTTCTATTATCTGTTACAGTTTATTGATTTATTATATTGGACTCTTTGTTAAGCCTTCGTAATTATTCGGTGTTATACTACTATCATACTATCCTTCTGTCATCTGGTAGAGACTATAGAAGCTTATATTTATATTTTTCCCTTTCATTCTTACATTACTTTCAAGTATCGACTTAGATATTTTATGGGTATTTATTTCTTGTAAGTTTGTATTAGGATTAGTGTTAGTCTACATCATATTTGTGGTTCTAAATTATGTTATTAGTTTAATGTTTATGGCAATACTTTTGAGTAGTTATTTACATTGTTTTGTATCTTGTACAGAATCTGCGCGAGTTGAACATCAGTGAGACAAGCTTGCTGTAGTGCCATAGCAACACAGATATCCTTCAGCTGTAGATCTGCATTATCTTGATGGAACCATAGACTGTAATCAAGACATACTTAAGATAAGTCACAGTTTATGCCATTGTTGCACTTCTTTGTTCAGATACCATTCTACTGACATTCCTGATGGTCATTCATTTGTATTTGTTGTTGTGTTAGCGTTTTATATTTGTGTTACTTGTTTATATATTATTAATACTTTGTTCTTCATTAGAAGGAATTGGTATTAATCTATTCTGTAGGTTTTTGTAAAATTAATTCCAGTGTCTTGGAGAGACTTGGTAGCTAGTGCCCCGTGGAATTCTTTGACATTTATTGGTGTTAGCTGTTATAGTTTGGTTTGTGTAATCATTGTTACATAATTTAGTCTCTTTTGTCATGTTTACTTGTAGTTTTCTTGCGTTAATTTTCTACTATCTTGTAAATAAGTTCATTTCACAGTCCTATTGGGTTTGTTGTTGGTTTTGCAGGTGTGGTAGTTTAAATCTATAACTACTTCATTACTTTCTTATACTTTCTTTATCTACCTATATACTTTCTTGTATTATCCCCCCATCTGTCGGTTATTGTTCGTTTGTTTATGGTTGTTGTGTCAGCGGTGTACTTCATTATTATCACCATTCACTGTGTTTTGGTCCTGGTTATTAGTTACAAATAGTTTGTATGATTACTGTGTTAGAATCTAAGCATTGTAGATACGAGAGTCAGAGTATATTGAGGATCAGTGTGTTCAGCTACACATGTCTTAGTCTAGACATAGGTGGATCTGATTATTATAAGTGACTGATTTTAGGGTTACTTGTGTGTATTATCTTTAGAATTATTGGTGATTTGTTACTGTGTTATTGTAGTACCTATGTAGAGGTATATTAATACTGATAATTTAGTATTGTAATGAATATACTTTCTTATTTTGGAATCTAGTCTGTAAATCTATAGTCATGGCAGACTGTTCAAGAACAATTAGAAACAGAAAGAAAAGAATAGCCTTAAGAGACTTTATTTTGGCTATCAGAGATTGTGAGTCTTACGAATTGTTTAACACTATGGTAAAAGTGGATGATAAATACAAGCCACATAGAGCAAAGGTATATCTCATAGAGATTAAGGAAATAAGAGAAGTTACAACTGGAATTGCATTGCCAGTATTGGATGATAGCAAGAGACCAAAACTGAATCTAAAGAGGAAAGCTAATTTAGCAGATGATATGGTGAAAAATGAAACTAGGAATGTTTCTGTTCAAACTGAGAAGAAAGGAGTCACTGTACAAACAGATAATTGTTGTGAAGACTGTTCAGTCTCAGTTGGAAAAATGTCCAAATTGGTGACAATCCCAGTGCATGATGAAACATACCATGCATCCCAAGGAGTGTTTTCACCAAAAATGGGTTTTCGGTGTAACAAAGATCAGTTGAAGATAGACAAATTGATCCAAGAAGAGGGAACCTTCAAGGAAAAGTGTACAATATTAGAAGGAAAATTTAAGAGTGTTGAGCAGAGATTAGAAAAGGAATACAAAGATGGTATTCAAAGATTAAATGATGAATTCAAGGAGGATAGAAACAGGATATTAGCTGAGTGTAAGGGTAATATTCAAGTTAAAGAGGAACATTGCAGGGTCCTGTCATCTCGGTGGAAGGAGAAAGGTTATGCTTTAGAAGAGAGTTACTTTGTTAAATTTGATACACTAGAAGAGCAATTTAAGGCAGCTAATCAAAGATTACAGCAGCAAGCTGAAGCATTGAAAGATCAAGCTAAGTCTACGGAGGAGAGACATGAGGCTGCGCTTGGTACAGATCAATCAGATTGGAAGAAGGAACCTTTAGATGCTCAAATGCAGTATAGGAGGGCGAAGATGAAGGATGCTACATCTGTTGCCAAGAAAGTAGTACTTGAAGAGACTGAAAATTCAAGGAAGGAAGTGTGGAAGACTGTGATGGATGGTCTGAAAGGAAATTGTGTTGGAGTTACAGACCAGTTAGAGTTAATATTATCTTTCAATTTCAAAAACGGATACATGGATAAAGGAAAAGAACCATTGAAGTTGTTAATGTTCAACGCCATTAAAAAGTTACCACCAGATAAGTGGGACATAAGTGATCTGTTTGCTCTACTAAAGATACTGTGCTATTTGGAAATACTTTTCTGATCGTGGTAATGATGATGATGTATTCTAGATTGAAAATAGTTTTGATGTTAGTTGGAAGAGATTGGTACTTGTTACGACTCAGCATGAGAGGTTAATTGTTACTGTGCATTAAACAAGGCTGAAAGCTATAACTTTCAAGAATGGAAATTTGACAGAGTGTATATAAACAGCAAATACTCAACAGGTGTACAGTATAAGTCAGTACCCGGTATAACTAGGTGTTTTAGATTGACTTATTTCATTAACTAAAGTAGTAAAGCTTAATTGGGAGGTACAGGGTGTAGTATCTAAGGTTGATGATCACGAAGACATATGAATTGGGTATATCATCCCTTAATTTATTATTTTGTCACCCCACTGGGAATGTTTAGTGGAATGGGGTGGACATAGAAGGGTATATGATTTGGCATAATGTGATACAAATTTTCCAAGGCAAATGATTTTATTCTTGCCTAATTTTGTTTATCCATAGGAAAGTATGCTGTGCCATGAGATACCAGTGTTGTTGGTGGAATTGTCTATCATTACAGCAGCTGATGGGTGGTCATCAGCAGGCTTGCTCACCGATACTTCTTCTTAGTGAGACATCAGTCCGTTGGTCTGGTTTTGGAGCAATTGAAACATGAGTCACAGATGAAATTCAGCATTTAGAATAGATTAATATTTATGAAGCATTTGTGTTAGCTTGATAAGTTGTAAGTGTTAACTTATTCATTCATAACCCTCCACTCCCAAAGGAGCATAGGCCTTCAACAAACACATGCCAAGTCCTCCTGTCACGTGCCATCATCTCAAGTTCTTTCCATGTTCTCCTCATCATTTTCACCTCTGTTTCCAACTCTCTTCTCCATGTACTTCTTGGTCTTCCTCTGCCTCTCTTGCCCTGGGGGTTCCAGAACAAGGACTGCCTTGTAATGCTATCAACAGGTTTCCTCAGTGTGTGTCCTATCCATCGCCATCGTCTTCTTCTCATCTCTTGTTCCACTGGCACTTGTCCAGTTCTTGTCATCAGTTCCACATTGGTAACCTTGTCATACCATTTTAATCCCTCTATTCTACGCAAGCACCCATTTATGAAAGTCTGTAGCTTTTTGGTTGTTGTCTTTGTTGTTCTCCATGTCTCCGAGCCATACAATAGGACTGACTTCACATTTGAGTTGAAGATTCTTATTTTCGTGTTGGATCCTATTTCTCTTGATCTCCATATATTTCCCAATGCAATGAAAGCTCCTCTTGCTTTTTGTATTCTTATTTTGATATCGCTGTCTGTCCCTCCAACTTTGTCTATATTACTGCCAAGATATGTGTATGATTCTACATCTTGTATTGGCGTTTCTTCAAGTTCAACCCTGTTTTCATTACCTGCATTTATTCGCATTATTTTTGTCTTTTCCCTGTGTATTTTCAGACCCAATTGCTGTGACCTCTCATCGAGTGTTTTCAATTTGTCCTGCATCTGATTACGGTTATGGGACAGGAGAGCCAAATCATCAGCAAAATCCAGATCATCCAACTGCTTAGTCAGAGTCCACTGGATTCCATTTCTGTTGTGTGTTGTCGATGATCTCATAACCCAATCTATTGCCAGCAAGAAAAGAAATGGAGACAAGAGGCATCCCTGTCGCACTCCTGTTCTTATCCCAAATGGTTTTGTAAGCTGTCCTTCATGAAGAACTCTGCACGTCATTCTTCATAGGTTTTCTTTATTAAATTAATGATTTTCAGGGGAACTCCATAATGCCTCATCAATTTCCAAAGTGATTCTCTGTCCACACTGTCAAATGCTTTTTCGTAGTCCACAAATCCGATGTATAGTGGTGAATTCCATTCCAGACTTTGTTCAACTATTATTCTCAAAGTGGCTATCTGGTCTGTACATGATCTGTTTTGTCGAAAACCTGCTTGTTCATCTCTCAATTTCTTGTCTATGGACTCCTTTAATCTCTCAAGGATAATCCTGTTCAATACCTTTCCTGGCACTGATAGTAACATTATTCCTCTATAATTTGTGCACTCTTGTAGATTTCCCTTCTTAGGCAACTTAACCAGATATCCTTCCTTCCATTCTGCTGGTATCTCTTCTTTTTCCCAGACTTTACCAAGTAATTTATATAACATCTCTGTAGCCGTGTCGATATCTGCTTTGATGGCCTCTGCTGGAATGCCATCAGGTCCAGACGCTTTTCCATCTCTTAGAAGCTTTATGGCTTTCTTTATTTCTTCCTTCGTTGGTCTTTCACCGGTAATTTGTAGCTCTTCTTCTGCTGGCTGGATGTCCGGCGGGTTTTGTGGAGCTGGTCTATTGAGAAGGTCCCCAAAATATTCTGTCCACCTCTTCATTTGCTCTTGTATATTGCTGAGCAGTTTCCCATTCTTATCTTTTATGAGGCAACTTGTTTGCTTGTATTTCCCTGTTAGCTTCTTTGTGCTGCTATACAGTTCTCTCATATTTCCTTTGGCTGCAGCATCTTCTGCCTCTCTTGCCAACTCCTCAATATACTTCCTCTTGTCTCTTTTGATACTTCTTTTTACTTCTTTGTTTGCTTCTGTGTACACTTCTTGAGCCTTGGCTTTGGAACTTCTGGTTTTGCTTGTGTTTAACTCTGCTTTCTTGTTTTTTCTATCTTTTATCTTATTGATGGTTTCTGTTGTTATCCATGCTTTTTGTTGTCTTTCCCTTTTCCCCAGTATTTCTTCACATGTCTCCTTCCATACCGTTTTGACCTGCTGCCAATAGTCTTCTGTATTCTCTACATCTTCCAACTGTTGGAGCACTTGGAATTTGTTGGATACTGTGACCGCAAATTTGTCTCTTGTTTCTTGATTTCTTAGCTGTCCTACATTAAACTGTTGTCTATAATTTTGCATTGTTGCATATCTCTTGAGTTTCATTTTTACTTTGGCTATCAGAAGATGGTGATCTGATGCCACATCTGCTCCTCTATATACCTTTACATCCTGCAATGATGATCTAAACTTCTTCTTTATGCATATATGATCGATCTGATTTTCTGTTCTATGGTCTGGTGATATCCATGTTGCCTTGTGTATTCTCTTATGTGGAAACATGCTTCCTCCTATAGCCAGTTGATTTGAAGCACAGAAGTTTGCGAATAGTTCTCCATTTTCATTCATTACTCCTAGCCCATGTTTTCCCATGACTTCTTCAAATCCAGTATTGACTGTACCTATCTTTGCATTCATGTCACCCATCAAAATTGTGATGTCTCTTCTTTTTACTTTATCCATAATTTCCTGTAGTTTAGTATAAAATGCTTCTTTCACAGACTCTTCTTTGTCATTAGTTGGTGCATAACATTGGATGACATTGACATGAATTTTCTTTTTAGCTGTTTTGAAAATAGCTGTTATTATTCTGGGTCCCACAGCTTCCCATTCAATGAGTGCTTTCTGTGCTTCTTTAGATAACATAAGAGCTACCCCTTCACTGTGGTGTGAACTTTCGTCTTCGTGTCCTGAGGACAGCACCAATTCACCTGTGATGAGTTTCTTCCTGTCTACCCCCTTCCACTTTGTTTCACACATTCCCAGAACCTCGATTTTGTATTCCCTCATTTCTGCTGCTATTTGTGCCACTTTCCCTTGTTCGTTCAATGTCCGAACATTCCAGGTGCCAAATCTGGAAGTTCTCCTAGACGAAAGAAGGTTAGTCAGCAACACAGACTCCTTTCGGCTTTCTCTGTGTTGCATCATACGCCTCCCCGCGAGAGGACCTTCCCCTGTCTTGGATGGCTGTGTTTTATTTTCTTTATTTGACTTGTCCATATTTGTTGAAGTTTTTTGTGGTTTAAATTTTTTTTACAGGATGGGGTAACCGGCCCCATGCCTAACCCTCCTTAGTCGCCTTCTACGACATGCTTGGCAGGGGACAGTGTTACTATTCTTTGCTCCCCTTTCGGGCCCCGGTAACACACGGGTGAAGTGTTAACTTATAATGCAATAATATTATTTAATGAACAGTGTTGATGTACATTTTGGTTCACCCATGTATTTTTTGTCTGGTGAATCTACGTATGATTTAGTTAATATATTATTGATGCACACAGTGTTAGATTTGCATCCAACACAGTTTAATGTTGTATACGATGAAATTGTGTTTGGTTTGCCAGTAGAGTATGATTGCTAAGGCAAAGCCTACATCACCTTTCCTGTGCCACTGTTGATGAGGTAACCTTTTGGTTCACCAATATATTTCCATCCCTTTTGTGTTGTTTAGTATGACTTGACATATTTCACCGACCTCACACTTTGGTTTGATGTAATGTTTAAAAAAAAATGCTGTTATCATTTTTTTTCCTCGGGGGTCGGTGTGAACTGTTAAGTCATATTCGAAGTTACAGTTAGGTGTTAAGGATTTTGGTGTACGGGCTGGAGTTTGTTAGTAAGTAGGTTAAGGTCATGAGATACATGACGTGTATATACATGTGTGTGGGTAGAGAAAGGTGTAACTCTGTTTAGAGAGTATTTTTATTAAAGTATGCAAGCTTGGAATGTGACATTTAAAAGTTCACTGTTAGAAGCACGTAGAGACGTAGAGTATGGTTGAAGAATACTCAGAGGCGTTCATGTGTGAATTGAGGTTTACAGGACATGAGAAAAGCGTGCGAAGTGAATGAAGTTAGCATACGTGTCAGAGAAGAATACTGAGTTGTTAAAGGGGAGTGTGTGGCCATCCGTCGAGGGAGACGGTCAGTGTTTTCTAGAGTATGTGAATAATGTATGTGATTTTCATTATAACATATTGGATGTGACGCGATGATGTTTCGCATAAGGTGTATTTACAAGGCCTTTATATATTATTATTTACAAGCGCGTTGTGGGTTTCCCGCGCTGTAAAGTTCAAGAGGAACTTAGATGCCTGGTGATTAGACCAGAGGTATAGATATATGTGCGAGGAGTGAATGCCGCACTTTGGATTAAAAAGACACGTCGTTTTCCCGTGTCAGAAGGAGGTCTATGGTAAGACTATTATATGCTATTATTTGAATGCGCGTTGTTGGCTTTCCCGTGCCAATAGGAGGTCTACGTAAGCGCGTTGTGGTTTTCCCGCGCTGTTAAGTTCTGGAGGAACTTGGATGTCTGGTGATTAGACCAGAGATAGAGATATATGTGCGAGGAGTGAATTCCGCACTTACATTGAAAGTAGGACCACGGAGATATATGTGCGAGGTGTGAATGCCGCACTTACATTGTATACAGACCATATAGAGATTTATGTGCGAGGAGTGAATGCCGCACTTACATTGATTATAGATCAGAGATAGAGATTTATGTGTGAGGTGTGAATGCCGCACTTACATTGAATGCAGTTGTTACCAGTACGTAAGGATGACTGGACTACATATTCTAATTATGCAAGTATTTGTACTATTGTTGCTGATGTCCAGGACTATGCTGTCGATATTATATGTATGGAACTGTGACCCAGACTTCTGTCAAGTTATTTCATTCGCATATGTACTGTCTTGAGTGTCAGTCCAAAGTTATATTCCATTGTAACATTACAGAGGTAACATTTTCCATAGGTATCACCCATCTGTCCACATTCACTATCATTTCTCATCAAAATCTATCATCTAAGTCTTTTCTTTTACTAGGGTCGTGTCTTACACTCAGGCATAACTCTAAACTTAAATCCACTTCGTGACAGGTCCAAAGCATAGCTGTTCTTGTGATGGCATTGGGGTCTCTTCTGAGGACATGGCCAGCCCAGGTCCAGCGTCTGCCAGCTATGATGGTGTACATGTCCTCTTGCTTGCTCTGAGTAAGCAGATCTTGGTTGTTGATGGTATTCGGCCAAAAGATGATTCTTTGTTGTTTCCGTAACTTCAGTTTTTTTTTACATAGACAGGGGTGTCAGCCCTATTCTAAAACCACCAACCTGGAGGACCAGTGTGTCTGCTTTAGTCTGACCCCTGCCCGCGCAAACCTGTCCAGCTTAGTAGAACCTTCCAGGAGTAAAACTCCCGCTGGCATAGCTCTGGGGGTAATCAGGGTACGCAAGCCGCCATACCTCGTCAAGGTATTGACACCGCGGTCGAGGTCATTAGTTATTATTTCTGGGTTATTTTTCCAAAACGATAGGATAAATCCAACCACCTTCACCTACCCTGTTTATTTGTAGGGATGGGGGAAGCACGACCCATGTACACAGGACCAAAAAAATTATTCTGGTAGATAGCAGGTCAGAGGGTTACCGAATATTATGTATTATTTCTGCGCGTGAGGAGAAATAATTATGCGCTTTTGCTCGGTCAACTCTGAGTCATAGGTTAGTTTATGATATGATTGGATGGTTCAGATTTAATTTATGTGCAGGCATAATAATATGTCATAGGCTGGTTGAAAGCGGTTCTAGATAGATAGACGCAAACGCGATGACTCACCGCGTCTGAAATTACATCAGCTAATTCATAATGTATATAGGAGCATCAAAATCTTTTTGCGCTCACTAGTCCCAAGAAATTTTGCCGTGAAGAAGCACCATTATAAAGTCTGCTCAGTTTGAGATATTCTGTATTATTGGCGTCACGGCTTGGTGATGGAGGTTATAGATCGATGTAGTTAACAAGGCTCTCTTTATCAGCATTCAAGAAAAGAGAGAGGGAAAACATACCATTCCAAATGCTAACGAGAAAAGGTTCGTGACGGAGAAGCAACTCATCAGAGCCTCAGACGAAGACGGTAGCATCAGAGAGGCACTGAACCGAGCCAGAGGAGTGAGAGAGAAGTTATAGAGGAACAGTAGGGTAGATATAATACTTAGAGGACAGCCTCTGAGTTAGCGCTGAAAAAGTCTATTAGCGTAGCATTTATTGTGGTGGATGTGTAGTTTGTGTAGGATCGTCTAGAGCGCATTTGAGACAGTAGTTATTTAGTTATATCTTCAGTGGGACAAAGTGTTAGTTAGTAAATATAGGGTAGTCAGGAGTGGTGGCTCTTACTTAGAGACCCCCACAAAGTATATTTCTTTAATCCTTAGTTGTTTTTCATGCAGGTGTGAAAGAGAGTATGGAATTTTTTTTATATTGTGTCTTTCACTTAAATTGATCTTGTTCAATGTTGTGCGAACTCGCACTTTATTTTGTTTACTGTGGTATTGATTTGTTGTTTAATAAACTATAAAATGTACACTAGATCAGTTTATCTTTAACTATACTGTACTTATATGCTTTGTCTGTATAGTGGTGTCTGTGGATAATTTAGTGAAACCTTATCTCCTTTCTGGTAGTCAGAGGTGGTGAGACAGTAGCTAGTAATTAAGTCACAATTGGCGAGGGAGAGTCAATCTCGGTTCTCACCATCGAAGCTATAAGTCTCATCCTTCCACATTCACTATTATTCTTATCTAAATCTATCTTCTCAGACTTTCTCATTAGTGTCTTGTCTCTGTACTCAGACTCTAAAATTTAAAGCCACTTCGTAACAGGGTGGAAGAGTCTTCCTAAGCTTAAGCTATGGCACACACAAAACAACTGTCAGTCGCAACAGAAAAATTGTCTAGTAACTTTAGAGATAAAGGCCTTAAAAACTGCAGCAGAAGTCCTAATGACACAAGAAAGCACAGAGAGACCAGTAGCTATCTTCAATGATGCGCTTGTCGCGGAATACGTTCGTTATCTTTTTTTTTTAGTCTTCTCTCACCTCCTGCACATTAATACCACTTCTTTTACATGCTAAATGTTCATAGTTTACATTTTCATAGTTCATTGTTTTTTTATCATATTTTGTCCCATTTGTCACTCCTTAATTTTATCTGATCGCTTGACCTATATTTGAAGCAACATTGACTACTGTTTGTACAGAGCAAATTTGTCACATTGGTTTTTCGCTTATCGCTTGCTCCAGTCGGAATAAGAGTCTACACTGAGCGACACTCCTATGGTGAACCCAGATTTTTTGTATCTGAGAAGATACACAAACCATGTTGTTCACAGGTTCCAATATGGATGGACAGACGGTATTGGGAGATAGGTTGTCCGTTCGCGCATGACGTGTGCAAAGATGTCAATATGGTTAAAGATTAAGACACGAACAGTAAAACAACAAATGTGAATTTGGAGCACTGAAAGCTACGTAATCGCTTCCACCAAGACCTTGTGGTGATAAAGAATTACAAGAAAGTAATATATTTAAAAATATTATCTGTGATAGATCTATGAAGTAGTGAGTTGCAAACATGATAAATACCCACAAAAGTAGCACGAGCTTGTAATGTAATGGAGTGTGAAAACAATATCTTATGGTGTCATGTAGAATGTTCTACATGACAGGGATAGGGAATAAACCCCTATCAATGTCAGACGCCTGAATGATGGTTGGTTCTGGCATGATAGTGCTAAGATAGACTGCTCCTGATTGGACTTCTCCTCAACGTAGGTAGTAACCTGGGTGTGTGCGCAGAAATACTCGTTATAACCTAGCGCCTGGTAAGATTAATTCACTTAGTTCCAATTTTGTTAAGGAGAGATCACAGACAGCCATAATAAGAGCTGGTAGCCAGGACACCCTATATGACCTCGCTAGGATTAGGAGTAGCTGCTAAAATTAGAGAGCATAAAACTCCCATAATAATACTGAAAGCCCAAGCCTTAGGACCCTCTTCAAGTGGAAAAAGTAGAAGGATTCAGTACTCTATAGCTTCATCTATCTGAGGGATTACTGCATCTTAAATTAGTTTCAGTAAATTATGGCAATTTTGTGCATCAATACTGTGTATTACTTCATCCGATAGCTGGGTAATTTGCAATATGTATATTTTATCATTTCATCTTTTTGCATTTTGACATGCATAATTCACTTGTGGGTGTACAATGGCATATGAGGATGGCAACCTCATCACTGTAAATAATTTGACACATGAACTACCACTGCAAGAGTTGGTGACTGCGTCGTGCAGGCTTCATCACAAGGAACCAACAGCAGAGGTGGCCCCAGGATCCACAGAGAGCAAGGAGTGGATGATGATATCATGGTGTTTATATTTATTATGCAAGCACTTTAGTAAATTATATGTGTGTATATATATATATATATATATATATATATATATATATATATATATATATATATATATATATATATATATATATATATATATATATATATATATATATATATATATCGCAATTGTTGTCTTCCGCTTTCCAAAAGCACTTTTATCTGACTTACTGTTAAAACTTAACACTGAAGGAGGGTAAAATATTCTGAGGAAGATGAAAGTAGTTGATGGAAGCGGAGGTCACCTGATGCTCATATCACACGGCTGTTTGCGAGCGACATTTTAGTTTTTCCTGACCGCGCTATTTATAGCTATCGTGACAGAGATCACGTGATCAACTTCCTAACGGGGAAAAAATGTGGCGGTGTTTACTTTTGATAGGGCTTAATTAATGCTTTTAGGCTACTTTATTATTATAAATACCGGCTTTAATTTTGCGTAAATCTAGACTAGAAATGTTACAGTAAATTTTAGAACAAGAACAAAAATTTTATCACAATTAGAACAGAAGATATAATAGTCTGAAATAGTGTAAAATTTACTTTTTTTTTTTAAATTTTGTTATGGTTTGTTTTTAATGCAATTTACACTAAAACGATCACAATCAACATGCATAACAAATTACAGAAATCAAAAGTAGAAAACCTGCAGAAAATGGATATCATAGTTTTGTTTTGGTTTCATGCGTCAAACATTAATTATTGAAACATTAAATTGCAAGTCCACATTTATTACCTTAAAATAACACACCCAATTGTCCCCAAAACACGAGAGCTAACAATTATCTCAATCATACATCACGATGGTCATGTAAAAATGAGTATGGTCATGAGTAAAACGAAATGTTCAATTTAATAAATAAAACATACACCTATTAAATGATTTCCACACTCTGTTAATTCTGTCACTCTCCCGCAACAACTGCCATAATTTGCTCTAGCCTCCAAATGTCGCTCAATTATCATTCACGCTTCCTTTTTTTTTAAGGAGGAATCTGTACATTCACAGATGGAGAAATTTGTAACAAATGAGTTTCCATTATAAATTTTAATTGTGAAGTTATATTTTTAATACCGCTGGCGCGTCTTTCAAAATTCTCTGTTTTCTCTCCTGTGCCCACGTAAGACCTACTGTTTCCTTCATGGCTATTGCTAATTCTTTGGAAATTCTAACTCTACTTTCAATGCGTGCTTTCCTGCAATTTCCTGGCGTGACGTTTCTGAACAGCGTTGTAGTTCGTGTGCCTGCTGCAGGTCTAGTGAGTCAGTTGATGTTCCAGCAATATGTTTCCTAACAGTGTGGAGACATTGAGATCGCTTACGTTTAGTTGGCGTTCTGGTGACTGATGTTTCTCTTCTTTGTTTAATTAGTTTTTGTAGTACAATAGGCTGTCCTCTGGTTTTGCATTTTATGATATTATTTTTTGCTGTTTCTAGTTTTTTTCTAACAATGGATGTGAATAGGGTTTCTTCCTCTTGTGTTAGTGGTTGTGAAGGTGGCTTAGCAAGTAACTGTTGTACTGTGATGTCGCTTTTGAAGACAGGCGAGGTGGATGTACTTGTCGTATGTATAACTGACTTGGTAGGTGTAGATGTGGCAACAAAAACTGGCATGCTAGGGTGAGTAGTGTTATCCACCTCCAAATGAATAATGGTATCGCCTTTAATGTGAGATGACTCATCAACCTCCAGCTGAACAATATCATAACTAGTGTGAGCAGGCACATCAACCTCCTGCTGTACAGAGCTATCCTGACTACAGCTAACTGACTGACTACAGCTAACTGACTGACTAGACATGGAGGGGTCAAGAAGAACATCACAGGGGATAGAGCAGCTTTTTGTTTTTAAAACACCAAAAGATGTCTTTGCAAAATAATTGCACAGTTGACATTCACTTATAGTTAAATTATGCTCATAGTCTTTCCAGATGTGCTGACTGTTTTCCGATAGTAACTTGGCTGTTTCAAGACACTTCTCATTATGCCTCCTTTTTGATTTTTGTATTCGTAAGTAACACTTCTTACAAAATATAGTCGAATGCTCTGTGGGTTTATCATCTGATACGTTAATTCCAAACACAAAGAACAGATCATTAACGTAATTAAAACAGTTTAGTGCTTTATGATTTGAACATTTTGTTTTGGAAGTTAATGCTCTCTTGCCACAGGCTCTGCACAGTGCACTGGCACAATTCATATGTTGCAAAAAAGTATGTTCCATTTCGTTGTTATGTAGTATAGTTCACTTGTGTATGTATAAAGATAATGGAATATTTGGGAGTATCAAGTCTAACACAAGGCTGTAGAATGCTTTATCTGTGAATGAAAGAAGATATACAAACAGTTACTTAGAATTCTTTGGCAGCCGTCGTGTGCACAGGATTGTCTACCAAAGAACACTAATGGAACAGCCCTTATCTCACACAAAATAAAAAAAAAGACATTCATATTATAAATACAAGATTAACAAGACTGAAAGATAGATCAAAGTATGTGGAAGTAATCTATCTATAGCTTTACATGTTTTCTGACGCTCATATACGTCTAGTTAAGTATCATTATAAATGAATGAAAATGCAAAAACAGATGGTGCTTTACAAAAAGTTCTTTTTTACAACCTTATTTAAGATTTGCGAGTATCAGGAATGCGTTTGCAGTGATTTAAATGTTATAAAATCTGGTGACAATATGCTTGTTCTTGTAATGCCAAACTCACAAAACTGACTACCACACATTCTCAAGATATGAAACCAAAAAAAAAAGTATGTGGAAATAATCTTTAGCTTCCCTTCGAGAAGTCTTTATAATTATAAACTCATACGAATGGGCCGATTTTTAGATATTACATTAATAAAAAGATTACTTCTGTTATGAATTTCCTCAAATGATGACGCTGTTTTCAAAAGTCTGTAACTCCGTCAAATATAATTTCAATCAAATAAAAATGCAATCAAAAATAGAACACAGAATAAAGTTATAGTACACAAAAGAATTTTAGCGCTGTGTTTATCCAGAACGAGTGTGTAAGGATTTATATATTACTGATTTTACACACACATCAGCTGATTTTCCCCGCCAAAACCCTCAGTGGTCGTTTACGGTGCACATGAAAATTTTATACCCGGTGTCAGAATTCCGGTCACCGAAACTAAAAGAGCGCTCTGGTATAGGGTGCAAACAGCCGTGATAAGGAGACCCAATACTTAGGAGAGACATTTGTCTCCCTTCAGTCAAGTTACCAGCAAGTTACTGGTTGAAGTTACCAGCAGTAATGGAACCCTACATTAACTTTGTGGTACAAGTTGTCAGCAGTCGACGCTAGACACCTCATCAGATTGGTCCTGAAGATTTGACAACCTAAGCTTCCTCGGCCTTGTGCAAGAGACTACCACAATTTTTGACTATTGACAAGAAGTACAGTCTAAAGCACTGCTGAAGCAAACGCCAATCGACTCTACACTGGAAGTTAAGTAGCAAATAAGCGAAATCAAAGAACTTTTCACAAGTTTTATCCATCACAATATAAATCACTCGATGATGATAAATATCATCGCTTCATTATTCTAAACAACGTTATTTATTTTAACTCATGTTCAACTCTAACGATTATTAAATCTGTTTATCTGTAACTTTAAAGCTATAGTTGATAAATTGTACGTCTGCACCCATATGACTCATATTGTTTTAGATATATAAACATAAAGAGCTATTAGATTAATATTTTACTGAATCCTTTCAGTTGGGGGCTCAGAAAATACGAACAAATTTCTGTTCCGCACAGAAGGGTGGAGAAGATAAAAAGTTCATGACTGTCACATAATTGGTCGTTTTCTTTGCGTATTTTATCTCTCCCTCTCTCTCTCTCTCTCTTTCTCTCTCTCTCTCTCTCTCTCTCTCTCTCTCTCTCTCTAGCATTAACTCTTTATTTCTCATTTTTGGATCAGAGAAATCTGTACCCGGGTCACTGTTTACATTTTTACGCTTCGATTCGTGCCAGGTCAAGTCGTCATTGAAAGTCCTTAAGGATTAATTGTAATCGCTAAAGTGATTGCACAAGACTGACTTCAGGCGTGAATTGTTTGTTTACGATTACGTAACCACTTCTGCCTAGAAGAGCCAATCGGAGAATGTCGCTTCATTGTTCATACAAGCGACTAGGAGTGTCTGATAAGTAACGCAATCACTTCATACGAAGTTACCTGTGACGATAATTGCAGATAATATCAATCTGGCGAGACATTTGAAGAGTGACCTTGTACATGTGATAATACTAGACGGAAACCACACTACCTTATATGGAAAGTGACTTTTGAAATTCACATTTTATGTGTTACGCAGCATTTTTCCATGAGGAAGTTGTTGGGATAATCCAATTATAACACGCATGGTTGAATGCTATTGGCTGGCAATATAAATGTAAAATTACAACATTCCTGATTGGAGCCTAGTCAAATAGTAACAACAATGTGCATGGGCAGAAAATTGCAATACAATTTGGCACTTTCGCCGGTCTAGGACTCTGAAATTCAACTCGTAAAGAAGACAGCCAGACAAGCCAGTGTAAGAAATAGACTCAGGATTCCACTTTAAAGGACCGGACAACGTGTTTGAGCATCTTATGTATCCCAGGAAAACTCTAATTTCAGTAATACGGAAAGCCCGGAATCCTAGGAACCTGAACACTAAGTCATAGCGGGTGCTTATTGTAAAGTAACACTCCAGAAATTGTGTAAGGGGCGTCATAAACAAGTTGCCTGAACTATTTCTCTGAGCTAGAAGTCGATATTCCCAAATAAGATTTTTTTTTTGTACGCCCGCTAATACTCGAGGCGAAATCTCAGGTTAATGTTAATGTCTAACCTGACATTGATTTTACGTGAGTATCCCTTTTCTTGTACAGAGACAGATGTCCCTCGCCATTCAGGCAGATACTCGCCGATTTCGGAGGTTCCCATTAGAGCTGGGTCGGCTCAGGAGCCGCCAATCCCTGGTCGACGACACTCCTTCAAATGTCCTCGCCAGGTCTCGAGTTAATCCAGTCCAATTCCCGGTCGACGAAAAACCTCAAATGCCGTCGCCCGGGTTTGATCCTGAATCACCCGGTCGCCAGAGCGGTGTTGTAACCACTACGCTAGCGCGGCTCCCCAAATAAGATGTTGGGGTAAGTTGTACATTTTATAATTCTATATTTTGCATTTATTAACATGCGAAAATTGCTAGTGGATGTCCAAGTCATACAAGGCTGGCAACCTCAGCATATAGAATGACGATTTCATGAACCACCACTGCAAGATCTGGTGACTGCTTTATACAGGTTTCTCTCACTGGCTAATAAAAAAATATTTTTTTTTCTTTCTCTAACATTTCTATGTTTTTCTGGTCAATTTTAATGCGCTGTTTTTAAATCTGCAAACCGTTTTTCTCTATCAGGTCGGGATCTCTAGAAATACGCAATTGAAGTTTTTTAACAACGCATACAGTATAACATCATTCGTACAAGAAGTATAACAGTTATGTAGGCTTGAATTTCTTTGCAGTCGAGTTTCGTCGGTGAATGGCATGTGGTACATCGCGATGAAGCATCCAACAATAATCGGCAAGCATGGTCACACTCCACCGTCCTTGATAACGTGACTCCATTACAGCGATATCTTGATGGAATCGTTCTCCATGTTCATCGCTGACTTCGCCAAGGTTGTCAGGGAAAAAGTCAAGATGCGAATCGAGCAAATGGATTTTGAGGGACATGTTACAGCCCATAATTCTGTATGCATTTATGCACTGCTTAACAATATGCACATAGTCGACAGATTAATGATTTCCCAGAAAGTTATCGACGATCGATTTGAATGCCACCCATGCGCGAAGTTCATTACCATGTAACAAGTTCTCGAATTGTTTGTCTGCAATAACTTTCCTAATCTGAGGTCCTACAAAGATACCTTCCTTTATCTTTGCATTTCTATCTTGCGGAAACTTTTCTCGAAGATAAGTGAAAGCTTTGCTCGTTTTATCTAAAGCTTTTACGAAATTCTTCATGAGCCCCAACTTTATATGTAACGGTGGTAAAATGATGCTGTCTTTGTTAACTAATGGCTCGTGTATTACATTTTTATGCTCGAGCTACATACGATCCCTGATAGGCCACACCTTTCTTGCATAATGTTCCTGTCTGTTGCGGCTGTTCCATTCACATAGGAAGCAACAAAATTTAGTATACCCAGTCTGCATGCCCGTGAGAATTGCAATGACCTTTAGGTCTCCACAAATCCGCCATTGGTAGTCATTGTACTTTATTTTTGCCAAAATTATAGCCATATTGTCATAAGTTTCTTTCATATGAACAGAGTAGGCGACTGGAATTGATGAAAATAAATTTCGTTATGCAATAACACGGCTTTTAGACTAGTCTTGGAAGAGTCGATGAAAAGTCGCCATTCGTTGACTATGTGCTCATGACCGAGGTGCACCATTAGACCGTTTACATCTTTGCAATAGCAAATGTCATCATCCATCTGAAAGTATTGAACACGTTCTCTGTGTCTATGACGAAATTTAGATATCGGAGTATTGGGCGCTAAAAGATTCCATTCTTTGAGTCGCGAACCGAGTAATTCCGCTTGTCCTTTGGTAAGAGCGAGATCACGTATTAGATCTGACAGTCCTGAATGGTTAATTAAGTGAACACCATCATTCACCGGTATATAATCCGAGTCAGAATTAGTTTCTAAAGCAGGTAAACTATCACTTTCTGATGGTTCATTCACGTCCAACGGATATTGTTCTGGTGGAACTGGGATTTGGACACGTGATTGGATCATGAGGCACTGGTTTCGAAACCGATTCAATATCTGGATAAACCACAGACTTTATAGTTTTAAAAGTGAAACCATGGATATTTGTCAAGCAGAAGTAACAATCAGTAGCGTGATTTGTCGGTTCACGCCATATTACTGGCACTCCAAAAGGCATCGACTTATGCTTCGGCGATTTTCGTAACCAACCTGCCAATGTATTTGCACAAGTCGAACAAACTGCATTTGGCTTCCAAGATTTATTTGCATCATCAACTTTCGAATCGAAATAAAGTTCATATGCTTTCTTTAGTAATGGTGTAAAGTGTTTCTGGTGAACACGACTTCTAAAATATCCGCACACGTAACAGAACAGATCAGCCGAATTTCTACAACTTCTAGAAGCCATATTTCGCTCAGAATTATTTCAAAATAGAATAACTATTTGAAAAATAGCATAACATATGTCATGCATCTTTTAGCAGTATAAAAAGTAGAATTATTTTGCATTTTATTAACTTTTAATAAGTTATATAGTAAAAATGAAACGGAGCAAATAACGGTTTCCCAAAAATATATTTATTCACAAATATCTTAAGAACCCGATGTGATAGAGATAAATGGATTTCAAATTTGAAATCAGCGCAAGAAACTGACCTAAGAACACTTATTCTTATATAAGAAAGAAAAATGTTGTTTGTCAGTGTTAGAGAACCGAAAACAGAGGTAGTCCCAAGTTCCATATAGAGCAGGGAGGGGATGATGACATAAATGATGTACACACTTATTATTAACCGTTTCAACTAGGGCAAATGTAAATGTAAACATGTTTAATATAAATGCAATGGATGTTTTCAGCTCACTGTGATTAATATTAATGCTCAGAGAGGGTAAAGTTCTGAGGCAGATGGGATGGTGGAATGAAAAGGGGAGACACCTGATTTTGTGTCAGGAAACCTAATATTCAGGAGGGTATTTGTTTCTTTCTTATTTCATGATATTAGCCGTTGGTACCAATAACTGGTACTATCTGAGGAACAAATAAGTGGTATAAGAGGCCTTCAGTCAAAGCTAGACAACATCAACAGAAAGGTCTTGAAGACGCTGGACCAGCTTCGTAATTACTCCATGACACTTCTTGGGACATGTTACCACCACCAGACTTGACCAGTGATGAGAGTGAACCAGTCCATAACCTGCAAAGAACAAGCATCGGCTGGAGCAGAAACCAACCGACATTTTACTGGCGGCTAAGTATACATTGAAAGCTACCAAGTGAAATCTAAGAAAATTCCTTTAACTAACCGTAACATCACCTGTGATGAGTTTTTAAATAATTATTCGTTTTTACACTCTTAAATATAATTGACTATTAAATTTGTTATCTGTATATATATAAATTTATAGTTCATTTATTCATTTTGAGTGTACTGCACTCGTACGTCTCAGTCATTTTAAAATACACTGAAATATAGCTTTAATATGTCGCTGAGTTAAATCAGTTGCGGCTTGAATGAACTAAAATACATAATAATTCTTGATAAAAGGTGGCGGGCAGATAAACAGTTAAAATTGCTCTGAACAATTCAGCATCGTTCTTGATTTCTGAAATATCTTATGGACACTCCCTCATGATAGAAGCATCATCATCCTTCTATTCACAACTCTGCCAGGAGTAATCTTGAGCAAAGGTAGAGACTTTTGAAGACCCTCAGTAGATACTCTGAATTTTGGCCACTGTTGGACCATCACTGCAGAGCAAGGGGAGTAAATCCCGTGACAATGACAGCTTTGTTGATCTCAGTTATGTTTGATTTCTTAAAACTCCTGTAAGGCCCCCTAAAGTAGAAGCATCATTATTCTATTTATATCTTTGCCAAGTGTAATCTTGAGCGAAGGTTGATAACCTTTGAATATCCTCATCATTATACTCTGTTTGGCCATTGTTTGACCACTACTTCGGAGCAGGGGAGACAATCCCGCGAAAGCGCTGTCAGTAAGTGCAACGCTGAAGAATCAAAATAATGCCAACCTGGATGACCTAAGAGTAACACTTCACAAACTATGTCACCAGTTCAAAAGAGTTGTGATACAGTGGATCTCTTCTCACTGCAACATCCCCGGAAACGAAGAGGCAATGGAAAGGAGAAAGCTACTTCAACTTGACACAAGCATAAATTATGAAGACATCAAGAGTTTTATCAAGCGCTGATACATGAACCAGTGGGAAGCAGAACATCCAGACCACAAAAAAAAAAAAAAAAAAAAAAACCAATTTATATTACCAGCTGAGCAGAAGTGAACAAGTGGTAATCTTCAGACTTCGCACAGGTCACAACAGATTGGGTTACCATCTATTCAACAAGTTTAAGATAGGAACTGCTGATGAGTGTAACTGTGGCACTGATAACGTTACTGCTGAAAAAGGTGACCAACATTTGAGGAACAGGGATAGCCCATATAACCATCACCAGTACCATTTTTTGAACCAAAAAAAAAAAAAAAAATCAACAGAGATATCAACAACCTCAAGTCGACCACGGCTTTCTTTAAACATATTCAAGTTGACGCCTGAGGGTGATCGAAGAAGATGTCCCATCAGAGACTAAACGGAATAATTTTCTTCATAGAAAAAAAAAAGAAAAAAGTAATGGATTGTTAATATATCAAGAGACATTAGCAAACCCATGATTGAAGAACAGGTTTTGCTAATAGATAGACCTGGGAAACCGCACAATATTATCAGTGTATAACAAGAATAAGGGTTAATATGTAATAATAAAAGGTAGTCCCAAAGCAGATACTGCCGTTGGGGAGTTAAGTGTTACAGATTTCACTATACTAGGTCCATCATCGGGAGGTGAAGTGGCCAGTTCTCTTCTTCGCTGCTTTTCCTTCCCTAATCCACGAGCGGATGAAGGTACCCATTTACAGCTAGGTTGACTTGAGTGTGACGCCACCGCGTTTCATACCCAGCACCTTTGCCGCGACAGGCCAGAGCTTTAACCACTCTGCCAATCGAACATTCAACATGTAATAATGGAAGTCTAATTTGAACGTCACCCGTTGGCTTGTCACACCGATTACGGAAACAACGGCAGATGGATCTATTTGTTGTTGCCCTAAAGACGCCGCTAGGCGTGATGGGAAACTACAACAGAGAAAATCAATCTGCTGTTGCCCTTAAGACGCCACAGGGCGTGATGGCCTCTGACTGCTTGGTCGGTCTTTGGCTAAGGACGGAAGAAGAAGAAGAAGAAGAATTTGAACGTGAATGTCCAATAATAATAGTTGCCCATCGCAAGCGAAGATGGCGACAGCTTCAGACTTGAGTTGTGACACCTCACGGTACAGAGGTGAATGTACAATAAAGATTTAGTGATACATATTACCATTGTCAGAGTAAATTAAATATAAACCCACATAACTTCAGCTTCCATCTCCCTCTATTTAATATTTTTTATATACCAACCACACTGCAAACCTGCCAACAGATCCTGAGAAACAATTATAGGCAAGAATGGCTAAACCAGTGGGCTACCTCCCAGACCGGGTGTCCTTTCATCAAACATCAAGCGAAGCCAAACCCCCAATATCCAGTTAAACAACTGATAAGAAGAGATCAGAGTCTAATCTTCCAGCTGAGAACAGGCCATGCCCCCGTCAATAAACATTTAAATAGAATAGACCCACTACGTGAACCAAACTGTAGGCACTGCCACCACCATGAGGAATCAGTTGAACACCTGCTGTTACAGTGCCCAAGACTAACTGACCTGCGACACCAGCTACTCCCATCGCACCCAACCATCCACAATACGCTCTACACATCATCACAACAACTGAGGAAGACTTGTATCTTTGTCAGAGAGGCAATGGGCTGTCAAGAGCGACCTGCTCACAGCTAGAGGGATTATATCATCATCATATACCAAAAATATACAACACAACAAATATGGATAAACTACCATTTGAGGGGAACAAACATTAACACATTTAGAAACTTACAATCACCTTACATAAATAAATGATCTCCTTGTGTCTGTTGCCTCTGACTGAAAAAGCAGCCATAGATCATCACACCTAGTTGCGTCTAGTCTAATCTATATTTTTGAACGTCGGTCGGTTTATCTCCTATAGAAACAGTGGACGCAATGTTTTTTGGTAATGAAAGTTAGACATTAATTGTATTGTTTCCCTTAATATTAATTTTGAGTCAATATATCAATGGATTTCTCATTTTTTAAAAAGGATTCAACAATATCAGGGGTCTCAATTGTTTTAGTTTGTCTACTTTTAGAGTCTTCATTATTGCACACAGCAAGAAACATCAGAAGATATTCTACTAAGAACCTGTGGAGTTGGTGACCCACAAGCACTAAGGATGAAATACAGAGATGATCTTATAGAAGATTTTAAACGTCAGGTTCAGTTAATATACCCTGAAATGGAAATTGGTTACAGTGATTAAATTTACAATACAGCTTTAATTGTGATAGAAGACAATGTTATTTCTATGGAAGGGGAGGAACTGCATACTATTAGTCTCTCTCAAACTAACTGAACTGAAGAAGGTACAGTGGAGGGAACAACTGGAGTAGACGTGCTAGAGGTATGGTGGAGGACATGATTGGAATAGATGTGATGGAGGTGAGAGGTATGGTAGAGGACATGATTTAATTAGATGTGCTGGAGGTGAAAGATATAGTGGAGGAAATGATTGGATTTTATGTGTGGCTGGATGTGAGAGGTTTAGTAGAGGACATGATTGGAGTAGATGTTCTGGAGGTGAGAGTATGGTGGAGGACACGATTAAATTAGATGTGGCCATGAGAGGTACAATGGAGAACGTGATTGGAGTAGATAAGCTGGAGGTGAGATGTATAGCTGTCATTGGGTTCATCCGAGAATTAATTGTATAGGGTTGGTCCTGGTTGATCAGATAATAATGGTTGCTCAGAAGTACCGCAACCAGGTGATATATTAAAAGTTCAGTTACTTATAAATTCTCGGGCAACACCGGGTATATCTGCTAGTAGGTTATTAAAAAAGATAAAGGTAGTCCCATAGCAGAAACTGCCCTAGAGGAGTGAAGTGTTAGAGACTTCACCATACTAGCTCCAGCTTTTTCATGAGTTTATGAGGTGGGGTGGCCAGTTCCCTTCTTCGCTGCCTGTTACGTCCTTTTTCACCTTGGGTGTTTAAGGGTGTGGGACTTAACAGTGTTGAAGTTGACATAAGTCTAACTTTTGTTAAAAGGGTACGCATCTGTGTAAGTTATAATGGTTTATGTGTAAGTAATAATGTTTAAATTAGTGGAGCACGGAAGAGCACATATTTGGTGCGTTGGAATTGAGGTGGTTGCTAATCACTGCATGACGCAGTAAGAAGGGAGACAAAAATGCCGGTTGAATAGGACAGACGTTGGTCTGGTCCAAGAGCCCCATATTGTGGGAATATTATTATGATAGTGATTTAGCTATCTTCCAGGAGGAAGTTTTAGCGGTGAATATATATGTAAGTATCTAATATTGATACGTGCTATCCGTATGATCTAGTTAGGGCTTCGACGTGGTCATTGAGAACCCGCTGCAAGTGAGAACTGATCCTCTGCTGGTGTATATTTGGTTTTAAATTACACTGAAGTTTTTGCCAGGGAATTATCCGGCGTCTCAAGTATATAAAGATGATTTGTAAAGGGATCTTCTAGCCATATGTTTCGTTTAGGAGGTCCATCAAATTTAGATGTCCTTGAAAGGTTGGCAATTGTATGAGTCGACCAAGTTATTGACTGATTTCCTATATTAACTACGCCATACCTACTATGAAAGTATTTGTATGATTCGACACAGCCATTTGTATGATTGATGACGATTTACTATAATGTCTACGTCCTCGTTATCGTTAAAAAAAAAAAAAACAGTTGTCAATTTATAATCAAGACATGGGTCCGGTTACCTTACTTGCCACCAACACCGTTGACATTTGTTCCAGTTTGCCAGTGACTCATCTACATCCCACTATTATAACATTCGCGTTAAATATTACCAGCCGGCAATAGATAGACTCTAAGCCCGACGTTTGCAGACATCGCCCTTGCCTGTGGTGTCAGTCCGTTACATCAATGTAGCAGTCCGTGATGTTGGGAGTTGGCAATATCTAGTGAGGCTCCAACATCTGGAATATTTGTATCTACGATAGCTACAACAGAAACTGTGCAGATACAACATCTGATGGACAATGTGGCTACAACACTGCCCTTGTCTTCCCTAACTCAAAAGCAGAGTGTGGTGCCCATTTACAGGTGTGGAGACTCGAGTGTGACGCCACCATATTTCGATCGCAACTGTGCTGCGAGCGGAAAACTCTAACCACTTAGCCAATCGGAAGCTCCGTCGTGTAGGACAGCATCAAACTCTCCCCTACCCCTATTATGCTCAGTCCGTGAACATCCTGCGAACAGTACCCCAGCTCAGGTTCGTACACAATAAATGAAGAAGAGTTATATATCATAAACAAACAACAGCAACTGAATATGTTATCTAAATTACAGAAACTATCTATTGTAATTGTAACCATCATGACTATTTCAGCAACTGTGTCAGCAAGGCTACACCTTTCATTCACCACTCGACTCAGCAATCGTGTATTTAATCGGCACACTTTATCTTTGTCCACGATCAGGGTGACCACTCCGTGGATGTTCTCCAAGATCATAATCTTTCTTTCAAGTTATCTTAGGATATTAGCTTTTTTTTTCTGTACAATTTTTTCTTTTCCTCTCTTCTCTTTTCTTTCCTCCCCTTTTCCTTTTTAAACATCAAACTGTTAATTGTTGGGTCAAATTGTTGAGTCATTTTACAAAGTTAGCGACACAGCAACGTCATATTTAGTACTAACATCGATCACCTTTAAGCGAACACTCTGAAGTTGAATGTGGACTGCTATAGGGTTAACGTAAATTACGTAAGATTAAAGAGTGAGACGGTGCAAGAGTTCAAGGGAAATAATCATCATCAATTTATGTTACATGATGAAGAGTTGCCTGCCCCCATACATAACCACCTATTAGTCATCTCTTTCAAAAAATGCCCGAAGGAGTAGCAGTCATATTATTTTGTTGTCACCTCAGAAGATTGGCTTGGTTTGGTTTCAAGGACTATCTTCATTGCACACAGACTACAGTGCACATAGCACCCGAATCCCTCCACATTTTATAAATATTTTTGTGGTGGGTAGGTTCTAATTTCTAAATGTTAATAGGATAGTATGGCGCTCTCTCTTCCAAACCTCTACACCTCACGGTAGAAGGGGAACGACTAAGTAAATAAGTAAGAATGCAATTAACACATTTCTAAAAGGTTGTTGTGACAAAGAAATTCTAACGGTCAGCCGGGTTCTAGTCTTTCTCAGAAACATTTTTCTCTCCAGGTGTCTGTCTAGTTTTTTTTTTTTTTCTTTTTCTTTCAGCGTCATTTATTTTGCCAGAAGGCCTTATGAATTTCCGAATTATTAATGGCCTAACTATACGAGTACTGAGAGTCCGATTGGCAGAGTGTT
Source organism: Oreohelix idahoensis (assembly GCA_024509875.1). Lineage (NCBI taxonomy): Eukaryota > Metazoa > Mollusca > Gastropoda > Stylommatophora > Oreohelicidae > Oreohelix > Oreohelix idahoensis. The sequence goes on from JAMPIV010017878.1 coordinate 355,813, forward strand.
TAGAGCGCTGATCTCCCGCTGCAAAGGCGCTTCACGGTATCGTCCCGCTCCAGACTACCCCGCTATACATGAGTACATGACTCTGCTCCTGAGTTAGGGAAGGAAAAGATAGCGAGGAAGGGAACAGATCATCCCACCTCTTGATGCTGGACTTAATGTGATGATGTCTCTAACATTTCAACCCCCTACGACGGTATCTGTTATGGGACTACCTTGACCTTTTTTATTCCGTAATTGATTAATTAATTTATTCATTACTCTTGAACTCTCCAAAGAATACATTCTTATTCCTCCTGTCTTGTGCCATCCTCTCAAGACCTTTCCGTATGTTCTTTAGTCCTTTCATTTATGACTTAAATTTCCCTTCTCCGTGTGTTTTTCTGTCTCTCTCTACTTCCCTTACCCAGGGGATTCTAGAACAAAGGCTGTCTTGTAATGCTATCAAAAGCGGTTCGTAATGTGTGTGTTCACCTGAACGCCAACGTTTTCGTCTCGTCTTTTGCAACATGAAACTATACAGCGCATAATAGCATACTTTTAGGGTCAAAAGTAATCCCGCTGTCAGACAAGATTTTCGGAATTTTTTATCTTCTTCCCTCTGTTAAGTTTTATACCCTAATAAATCCCATTGTGATGCTATGTTTAGAGGTTATAGTTTCCTTTGACTAAAGTTGAAGCATATTTAATTGAGTCCTATTGAATCTCTCGCAACTGCTATTACCCAGTGAGTTATAAGTTGTTGTCCTATTATTATTTATAGTAAACAGTTAATACAATTTCAATATAATAATAGCCTCAAAGATTTTTTTCATAATCCCTATGAATACGCTGTGGTAATTCTAAAGGGGCGCACCGCTTATCGACTTATATTTTACATACAATTTCTGTTTCCTGCTCTTTGCCGGGGACTGCGATGACATAACTTGGGCTTTTAAAATATTTAAGATTAAGAAGTAAGATATTCTCATATCCCAAAACATTCGTGTACTCTGGGTGACCCCCCAAAAAATAAATAAAAATTAAAAAAGAACAAATTACTACAGATGCCACCACTACAGATACTACCACTGCAGGAGTACAAGAAGTACTTTTGTCGCAGGCTTCTTGCAAGAGGACCAGCTGCAGTATTGACCCCCACGCTCTGTAAGGAGCGGAGGAAAAAAGGAATATGAATGAATGATTACCAGGCATGCCCCGTATAGTTACCGGGGGTATCTAAGGAGATGAAGAAAGAATAGGACTTCTGCACCTTCAGCATTTTGTAAGATGTTTTTAACATGAGGTTGTGCATAAACCTGGCAGCCTCATTATGTAAATAAATGGCAAAATGAACCACTGCTGCAAAAGCGTATGTATACTTTATGGCTGGCTTCTTGCAAGGTGACCAGTGAATTAAAGCTAGAATGAATGAATGAATGACCAAGCGTGCCAATGACTAGAATCGATAGGGGGAAAGAGAAAGTTGGGCAGGACAACGGGAACCTGGAGAACAATCATGGAAGAGAATGCTAATTCAACCAGGGTATTATGGGCGGGATGAAAAAGGCGGTTCAAAACAGAAATCGGTGGCGAACAACCAGTTGCAGACCTCTGTTCCATATTAAAGGAAAAAGACTGGACTATTTCGCAAGTTAAAATGTCCCTCCTTCCATTTGCAGGATTTGGTACAGTATCTGATTCTACGATTTTCTTAAGAACTGGTTTTAAACTACACTGGATTAAATAGCAGCCCCTGTGGCTCCTGAGGAGAACTAGCCCGTTCGGCAAATTTCCATTCTTCGGCAATTTTATAAGTTGTCTTGCAGGTGGATTTGAGTTTACATTTAGAAGTTCATTTTATACTGGTTTGGTGTATCGACTGGTTCGTGTTTCAAGTTTTGTTAGAGTATTCCATCAGTCTGACAAATTGTTCATTGTCATTGCGTTTAGTGTGTCTTCTTGTGTCTTTTGCGAGTGTTTTGTAATTTGTTCAGTCTTATTTTCTTGTATGGCTGATGACATAATTGGTGGATTTGGTGTAATCTCGCACATCCTCGGGCTTTCTCACGCCTCTTCACCTTGTTAACAACAGCGCAGTTATGAGACTTCATTTTATTTTTTATTCATTTGTTTTTTTTTTATTGTTGGTTTGTTTCTTGGAATGGGGAGGTCACACACAAAAACATGCATACAAATTTAGTTTTGATTTACTCTATTTGGACTGAGTAGAGGGGGGAAGAAGGTACTATATTTGGATATTGGAAATCTGACTGTCTAAAATAAACACCATATGTCCTAATTATAATCCATCAAGGGTTGAACGGTATACTTTACAAAAAAAAAAAAAAGACAATCTTCTTCGTCGGCAATATTTTTCTTTTTGTAGTTTTCTAACTTTAAACTGTTTCCAGAATATTTTGCGTATGTGTGCCTTTAGACGTCGACTTATTGTTTGGGAGCAATTCGAATACAATAAAATATAATCTCTTTCGACGTTTGAATCCAGAGCCGCGCTAATAATGAAAAGGGAAACAACGCTGTTCAAAAATAACACAGCTTCCTGTCGTCTGCTTGTTTCGAGTAACGACAGTGCAGGGACATTTCTGACCACTATTTCAAAATGAGCTACCAGTTGTACAGAAACACTACTCTTGGGCATACACTGCAAGAGAGCCTGGATGAATTAATTCAAGTAAGACTGCTGTATTATCAGTAGTCAAGATACTTTTCAATATCTGTTTGAATAGCTTTCGGTTCCCAATGCCTTTGTGTCTTCATTAAGGGGTCGTCCACAAATGACTTTTCACAGTGAGGAGGAAAGAAGGTTGAAGAGGGGTGGGGGGGGGGGGGGGGGGGTTGCAATAATGTGAACACTTACTTAGTCGTTCCCCTTCTACTGTGAGGTGTAGAGGTTTGGAAGAGAGAGCGCCAGACTATCCTATCAGCTGTCTTCCTCCTGGCCTGGTTCCATTCTAGTCCTCGGTCCTTCAAAGATTGTCTAATGTTGTCCTCCCAGCGGACTCTGGGTCGTCCTGGAGGTCTGGATCCCTGGCTCTTTGTTTCCCATGCTTGTCGTGGTAGCCGATCTTCTCCCATTCTGCAGACATGGCCAAACCATCTTAGTTGGGACTGTTCTACTTGGGTCGGCAGGGGATGGGATTTTAGGCCTTGACGTATCGTCTGGTTGCGGACCATGTCTCTTCTTGTTACTTCAACCACCTTCCTCAGATACCTCATTTCTGAGGTTTGGATCTCGCTTTTATGGGTTGTAGTCACACACACAAAATACTAGTGGGGCTCGCTTCTTTCATAACTGAAATTTCTACTTTTATCCACAAATAGTTAACTTTTATCCCTCACCACACCTGCAAGTCCCATGTCAGTTTGTGACAAAATACATTGTCACAAACTGACATAGGACTTGCAGGTGTGGTGGGGGAGATCATAGAACAAACTGACATGGGACTCGCAGGTGTGGTGGGGGAGAAAGAGGAGATCATAGAACAAATTGACATGGAACTCGCAGGTGTGGTGGTGGAGAAAGGAGATTATAGAACAAACTGACATGGAACTTACAGGTGTGGTGGGGGAGAAAGAGGAGATATAGAACAAACTATGTCAAAGCTGAAATACAGAAGATCTAGAGAGATGGAGAAAAATTGCATTAAAATGACAAGATTCTGAACCTAAGTATGGCACGGCTTTGGTTTATTGGTTATCTACATGGCATTGGGCCAAGACGACTTTTGTCCAAGGCCGCTTCCTTTTTTAACAAAATGAACACATTACAAAAATTGACACTTAGACTTAACCCATATTTGGGCAGTAGAACTAGTAATTCATTTTATAAACTGAATGTTTTATTTTCTTGCATACGTTTTCAGATGGGCCAGATTTCCCCTTCTCTTGCTCTAAATGTGCTGCTACAGTTTGACAGATCCATCAACCACGCATTGTCTGAGAGAGTGAAGGCCAGGATTTCATTTAAGGTTTAACTTTAAGCTAAAAACTATTCAGATACTTATTACTGTACCTTTTCCTACTCTTGATAACAGTGAGTTACCAATATGAACAGTATCCAGCTGGTGTGGTGTCTGAACTTTAACTTATTGGGATCACTGGAGAAAGATCAGGGCCACTGTTTACATCCAGTTGAGGGTTATTAAGCAAAGTTTAAGAGGGGTCAACAGCTGACCTCTGTTTAAAAAAAAATTATGATGATTACAAATTTTTTTTTTTTAAATTAATGAAGAAAAATATCCCGTTCAACCTCTGATGGGTTATAATTAGGATATTTATTGTTTTCAATTCCAAATAATATGAACAACTGCCGATATGAGAAAGTGGCATCACATTTGTCAAATCATTGTAAATAGGGACAATCACAATTGTGCTTATATGTTAAATAAATTAAAAAAAAAAAAATCAAGAAGAAACTCTGAACAAGAATAATATTACATTGGAGGGGTGTAAAGGCCTGGTGGTTCCAGTTATATAACTGACTTTAACATATATTTAATTGACTTTCATCTGAGCATCTGATTGGCTAAATGGTAAGAGCGCTTTCCTCTCTACACTTTTATCAGATTCTGGTATCGAAACCTGATAGGGTCAGGCTGCAGTCTACACAGCTGTAAATATGTACCTGACTGTTCTTGAGATAGGGGAGGCAAAGGCAGTGAGGAGGGGAATTGATAACCCCACCTGATAAAATTGAGATCTAGTATGGTGGTCTTCACTTCACTCCCTTACAGCAGTATCAGCTATGGTACTAGCTTTAAAATGCAGGGCAATTGAAAAGTCAATAGATTTTTAAAAATTGTTATATGTTCATTTCTATCCAACTAATTTATATGAAAAAAATCTAAAATAAACAGCCATTTTATTACATAAGTTAAAAAAAAAAAAACACATACACAAATAGTAATACGTCTTACAAGGAGAAGGACAAGAAAAACCTTCTTGTCCTTCTCCATGTAAGACGTATTACTATTTGTGTGTGTGTGTGTTTTTATTTTGTTTTTTTTTCAACTGTTTTACCCCGTCTTACGGCAGTTCTCCTCATATACTTATATTTTATTACATAAGCAATGTTACATAAACAGAACAGTATAGTTCAGTGTCTGATCCGATCTGTTCAGAGCACGTAGCTTCATAGTGTGCAGCAATTTTTGCTGTCTCTTTTAATGTCAGTTTATAGGCCAGTATAGACTTTTAAAATTTTATTTTAGGAAAAATAAAATAACAATTTTCTTCTTCTGCATTCAGTTTGTAAAATGCTAAATCTGCAGGCCTGTCACCAGGACAAAGTTCACAGTCTTTTCCAGGTCAGCGCGGCAGTCCCATAGCTTCTGCCTGAACTCAGCACCCCCAGGCTAGGTCGGACGTCGTGGGTCATCATGGGTTGGGCAGTTTTGGAGAATGTGTTCAGGGGTCTGGATTCCAGTTCTACATGGACATTCATTTGTATGAGATATCTGGAGGCGATAGAGATGGCCCTGTAATCTACAGTGGCCAGTTCTCAGGCGGAAAATAATAGTCTGTTGGTGTCTCTTAAGTTGGTGGGTTGGGTCATCTCTGTTGTATATATCACCTTCCTCCTTCCACTGATTTTTGTACTTGTTGTTGATGGTGGTCTTAGATTCTCGATAGGGAAATGGGTGGCTGAATTGTTCCATTTTACTGCCACTTCTAGGTAGAGCATCTGCTCTCTCATTTCCAGCGATTCCAAAATGAGAGGGTAACCCCAGAAGGGCAATGGTTGATGACCTTTGGATAGTGTTAAGCTCAGATCTGATCTCATGTATCACGTTTTCAAATATCAATAAAACTTACTAGTCAAATGGCAGTCACTGCTTCTTGTTTTAACATTTAGTTCATTGATATCCAATAGATACTAGTCAGGATATACACACTTTAGTTCATTGATATCCAATAGATACTAGTCAGGATGCACACACTTTAGTTCATTTATATCCAATAGATACTAGTCAGGATATACACACTTTAGTTCATTTATATCCAATAGATACTAGTCAGGATATACACACTTTAGTTCATTTACATCCAATAGATACTAGTTAGGATATACACACTAGTTCATTTATATCCAATAGATACTAGTCAGGATATACACACTTTAGTTCATTTACATCCAATAGATACTAGTCAGGATATACACACTTTAGTTCATTTATATCCAATAGATACTAGTCAGGATTTACACACTTCAAAATAGGAAATGACTTTTCAATCACCCTGTAACAGATTTTTTTTCCTCAAGGTTAAAAAAACTCTTTGTCACAGATGTAAAATCTGCCCTACTATGTGGTTTAAAAGTGAGACTTGTCACCAAGAATGTTATGTCCAGACTACAGGCATTCACAAACAAGTGCTCTGTGGCATTCTCTGTATCAGATAGCTATATGTGTTAGCAAATGTAGCCCTATGAAAGAGAACCAGACAAGAATGAGTATGGCTGGACATTACAGAGAGAAAGTGGAGATGCATAGGGCATAATTTTCAAGAAAGAATAAACCAGTGTAACTCAGTTTGAGCTTCAAGTGACAGAGTGGTTAGAGTGCTGGCTTCTCGAGGCAAGTTTGGTGGGTTCAGAACATGATAGCATCAGGCTCCAGTCTGCCCAGTTATAAATGGGTGCCTGACTCTGTTCTTGAGTTAGGGAAAGCAAAGGAAGGGAGGAAGCCAACCGGTCTGCCCACTTCATAAAGCTGAATATGTGACAGTGCTATCTCTTCTTATTATAGTAAACTAGGTGACTGGGGCAGGCCTAGTTGTCTACCTTCTATTTGTCAATTTGATCCATTGACCTATCTTCCAAGTAAGAGTATATCTTAATACTGGCCCTCACCGCCAGAGTTATTGATTCCTGGATGATATTCTCTCAAAACTTCCAACCTAAACTCGTTCCATCCCTTCTTATGATGTTACTTAAGTGACAGCTTCGTATAGTAGTTAGTTTCATTATGTCCAGTATCTTGTTTACTCTAGCACTCAACAACCTTTTAGAGACTGAACCCAACTTGAGCAACGTTCCATCAAAACAAACAGTTTATTTACATCATATAAGTTCATCATAACAGAGGCATGTGGTACTAATTCCAGGTACAAACATTTCTTAAATTTCTCTTGTAGATCCCATTCCTCCTGGGTATATATCCATGTACCTGTATATATATATATAGCTCTCTACCTGAGAACACCAACAGATATGGTTTATACCTATTTTCTTCCCTTAAGGTTTTTATATTTATTCTGGCTTTTCCCAAGCCTTTCATCAACTCTTTCCTGAGTTGGTTTCCTTCATCTACTAATCCTGTCAGAGTTGACTCAATTTACTCAAATACCATCATCTTAAAACTCATATATGCAAATTAATACATTGGGTACACCTGTTGCGGTATTCTCATACTTATACCTGCTAGAGAGCTCATGTTTCATCCTGTAAATACAATCAAACTTCAATTGCTTACTCATCTTACTTGTAGCGGTTGATGTTGCAAAATTCATTATACAATAGCCCAACACGGCTATAAAATCCATGTTCTTCTGTAAAACTTCTCAGCTGCTGACTTAGTCTCAGTTTATTCACATCATAGTCAAGTTTGTAGCTTCAGCTTCGTTTCTCCTTATTCTGCGCTCACTTAGTTGTAAGCGTCGTTAACCTTGTAATACCTTATTTCAACTTCTGAAATAATTCTATTCAATGTCTATCAAAAGTTATGAGTCAAAGGACCTACTTACTTTGGTTGCACCGAATCCTCACAACACTCATTTTTCTTACTATCACCCCTTATCACTAAACTTATATTTTAAACACAGTTCTGTCTTTCATAAGTGAATAGATTCTACTACTCTAACTAGGTCTATAGGATTCTTCAGAAGTATTCATTCTGTTTCTCACAGAAATGTAACTTGAGCCTGGCAGAAAACACATTCCTGCCACTCTACGTCCTTAACCAGGACTGCTTCCTCCGAAAAATGCGACCGCTCCACAGCGCGTCTAAATGAGTTCTCTTCTATAAAATCATTATCAGCTGATCTTCAAATGCGACCGCTCAACAGCGCGTCTAAGTGCGTTCTCCTCTATAAAATCATTCTCAGCTGATCTGAAAATGCGACCGCTCAACAGCGCGTCTGAATGAGTTCTCCTCTATAAAATCATTACTAGCTCATCTGTCCTTGTTTACGGTAAATTCATTGGTTCCTCCTATTCTTCGCTCAGCTGAAAAATGTTCACGCTTATCCGCTGTGTAAACAACTCAGTGAAGTGTCATCCGTTGTCCTGGTAAACTTTTCACGTGCATATTTTTTTTCTCTCAACTCACTTAATCATATAAGGGAGGTAATTAACCATTGTCTCCCTTTGCATATTTGACTTAACCTTATATTATCTTCTCTAAAGCTTGCTATACAATTCGTATATGTACATTTTCTAAACCATAATTACCAACTCACCAAATCTACTTAAGTGTAATTAAGCACTTTCCTCCCCTGACTTTAATAATTAGAGTCTTCTCCCTTTGATCAAAGTATTACTTCACTCATCTTATTTCCCTTTTAGCAAGACAAATAGTCTTTATTCAAATCTATTCTTATTTCTTAAACCATTTTTTCATACTTTCCCTCTTAACCAAAACCAAATCACCGCTTATAATTCCTGCTTGAGCATTTTATAATGCTCCTAGCAAAGTCAACGGTGACATACAACCCGGGGCCATACAAATGTATCCCATAGGGAGACATTTGTGTTCCATCATCTAGCAATCCCATTCTATTCTTTAACATACCATTATCACCGCACCTGTATACATATTCAAAGTCTACATGTTAAAAAATTTCCCCCAAAAAAATATTTTGAAGCAAAATGTAACGCTACCTCATTGCTGAACCTTAGCTTGAGGCATACCATCAATACTCAACAAAAAAAATAAATCATGGCTCTGCACTTATTATCTATATATATATACATGTTCCTATTTTTCGACATGGTCACTGCCTCTGGACACAGATGTTTGTCAGTACCTTTATATGTCTTGAAATATCTGCTGTTAATGTAATTTATCCATTATACGAGACAGATAAGCAGAAATAACTAATTAGTGGTGCATCAGTAAATATCCTAATGTGATAGTGAAAGATGTCACTATGTCAGAGTTGATGTGCCCGACTGATTCTAGTCTTGGATGCATCAGTCAAATCCTTCACTCTGTCTAAACCTATATATACATGCAGTAGTACGTCAGGGTTAACAAAATATCTAACCTTAGGATGTAAAAGTAATATAGTCATGACCCTATAACTGTCATTACCATCATCTCTTAAGTAAGCAGTACCCATAATACCAATACTGCAACCAAGTTTTTTTTTTTTTCTTTTCTTCTGTTATCTCTGTAGAACCAGTGCAGTAAAAAGTGGGGACGTTCATCCTCAGTGCAATATTTGCCTATGTCCCTGAGTAAGACTCCACTTGACTGAGTCTGGATCACTTCCCTTCTTCTTTTCTTTTCTCTTTTTTTTTTCTCTGGTCCTGAATACTTTTATGTCTGAAATAGGTACATTATAATAATTAACATGCATTTAATGTACTATACATATTTTAACCAATGTCAGTGTTGATCATCAAGTATGCTGCATCTTGTACCTTGGGAAGGAGTCCGCTAAAACGCAGTTTAAATTCTTGCATTGGAAACATGGGGATTGACGGTTTTTTTTTTTTTTTTTCGTCGGACACTCTCCAGGACTTCACATAATGAGCGACCACAGCCAAGTTGTGTAGATGTCATTAATATCAACGACATGGCATCACTTCAGCCCACAAGGAGCATAGGCCTTCCACAAAATTCTGTTCTTCGTAATTTGATGCACACAACACCTGCTGATGATCGTTCCTTTAGCCCACCCAAGACTGAGGGGGACTAAGGATGTAGCTCCGATACAACCACTATGCTCCTGCGAAGTTCCAGGCAGCTGGATTGATCCAAACATACGACCTCAGATTGGATGACACGAATAAACCCTCTAAGATTTATACAAGCCAGATTTTGACTCGACCTAGTCAAGCAAGTCTGCCCGATCATGCAGATTCCACAGTTGTATCAGCTGCAGTGGCAAGACCCCATTTCTGTTACTATTTCATCGTTGATAAGAATTTGTGGGAACGACCCAGATCAGTTCATTCAAGTTTATACAAATTTTCATGGTTGTGATACAACCCAATCAGCATCTCCTGAAGGACAGCCCGGCACAGACCTTATAAATAGGTTATTATTATTATTATTGTTAAAGATCTTTCCTGCATGCAGGTGTGTAATGGCTGCCCAGAAATAAAGTCGGTGCTAAAAAATAAATATCGGGTGTACATTTTGGTATTTTGTGCCTTGATCACATTAGTAAGTGTTCAGCTGTGCCTAGATCAAAATTTTGGGGAATATCTTGAATGATTAGCTGGGACCCAAAGACGCAGCAATAGAGAACGCAGTCAGCGACTCATAGCTTGACTGCCTGCGTCAGGACCAGCGAATCAGAGCTGGTTAAGACCGCACTCCACCTCCACGTGGTGGTCCTGGAAACAGTCTGCAGCAGTGCAGTCTGGCTGAGCGAGTGTGGATCGCAATGGGAAGGCAAACCCGGTCCTAAAAAATGCCGTGCAGAAGTCGGATGTGTCGACCGAAAGGTGCAGATATCACAGCTTAGGCGTAAACAGACACAACGCAACCACCTTCCTTTTCAGGGTGAACGAGGAAGAAGAAGAAGAAGAAGTACCTTGGGAAGAACACTGTTAAGTTTCCTAAAACTATATGTAGTTATTCTAGTTTGTCACATTCATAAGATTATATGTGTGTACGCTACTGTGTCACAATGATGAACTTCTATGTATTCACTCTACTTTGTCACATTCTTAAGACTATGTTTTTAATTCACTTTGTCACATTCTTAAGGATATATGTTTGATCTACTTTGTCACACTCTTAAGACTATGTGTAATCTAGTTTGTCAACTCGACTCTCTTTAAAGAAGTTAGTGAGTACTGTAAGTGTCTAAGCGTGCTCCAGTATATGAATATCAACTTAAGCTAAACACAGTGTGACTCAATTAATTAACTTAACTTTAGGTACTATGTTGGTTAGAGTACCGAATTAAACACTATAGCTGGGTTAGTGCTTTATGACGACTACACTAAGTTGGAGATTTGTTTTGCGAGTTCCAACAGTGTAATCTCTCTGCTGGAGAGGCGACTGTCATACTGTGATGAAGCTGATATGCATTGCGATGTCGTGTTTATAGTCGCTCTGCAGGAGGTGGGGGGGGGGGGGGGGGGGGGGGGGGGGGGGGGGGGGGGGGGGGGGGGGGGGGGGGGGGGGGCGAACGAATATTTATATTTTGTTGGAAACCTAGTGAAGGTTTATGTGCTTGGCGATGATTTCTTTTGAATCTTGTTCGTAGATGTTCTTGCGGTAATCGTAGCAATTTCGCTCTTGGTGGTGAGTCTAGTGACGAAGGTTGGTAAGGGCGTTTGGTAGCTATGCGTATTTCGGTGCTGGTTGTATCATCCATACACTCTATGTCGCTGTCTTCTCGTTCTGTTACGTCAAGTTCAGATTCCACCTGTGCCGAAGGCGTATTAATGACATTCTTGTTACTATTTATGTGTTTCGCTGTAGGACTCTGGATATGGTGAGTAATGTTACTTTTCGTCACTTGTAAAGACTGTTCGTCATCGCTATCCGAGCTAGAGTATGTAAGCTGGTGTCTACTGGAGGTTGACGGTTGTAGTCCCTGACTACCATGTTCTTCTGTAAAGTTGCTACCGTGGGGGGCTATGTTTCTCGTTGCTGATTTCAGAGGTCTGTCATCTTCACTATCCCAAGTTGAATGTGTAGACTGGTGTTGACTGGGAGTTGACGGTTGTAGTCCCTGACTACCATGTTCTTCTGTAAAGTTGCTACCGTGGGGGCTATGTTTCTCGTTGCTGATTTCAGAGGTCTGTCATCTTCGCTATCCCAAGTTGAATGTGTAGACTGGTGTTGACTGGGAGTTGACGGTTGTAGTCCCTGACTACTATAGTATGTTTGACTTGATATGGACGCATGAGGTTCTTCGTCTTGTGTCGATAGTGGCGTATTACTATCTCTCCCGTGTAGGCGATTGTCTCTGTATATTAGTCTTTCTCTCAATTCTGCTGGTGGAATGTCATCTTCATCTTCTGAGTCTTCTCTGCAGCGGACTAAACGATGTACAGCATCTTGGAGTTGACCTGAAGTGTTACGTTGTTGTAGGCTAATGTTCTGCTCAACATCCATGTCGTTTTCTTCACGTGAAGTACTTGATGTCTCTGTGGAATCATAATAACTCAACGTGACTTTTCGTATTGGTCTGCTACTGCATAAGGCTGGCGTTGACTGGGAATCGACGGTTATAATCACTGATTATTTTTTCTCGTAACGCTTCAAGGGCTGGAGTGATATATCCACCTTCTTGTGTCTCATCTTGTGCTTTAGTGATTATGTTCTTCTCTTCATTTTGTTCAAACGCATTTATTTTTATTCGTATCCTTTCAAGGGCTTGATTAATATATCCACCTCCTTGTTTCTCATCTTGTGCTTTTGATTTATTTTCATTTTGTTCAAAAAATCCTTCATATTCTAATCTCGTATCAAGCTTGATTAATATATATCCACCTCCTTGTTTCTCATCTTGTGCTTTAGAGATTATGTTCTTCTGTTCATTTTGTTCAAACACAATTATTTTTGCTCGTATCGCTTCAAGTTCTGGAGTGATATATCCACCTCCATCATGCACTAATAATTCAGATGATTCTTGTGTGGCAGAGATGGAAACAGGTGACATTTTCAGGTCTTGAACAGAAGCCTTATCTAATGAGCTTTTACGATCTGCAACTGATTGAAGAAGGGAGGGTTTTCCATCTATTTCAACTGCCTCATTTAAGCGCTCTGAATTGACATTAGCAGATGTGCATGGTTTTACTTTCTGAATCGGCGGAGTCTTTCGTCCTTTTTTCTTCTTTTTCTTTTGTTTGTGTTTACTCTCCACCTGTGCTGATGCTGTAAGTTGCTTCAACTGTTCTTGATTCTTTTGTGGACTAAGGCTATCATCTCTTGAATATCCACTATCTAGGAAACTTCGCTCAACTTTAGAACCGGTACATAACTTTGCAAATTCAGGTCAGTTCTTTGTGGATTTTTGCATGTGACATCTTCTTGTTTCTCATCTTGCACTTGATCTTGAATGTTACTTTGTTGTACGTTATGAATAATATTCTTGTTACTTTGACTTGACTTTCCTTTCTGAAGAAGTAATGTCTTTATGTCTTCTAGAACACCTATTCCTTTTGACACTAAACTGTTCAGCATCTCATCAGCAGTCTCTATCTCTGAAATATTAGCAATTGTTTGGACTTTTCTGCACCGTTTATCTTTCTTCATCTGTGCTTGACTCCATAGCATTGACAAGAATGTATCTGGTTTCATGACTGCACTATCATTCTCCACATAACTTTCTTCATATGTCATCTTTTCTGTATTATCAACCATTTCAGTACTGTATAAATCAGGTAAGTCATCTGTTTGTACTGCGACATTCTGTGTTTGAGGTTGCATTCTAGTAACTGTTGGTTCGCTTCGTCTTTTCAAATTTAATCTTGGTCTTCCTTCTTTCACTTTCCATGGTTGTAACTTGATTTCAACAATCTCCTTTATTTCAATCTTATATACTTTTGCAACCAATCCATCCACTATTCTTATGCAAGGAAAATCGATTGCATAATTCCTGCAACGCTTTAACTCTGAAGCGAAATCTCTCATTGCTATTCTCTTCCTTCTGTTCTCTATGGTTGTCGAACACTTGTCCATGTTTCAATGTCTCTTTTACAATTATTTCGTACTTGGTCTAGAGGTGGTGCTGTTGATATTCCATCTCTCCTTGTGATGTAGCCATGTCACTTTAAGAAGGGTTGGTCACGGCGCCAATTAATAATATGTGACAGTGCTATCTCTTCTTATTATAGTAAACTAGGTGACTGGGGCAGGCCTAGTTGTCTACCTTCTATTTGTCAATTTGATCCATTGACCTATCTTCCAAGTAAGAGTATATCTTAATACTGGCCCTCACCGCCAGAGTTATTGATTCCTGGATGATATTCTCTCAAAACTTCCAACCTAAACTCGTTCCATCCCTTCTTATGATGTTACTTAAGTGACAGCTTCGTATAGTAGTTAGTTTCATTATGTCCAGTATCTTGTTTACTCTAGCACTCAACAACCTTTTAGAGACTGAACCCAACTTGAGCAACGTTCCATCAAAACAAACAGTTTATTTACATCATATAAGTTCATCATAACAGAGGCATGTGGTACTAATTCCAGGTACAAACATTTCTTAAATTTCTCTTGTAGATCCCATTCCTCCTGGGTATATATCCATGTACCTGTATATATATATATAGCTCTCTACCTGAGAACACCAACAGATATGGTTTATACCTATTTTCTTCCCTTAAGGTTTTTATATTTATTCTGGCTTTTCCCAAGCCTTTCATCAACTCTTTCCTGAGTTGGTTTCCTTCATCTACTAATCCTGTCAGAGTTGACTCAATTTACTCAAATACCATCATCTTAAAACTCATATATGCAAATTAATACATTGGGTACACCTGTTGCGGTATTCTCATACTTATACCTGCTAGAGAGCTCATGTTTCATCCTGTAAATACAATCAAACTTCAATTGCTTACTCATCTTACTTGTAGCAGTTGATGTTGCAAAATTCATTATACAATAGCCCAACACGGCTATAAAATCCATGTTCTTCTGTAAAACTTCTCAGCTGCTGACTTAGTCTCAGTTTATTCACATCATAGTCAAGTTTGTAGCTTCAGCTTCGTTTCTCCTTATTCTGCGCTCACTTAGTTGTAAGCGTCGTTAACCTTGTAATACCTTATTTCAACTTCTGAAATAATTCTATTCAATGTCTATCAAAAGTTATGAGTCAAAGGACCTACTTACTTTGGTTGCACCGAATCCTCACAACACTCATTTTTCTTACTATCACCCCTTATCACTAAACTTATATTTTAAACACAGTTCTGTCTTTCATAAGTGAATAGATTCTACTACTCTAACTAGGTCTATAGGATTCTTCAGAAGTATTCATTCTGTTTCTCACAGAAATGTAACTTGAGCCTGGCAGAAAACACATTCCTGCCACTCTACGTCCTTAACCAGGACTGCTTCCTCCGAAAAATGCGACCGCTCCACAGCGCGTCTAAATGAGTTCTCTTCTATAAAATCATTATCAGCTGATCTTCAAATGCGACCGCTCAACAGCGCGTCTAAGTGCGTTCTCCTCTATAAAATCATTCTCAGCTGATCTGAAAATGCGACCGCTCAACAGCGCGTCTGAATGAGTTCTCCTCTATAAAATCATTACTAGCTCATCTGTCCTTGTTTACGGTAAATTCATTGGTTCCTCCTATTCTTCGCTCAGCTGAAAAATGTTCACGCTTATCCGCTGTGTAAACAACTCAGTGAAGTGTCATCCGTTGTCCTGGTAAACTTTTCACGTGCATATTTTTTTCTCTCAACTCACTTAATCATATAAGGGAGGTAATTAACCATTGTCTCCCTTTGCATATTTGACTTAACCTTATATTATCTTCTCTAAAGCTTGCTATACAATTCGTATATGTACATTTTCTAAACCATAATTACCAACTCACCAAATCTACTTAAGTGTAATTAAGCACTTTCCTCCCCTGACTTTAATAATTAGAGTCTTCTCCCTTTGATCAAAGTATTACTTCACTCATCTTATTTCCCTTTTAGCAAGACAAATAGTCTTTATTCAAATCTATTCTTATTTCTTAAACCATTTTTTCATACTTTCCCTCTTAACCAAAACCAAATCACCGCTTATAATTCCTGCTTGAGCATTTTATAATGCTCCTAGCAAAGTCAACGGTGACATACAACCCGGGGCCATACAAATGTATCCCATAGGGAGACATTTGTGTTCCATCATCTAGCAATCCCATTCTATTCTTTAACATACCATTATCACCGCGCCTGTATACATATTCAAAGTCTACATGTTAAAAAATTTCCCCCAAAAAAATATTTTGAAGCAAAATGTAACGCTACCTCATTGCTGAACCTTAGCTTGAGGCATACCATCAATACTCAACAAAAAAAATAAATCATGGCTCTGCACTTATTATCTATATATATATATACATGTTCCTATTTTTCGACATGGTCACTGCCTCTGGACACAGAGGTTTGTCAGTACCTTTATATGTCTTGAAATATCTGCTGTTAATGTAATTTATCCATTATACGAGACAGATAAGCAGAAATAACTAATTAGTGGTGCATCAGTAAATATCCTAATGTGATAGTGAAAGATGTCACTATGTCAGAGTTGATGTGCCCGACTGATTCTAGTCTTGGATGCATCAGTCAAATCCTTCACTCTGTCTAAACCTATATATACATGCAGTAGTACGTCAGGGTTAACAAAATATCTAACCTTAGGATGTAAAAGTAATATAGTCATGACCCTATAACTGTCATTACCATCATCTCTTAAGTAAGCAGTACCCATAATACCAATACTGCAACCAAGTTTTTTTTTTTTTTCTTTTCTTCTGTTATCTCTGTAGAACCAGTGCAGTAAAAAGTGGGGACGTTCATCCTCAGTGCAATATTTGCCTATGTCCCTGAGTAAGACTCCACTTGACTGAGTCTGGATCACTTCCCTTCTTCTTTTCTTTTCTCTTTTTTTTTTCTCTGGTCCTGAATACTTTTATGTCTGAAATAGGTACATTATAATAATTAACATGCATTTAATGTACTATACATATTTTAACCAATGTCAGTGTTGATCATCAAGTATGCTGCATCTTGTACCTTGGGAAGGAGTCCGCTAAAACGCAGTTTAAATTCTTGCATTGGAAACATGGGGATTGACGGTTTTTTTTTTTTTTTCGTCGGACACTCTCCAGGACTTCACATAATGAGCGACCACAGCCAAGTTGTGTAGATGTCATTAATATCAACGACATGGCATCACTTCAGCCCACAAGGAGCATAGGCCTTCCACAAAATTCTGTTCTTCGTAATTTGATGCACACAACACCTGCTGATGATCGTTCCTTTAGCCCACCCAAGACTGAGGGGGACTAAGGATGTAGCTCCGATACAACCACTATGCTCCTGCGAAGTTCCAGGCAGCTGGATTGATCCAAACATACGACCTCAGATTGGATGACACGAATAAACCCTCTAAGATTTATACAAGCCAGATTTTGACTCGACCTAGTCAAGCAAGTCTGCCCGATCATGCAGATTCCACAGTTGTATCAGCTGCAGTGGCAAGACCCCATTTCTGTTACTATTTCATCGTTGATAAGAATTTGTGGGAACGACCCAGATCAGTTCATTCAAGTTTATACAAATTTTCATGGTTGTGATACAACCCAATCAGCATCTCCTGAAGGACAGCCCAGCACAGACCTTATAAATAGGTTATTATTATTATTATTATTGTTAAAGATCTTTCCTGCATGCAGGTGTGTAATGGCTGCCCAGAAATAAAGTCGGTGCTAAAAAATAAATATCGGGTGTACATTTTGGTATTTTGTGCCTTGATCACATTAGTAAGTGTTCAGCTGTGCCTAGATCAAAATTTTGGGGAATATCTTGAATGATTAGCTGGGACCCAAAGACGCAGCAATAGAGAACGCAGTCAGCGACTCATAGCTTGACTGCCTGCGTCAGGACCAGCGAATCAGAGCTGGTTAAGACCGCACTCCACCTCCACGTGGTGGTCCTGGAAACAGTCTGCAGCAGTGCAGTCTGGCTGAGCGAGTGTGGATCGCAATGGGAAGGCAAACCCGGTCCTAAAAAATGCCGTGCAGAAGTCGGATGTGTCGACCGAAAGGTGCAGATATCACAGCTTAGGCGTAAACAGACACAACGCAACCACCTTCCTTTTCAGGGTGAACGAGGAAGAAGAAGAAGAAGAAGTACCTTGGGAAGAACACTGTTAAGTTTCCTAAAACTATATGTAGTTATTCTAGTTTGTCACATTCATAAGATTATATGTGTGTACGCTACTGTGTCACAATGATGAACTTCTATGTATTCACTCTACTTTGTCACATTCTTAAGACTATGTTTTTAATTCACTTTGTCACATTCTTAAGGATATATGTTTGATCTACTTTGTCACACTCTTAAGACTATGTGTAATCTAGTTTGTCAACTCGACTCTCTTTAAAGAAGTTAGTGAGTACTGTAAGTGTCTAAGCGTGCTCCAGTATATGAATATCAACTTAAGCTAAACACAGTGTGACTCAATTAATTAACTTAACTTTAGGTACTATGTTGGTTAGAGTACCGAATTAAACACTATAGCTGGGTTAGTGCTTTATGACGACTACACTAAGTTGGAGATTTGTTTTGCGAGTTCCAACAGTGTAATCTCTCTGCTGGAGAGGCGACTGTCATACTGTGATGAAGCTGATATGCATTGCGATGTCGTGTTTATAGTCGCTCTGCAGGAGGTGGGGGGGGGGCGAACGAATATTTATATTTTGTTGGAAACCTAGTGAAGGTTTATGTGCTTGGCGATGATTTCTTTTGAATCTTGTTCGTAGATGTTCTTGCGGTAATCGTAGCAATTTCGCTCTTGGTGGTGAGTCTAGTGACGAAGGTTGGTAAGGGCGTTTGGTAGCTATGCGTATTTCGGTGCTGGTTGTATCATCCATACACTCTATGTCGCTGTCTTCTCGTTCTGTTACGTCAAGTTCAGATTCCACCTGTGCCGAAGGCGTATTAATGACATTCTTGTTACTATTTATGTGTTTCGCTGTAGGACTCTGGATATGGTGAGTAATGTTACTTTTCGTCACTTGTAAAGACTGTTCGTCATCGCTATCCGAGCTAGAGTATGTAAGCTGGTGTCTACTGGAGGTTGACGGTTGTAGTCCCTGACTACCATGTTCTTCTGTAAAGTTGCTACCGTGGGGGGCTATGTTTCTCGTTGCTGATTTCAGAGGTCTGTCATCTTCACTATCCCAAGTTGAATGTGTAGACTGGTGTTGACTGGGAGTTGACGGTTGTAGTCCCTGACTACCATGTTCTTCTGTAAAGTTGCTACCGTGGGGGCTATGTTTCTCGTTGCTGATTTCAGAGGTCTGTCATCTTCGCTATCCCAAGTTGAATGTGTAGACTGGTGTTGACTGGGAGTTGACGGTTGTAGTCCCTGACTACTATAGTATGTTTGACTTGATATGGACGCATGAGGTTCTTCGTCTTGTGTCGATAGTGGCGTATTACTATCTCTCCCGTGTAGGCGATTGTCTCTGTATATTAGTCTTTCTCTCAATTCTGCTGGTGGAATGTCATCTTCATCTTCTGAGTCTTCTCTGCAGCGGACTAAACGATGTACAGCATCTTGGAGTTGACCTGAAGTGTTACGTTGTTGTAGGCTAATGTTCTGCTCAACATCCATGTCGTTTTCTTCACGTGAAGTACTTGATGTCTCTGTGGAATCATAATAACTCAACGTGACTTTTCGTATTGGTCTGCTACTGCATAAGGCTGGCGTTGACTGGGAATCGACGGTTATAATCACTGATTATTTTTTCTCGTAACGCTTCAAGGGCTGGAGTGATATATCCACCTTCTTGTGTCTCATCTTGTGCTTTAGTGATTATGTTCTTCTCTTCATTTTGTTCAAACGCATTTATTTTTATTCGTATCCTTTCAAGGGCTTGATTAATATATCCACCTCCTTGTTTCTCATCTTGTGCTTTAGAGATTATGTTCTTCTGTTCATTTTGTTCAAACACAATTATTTTTGCTCGTATCGCTTCAAGTTCTGGAGTGATATATCCACCTCCATCATGCACTAATAATTCAGATGATTCTTGTGTGGCAGAGATGGAAACAGGTGACATTTTCAGGTCTTGAACAGAAGCCTTATCTAATGAGCTTTTACGATCTGCAACTGATTGAAGAAGGGAGGGTTTTCCATCTATTTCAACTGCCTCATTTAAGCGCTCTGAATTGACATTAGCAGATGTGCATGGTTTTACTTTCTGAATCGGCGGAGTCTTTCGTCCTTTTTTCTTCTTTTTCTTTTGTTTGTGTTTACTCTCCACCTGTGCTGATGCTGTAAGTTGCTTCAACTGTTCTTGATTCTTTTGTGGACTAAGGCTATCATCTCTTGAATATCCACTATCTAGGAAACTTCGCTCAACTTTAGAACCGGTACATAACTTTGCAAATTCAGGTCAGTTCTTTGTGGATTTTTGCATGTGACATCTTCTTGTTTCTCATCTTGCACTTGATCTTGAATGTTACTTTGTTGTACGTTTGTTACGGTATATGATATTAACGCCGTCTGCTAAAGGTTACCAGACGTGCAATTATAAAGGTTAAGACATTTAATATATTGCGATAGATGTTTCAATTAATGAACGCTTTATACACGATCGATTATGACGTGTATAGCGTTGTTTAGGACACAGTCGGTAACTAAGAAACGCTACCCTTTTCACATTGACCGTCAAGCTGTTAAGACGCGTATGACTCTCCTTCCAATGTTGGGCATGGTATTGCCATACAGATATATTTTATGCAAGTACGGACATGGGTCAGTCCATTGCTATTACGAAGATTTGAAATGATTAAAGGTCAGTACGAAGTGAAAATTAAGGAAGGATGAATTACAGTCCATAGTATTTGATTTTGCCAGACTCATAGACTCACTGTCGGCCGTTGGAAACCCCAACCGCGCGTGCATACAGCTATGACAATCTGCATACAGTAATTTGATTATTGGACAAGGACTGATAGGATATCTACATATCTATGCCATATATTTTCAAGCTATAATATGTACCTTTGTGATCAACATGCATGAATCGTCTTGACGTGTAATCTGTATTAAATAATTGTGGACTCAATGGAACCGACTTGTCACATCATCGTATTCCAAGGTTCAATTATTATTCAGAATCTTCCACCCCTGCATTCGCGTAATCTTACATAGAAGGCACGATACACGATCACTCAAGAATATCAAGAAGATAAAACAATGGCCAGAATTTATAATTACTTTATTGACATTATATGGAACATTGTTCAGAGCTAACCAAACCACTACTTGCAACAGACCACTTCCACCCGCAACAACGTTATGAATAATATTCTTGTTACTTTGACTTGACTTTCCTTTCTGAAGAAGTAATGTCTTTATGTCTTCTAGAACACCTATTCCTTTTGACACTAAACTGTTCAGCATCTCATCAGCAGTCTCTATCTCTGAAATATTAGCAATTGTTTGGACTTTTCTGCACCGTTTATCTTTCTTCATCTGTGCTTGACTCCATAGCATTGACAAGAATGTATCTGGTTTCATGACTGCACTATCATTCTCCACATAACTTTCTTCATATGTCATCTTTTCTGTATTATCAACCATTTCAGTACTGTATAAATCAGGTAAGTCATCTGTTTGTACTGCGACATTCTGTGTTTGAGGTTGCATTCTAGTAACTGTTGGTTCGCTTCGTCTTTTCAAATTTAATCTTGGTCTTCCTTCTTTCACTTTCCATGGTTGTAACTTGATTTCAACAATCTCCTTTATTTCAATCTTATATACTTTTGCAACCAATCCATCCACTATTCTTATGCAAGGAAAATCGATTGCATAATTCCTGCAACGCTTTAACTCTGAAGCGAAATCTCTCATTGCTATTCTCTTCCTTCTGGTCTCTGTTTCTGTATGTTTCAATGTCTCTTTTACAATTATTTCGTACCTAGAGGTGGTTTCAATATTCCATCTCTCCTTGTGATTTACAATTAAGAAGGGTTGGTACGCCAATTAATTGGTCTAGAGGTCCCTTTATATGTCTTGGGCTGGTCACGATACCAATTAAACTAAATGTCTCAGTCCTTGTGTGTTGATTAAGCCATGGTCCAAGAACTTTAATCTAAATGTCACCGGGTTGGTGAACTCCTAGGACGCGGCACCAATTAATCTATATGTGACAGTGCTATCTCTTCTTATTATAGTAAACTAGGTGACTGGGGCAGGCCTAGTTGTCTACCTTCTATTTGTCAATTTGATCCATTGACCTATCTTCCAAGTAAGAGTATATCTTAATACTGGCCCTCACCGCCAGAGTTATTGATTCCTGGATGATATTCTCTCAAAACTTCCAACCTAAACTCGTTCCATCCCTTCTTATGATGTTACTTAAGTGACAGCTTCGTATAGTAGTTAGTTTCATTATGTCCAGTATCTTGTTTACTCTAGCACTCAACAACCTTTTAGAGACTGAACCCAACTTGAGCAACGTTCCATCAAAACAAACAGTTTATTTACATCATATAAGTTCATCATAACAGAGGCATGTGGTACTAATTCCAGGTACAAACATTTCTTAAATTTCTCTTGTAGATCCCATTCCTCCTGGGTATATATCCATGTACCTGTATATATATATATATAGCTCTCTACCTGAGAACACCAACAGATATGGTTTATACCTATTTTCTTCCCTTAAGGTTTTTATATTTATTCTGGCTTTTCCCAAGCCTTTCATCAACTCTTTCCTGAGTTGGTTTCCTTCATCTACTAATCCTGTCAGAGTTGACTCAATTTACTCAAATACCATCATCTTAAAACTCATATATGCAAATTAATACATTGGGTACACCTGTTGCGGTATTCTCATACTTATACCTGCTAGAGAGCTCATGTTTCATCCTGTAAATACAATCAAACTTCAATTGCTTACTCATCTTACTTGTAGCGGTTGATGTTGCAAAATTCATTATACAATAGCCCAACACGGCTATAAAATCCATGTTCTTCTGTAAAACTTCTCAGCTGCTGACTTAGTCTCAGTTTATTCACATCATAGTCAAGTTTGTAGCTTCAGCTTCGTTTCTCCTTATTCTGCGCTCACTTAGTTGTAAGCGTCGTTAACCTTGTAATACCTTATTTCAACTTCTGAAATAATTCTATTCAATGTCTATCAAAAGTTATGAGTCAAAGGACCTACTTACTTTGGTTGCACCGAATCCTCACAACACTCATTTTTCTTACTATCACCCCTTATCACTAAACTTATATTTTAAACACAGTTCTGTCTTTCATAAGTGAATAGATTCTACTACTCTAACTAGGTCTATAGGATTCTTCAGAAGTATTCATTCTGTTTCTCACAGAAATGTAACTTGAGCCTGGCAGAAAACACATTCCTGCCACTCTACGTCCTTAACAGGACTGCTTCCTCCGAAAAATGCGACCGCTCCACAGCGCGTCTAAATGAGTTTCTCTTCTATAAAATCATTATCAGCTGATCTTCAAATGCGACCGCTCAACAGCGCGTCTAAGTGCGTTCTCCTCTATAAAATCATTCTCAGCTGATCTGAAAATGCGACCGCTCAACAGCGCGTCTGAATGAGTTCTCCTCTATAAAATCATTACTAGCTCATCTGTCCTTGTTTACGGTAAATTCATTGGTTCCTCCTATTCTTCGCTCAGCTGAAAAATGTTCACGCTTATCCGCTGTGTAAACAACTCAGTGATGTTGAAGTGTCATCCGTTGTCCTGGTAAACTTTTCACGTGCATATTTTTTTTTCTCTCAACTCACTTAATCATATAAGGGAGGTAATTAACCATTGTCTCCCTTTGCATATTTGACTTAACCTTATATTATCTTCTCTAAAGCTTGCTATACAATTCGTATATGTACATTTTCTAAACCATAATTACCAACTCACCAAATCTACTTAAGTGTAATTAAGCACTTTCCTCCCCTGACTTTAATAATTAGAGTCTTCTCCCTTTGATCAAAGTATTACTTCACTCATCTTATTTCCCTTTTAGCAAGACAAATAGTCTTTATTCAAATCTATTCTTATTTCTTAAACCATTTTTTCATACTTTCCCTCTTAACCAAAACCAAATCACCGCTTATAATTCCTGCTTGAGCATTTTATAATGCTCCTAGCAAAGTCAACGGTGACATACAACCCGGGGGCCATACAAATGTATCCCATAGGGAGACATTTGTGTTCCATCATCTAGCAATCCCATTCTATTCTTTAACATACCATTATCACCGCACCTGTATACATATTCAAAGTCTACATGTTAAAAAATTTCCCCCAAAAAAATATTTTGAAGCAAAATGTAACGCTACCTCATTGCTGAACCTTAGCTTGAGGCATACCATCAATACTCAACAAAAAAAAATAAATCATGGCTCTGCACTTATTATCTATATATATATACATGTTCCTATTTTTCGACATGGTCACTGCCTCTGGACACAGATGTTTGTCAGTACCTTTATATGTCTTGAAATATCTGCTGTTAATGTAATTTATCCATTATACGAGACAGATAAGCAGAAATAACTAATTAGTGGTGCATCAGTAAATATCCTAATGTGATAGTGAAAGATGTCACTATGTCAGAGTTGATGTGCCCGACTGATTCTAGTCTTGGATGCATCAGTCAAATCCTTCACTCTGTCTAAACCTATATATACATGCAGTAGTACGTCAGGGTTAACAAAATATCTAACCTTAGGATGTAAAAGTAATATAGTCATGACCCTATAACTGTCATTACCATCATCTCTTAAGTAAGCAGTACCCATAATACCAATACTGCAACCAAGTTTTTTTTTTTTTTCTTTTCTTCTGTTATCTCTGTAGAACCAGTGCAGTAAAAAGTGGGGACGTTCATCCTCAGTGCAATATTTGCCTATGTCCCTGAGTAAGACTCCACTTGACTCTTCTTTTCTTTTCTCTTTTCTCTTTTTTTTTTCTCTGGTCCTGAATACTTTTATGTCTGAAATAGGTACATTATAATAATTAACATGCATTTAATGTACTATACATATTTTAACCAATGTCAGTGTTGATCATCAAGTATGCTGCATCTTGTACCTTGGGAAGGAGTCCGCTAAAACGCAGTTTAAATTCTTGCATTGGAAACATGGGGATTGACGGTTTTTTTTTTTTTTTTCGTCGGACACTCTCCAGGACTTCACATAATGAGCGACCACAGCCAAGTTGTGTAGATGTCATTAATATCAACGACATGGCATCACTTCAGCCCACAAGGAGCATAGGCCTTCCACAAAATTCTGTTCTTCGTAATTTGATGCACACAACACCTGCTGATGATCGTTCCTTTAGCCCACCCAAGACTGAGGGGGACTAAGGATGTAGCTCCGATACAACCACTATGCTCCTGCGAAGTTCCAGGCAGCTGGATTGATCCAAACATACGACCTCAGATTGGATGACACGAATAAACCCTCTAAGATTTATACAAGCCAGATTTTGACTCGACCTAGTCAAGCAAGTCTGCCCGATCATGCAGATTCCACAGTTGTATCAGCTGCAGTGGCAAGACCCCATTTCTGTTACTATTTCATCGTTGATAAGAATTTGTGGGAACGACCCAGATCAGTTCATTCAAGTTTATACAAATTTTCATGGTTGTGATACAACCCAATCAGCATCTCCTGAAGGACAGCCCGGCTCAGACCTTATAAATAGGTTATTATTATTATTATTGTTAAAGATCTTTCCTGCATTGCAGGTGTGTATATGGCTGCCCAGAAATAAAGTCGGTGCTAAAAAAATAAATATCGGGT